>CM060961.1:121464182-121986682 GCA_030765045.1 Tenodera sinensis | reverse complement strand
TTTGGGGCTTCAGGGCCCCTCAAAACATATTTTCTGTGAAATCTTGGCATCGAGTTTTTGGATATTCTCCCTGCTCACTGTATATAATAGAAAGTAATTAAAACGAAAGAAAGTTGGTATTAAGTAAAATATTTAAGAAGAGTTGGTAGCATTGATACGACTAGACAAGCTATGTTCGTGTTAAATTACGACTAAACTGAGCCTCCTAATGTGATTCTATTTCTAGACCAATGTAACGGAAACTTTATAAGCATAGATGTCTCAGTGAAATGCGTAATTACACAGTTTGTCCCAATGGATCCTTAAAATATCCCGTGTAGAAAGCGCATCGCTCGTTATTTTTCCAGCACCTTCATATTTAACAGTGCCAGCGACTTGGCAATTAACTCTTAATATTACCGACATTACATTACAGCAGCAGACGAGCCTACCACTAGAAATATCGCCGACAGTTACCAGGTTCATTCATGGATGATTCGTGAGTCATCTGAAACGTGTCTTTGTTAAAGCACGTTGCGCTTTTATCAGTGTTTTCTTACGAAACATGTTGAATCACTGATTGATTTGAGGCAATTTATGGAGGTTTTAGTATGAGACTTAGTCATCGGAATGCGACTCAAAGGAGACGAGTCTGTGCCAGTCACGAAAGGTTTTACAAGCACTATATAATTTTTATCTATTCTTTTTACTTCCTCTTACCCGCTATAAATGGGTGACGAAGGGTATTGCCCTACTTCACTCAAACATTCGATGTCTTTCACCAGAAATAGATAATTGAAGCCCCTTTGAATCCAAAATTAAAGAAAATATTTTACAGCGTGCTTTCAATAAATAAACGAATTATTGTAATCCATAGTTTTCCTTTTTATTTATTTATTTATTTATTTATTTATTTATTTATTTATTTATTTATTTATTTATTTATTTATTTATTTATTTATTTATTTATTTATTTATTTATTTATTTATTTATTTATTTATTTATTTATTTATTTATTTATTTATTTATTTATTTATTTATTTATTTATTTATTTATTTATTTATTTATTTATTTATTTATTTATTTATTTATTTATTTATTTATTTATTTATTTATTTATTTATTTATTTATTTATTTATTTATTTATTTATTTATTTATTTATTTATTTATTTATTTATTTATTTATTTACTTACCGACGCGCGAGGGACATGTGGATTAAGCATAAATGTAGTTATGAGAAAAACCAGGCTTTTATATAGGAACATGCTGTGTACGTTGAGGGAAGAGCACTATTTGAAAGAGCCGTAGTGACCACATGGAGTGTGGGATATGAAAAATGTTAGCTGATCCAGATGCATAGGAGTTCCAGGAACATTTTAATGTAAAAAAAAAAAAAAAAAAAATCGACTTTTTACCAGTTTTGACCAAAGTTTCACTCCCAGCGTCCCTAACCGTGCAAAGAGAAAGGGTTGTCTAAGCTTTAAAAGATTTGACTATCGCTCAAAGCCCACTGTATTTTAACATTCCTCTTGTACCTACAAGGAAATAAGCAATAAGATAATTTGTACAAATGTCTATCTCAACTAACACGAAGAAGATACAGGAATAAGAGTTTGTAAGGATGGTTAGTACAAGAGTAGAGAAAGTCATGTGAGTGCAACACTATCAGATTTTTGGCTTTTAAGAAGTGCCTAGGATCTTCGCGAAATGACGATATGTCCTAAACATTGCCTATACACTGAGATTCGTCTATTGCACGTTCAAGATCACTAAATGTGTAAGTATCCATTAACATGTAATTATTAACGTTTTCTAAGTGAATTTAATTTAGATTCTTGGTTACCTTATTTGTCACTCGTGGAGCTGACTTTCCGCATTATTAATTCAGTTGTACAATGAAATATTTTCAAAAGACATTTTCAAATGAAATTGTCAAAATGGAACCTAGAGATCCCTGACTAGAACGAAGTCTTGTTGCAAGTCCTTGTCTAAAGAACCCTAGTGTTGAGTTGCGGGAAGCTCATTCAGTTCACGGCACTAGCTTTCGTTTCTAACCTTGTCATCGGATGTTCGACCTCCAGCTGTGATATTGGGTTACGGTATGTAGTAAAAATCACGCATATTGTCTCCCAGCTCTTGTCAACATCCTGTAACCTTGTGAATGGCCAGGAACACGTCAGGCTTGAAGAATAATACACTCAGCGTGATAATTAAGTAGGGTTCACTAGTAGTGCGTGAACCACTGCATGCTGAACTTAAATTACAGTGTTACATTCACATGACTTTACCTATTCTTCGACAAACTATCCTTAGAAAACGTTCTTTTATTACACGCTAATCTATAAAGATATTTTCAGAAATATTGTTTGTTTTAGGCCACAGTGCAAGGATGTGCCATTGCTTCTGACACAAATAACCCAAGTAAGGTTACAAAATGGCCTAGAAACAAAATATGTTTACGTTCTCGATTGTATTAGCAAAAAGAAAAAGAGCTAGCAATGAGTGCTTTCAGTTTGTCATACCTTATCGACTAGTGCAGAACACGCCTCTGAAGGGGCTAAAATCTAAGGGGAAATTTGAAGACCGCCTAGGTTAGTGAAACGTATGATGTGTATGTGTCAAATTTTCAACGGGTGCAAATTAAAGCTTGAAAGGTATTCATTAAATACATAGCAAGGCAGCACTTTATAAGAAAAAGGTAACTCGAACTGTATTCCCGCAGTGATATCAGAGAGGAACTTGTGTTTGACTTATGTAAAGTGGTTTTATATTATAGTAAATATTTCACCTTATAATAATTTCTCAATTCCCATTTTTATATACATATTGCTGCATAGAAGCAAAAATAACTAAATAACAAATTAATAAACTAGCATGTTTCCCCTCTTCCTATAACTAGTTAATTTATCTGTGCTAACCCATTGCTGATCATAGAAATACAACAGGAATATGGCAAAAAATATAACACATTTTTATTGTATATGTACAGTCCGGCGCACGGAATGTTCCGATGCTGTTAGTGTCCTTTGGTGTGTTACTTTATTTAATGTTGGCATAACCTTTTTACCAGTCGTGCTCTACACCAGTCCTGGTTGTGCCAATCTCTTATTATCAAAGTCCAATGACACAAGCAATGATGAACAAGAGGCGTGGCCGAGGTGCTCAATGCAAGGGGAGGGGTAAGGGAGAATTTAACCCGAGTGGAACGATTGTCACCATCATCTCCTGGCTGTGTCTGTCGCTCATTGGTTTGATGTCAAAACTCTGGGATTTGGTTTCGGGAACCAGGGAGAAGGACAAGGGTTGGGTCACACGAAACAGCTTTGTTGGATATATTGTCCTCTATAAGTGTCTACTATGCATGACATTTGAAGTGAGCAAACGTAAGGATAACAAGACGAAAGTAATTACGCTTCTTGAACAAGGATAGAATGCTGCAAGGGCTGCGGAACTATGTGGAGTGAACTGCTTCAAACTGGTGAAAGAAATACCAGCAGGACTATAGTGCCGATTTGCAAACAACTGTTTGCAAATCATGAAAGTGATATTCAGCTTGCACTCTGGGTGCCTAAAAGCCCAGATTTTAATTCCATAGAAAATGTGTGGGCAGAGATGCAGAAACAGATGGAATACGTCTATTGGTCACAACAGACCTAACACATGGGACCAGCTATAGGAGATAGTGGAAAGTGCCTGGGACGAATGTATAAATTCACAGGAATATGTTCACAAAGATAGAGCTTAAGTTACAGCTTCAAATTATTGTGTAATGAAATGCAACGAATCAAAATAAGCACAATGTGGATTTCAAGTTAATACGCATATAATAAAATAGATAAATCTGCCTCATCCCTCATTCCCTTCCCAAGAAAACTACACAAACCTGAGAAGGTTCGTTATTCGAAAAGGATTGGCAATCTGGCTTTTGCTCCTATCCTCAATAACCGCTTATAAAATAAAGTTCAATGAGACGCATTCTGAATTATATGTATGTTTCAATGTATCTTAAATTGCCTGGGCTTCTGGTTCACCTTCGCCATCGCGAAACAAACGGCATGCGCACACCTTCCTATCGCTAACAAGGGTTTGAACTGGGGGCGTAGTGCCATTTACTACGAACCGAACCACATCTGTTCCTCATATCGGAAAGTTTCCGGACTGCACATGTAGACCATGTACACATATTTATCTCTAGTTTCTAAACATGTTTAGTCAATTACAACAGAGTATTTTATTTTATCAGTACCTGGCCAACCGAGCTTTGCTCGACTTTTCTTTTCTTATTTTTAATCTTTTTTTTTTTTTTGAGGGGGGGTGGGGGGAGAAGATACTTATTTAGATAAAATTGAAAAGCAAAATGTTAACTAAATATACGAGTACATTTTCATCCTAATTGTTGGAGCCGTTTCCCTGACGAGACCTTTAATATCCTGGCTTGTTTGTTGAAATTGGCCCGTTATATATACAAGAATTGCCCGTTTAAATATATAAGATAGGGATCGTGATCCTCACAAATGTATCACATAAACCATATATCACTATGTAGAACTATACTTAATTTTGCTATTTCCATTTGGTTTCAATCAGGGATTTTAAGATCCTATATCTAGGCTACAAGTTTTCCTCGCTAGCGTACGTATATGAAAGTTTGGTTTGCGCGTGCGTATGTGCTTGCGTGTGCATGTATGTGGATTTGGTGTATATGAGATTCTAAATATGTACCACTGGATTGTCTTTAGAAAAAGCAAAGCCATCAAGCTACCACCCTCTGCAACAGCTAAGGGCAAGGACACCCTCAAAAGACCACAGAAAACCATACAGAATCCGCTGAAGAGTTTCTTTGGTGCTCTTTGTACAACGGAAGCGGAATACAGTAGGCTTAAAGGCAATAGTCAAGTCCTTTAAGAGCGGATCGCTATGTGATGGCGTGGATCTTCTTCTGTTTGCATGACCAGGGCATAAAAACGAATAAGAACTTCCCTTTTGGAGAAAAGTATATGAAAATTCAAATTCAATAACAAGGGCCATATCGGAAATGGTTATCTCCACTGAAAAATAAGTTTGAGTTCTGCATTTTTGTGTAGTGAAAGTTTGTCGCTTTAAGGTTTACGAGTTATGCAAAAGTCATTCAGAATGAAGGGAACTACAGAGGCTATTCTCAGGTAATTTAAGATTTAATTTCTCCTGAAACTACTTTAAACGCATGATATTTTAGTCAAAACCGTTAGCGCCGTTATTGACATAATCAACTTCTACAATTTTTCCATATAAAGGTTAGTTTCGTTGGTTTTCTTTTTTCTTTTTCTTCTTTTTACTCTCTCTCTCTCTCTCTCTCTCTCTCTCTCTCTCTCTCTCTCTCTTTATAAATCTTCATGCCGCATCCTTGAAAGATCCTGAACTTAATACCAAATTTCATTTTTGACCTATGCTGTTCACTGATACACCCAGACAGTAGTTATGCTATTCTTTATTGGGGGGTGCGGGTTCACCAAACCTCAAAACCTGTATTTCCAGAGAAATATTGGTATTGTGGAAGAGGAAACCGGATTCACGTCAGATGTTCAAAATTCATGTCGTTATATGCTAGTCTTGAAATTCACACTCTTTCAATGACATCGCGAGAAACAACTGAATAGTGACAGCATTTTTAAAAAGTAACAAAATTGTGAAGAATTTCAGCCTATAATAATAGATGTATCCAAAATAGCTGATACCACATAAAAAATTATTGGAAAGGCCTAATTTCTGTGTTGTAAGAATGCCTACTTTTTTGTAGGACTATTGTCTATCTTTTATGGTTTTCCAGTTATGTAAAATTGTATAAAAGTATTTCTAATATATAGATTATTCCCAGAAAGTCATGTAAATATCTTAAAATATGGCATTTAATTAAAATCATGTCATTTGTGAGAAAATCGAAAACGTCGAAAAATATTTCATGTAGAGGGCAGTTAGATGGGAGATTTTGTTGAAAACCTTCGTGGCATTTCCTTGGAAGATTCGAACCCAAATACCTAGTTTGGTGTTTGTCAGGTATTTTGTTTATCGTTATGCTATTCTCAGGCACACAGTACCTTTTCACAAAATTATTTTTATGGATATTTGGGCTTCAAAACATGCATTTCGGTGAAAACTCCAATCGAATTTTTGGGTGAAGGCGGAGGAGTTTTGGCAGACTGAAGACAGCCCGAACTGCCAAACGTGTACCTGCCCTTGTCAGGGCTTTATCACTACAATGGCGGAATGTGGGGTTTGCAGGATAGTGAGTGTAATTGAGGTTAGGGTAATGACAGAACATGGCAAGGTTTGCTCCTCAACAGCTGCAGGACTTAAATGTTATTTATTAGTACGCGGCAGAGAAGTAACGTAATAGCATTGCGATATAGGGACGGTAAATGATTGTACCGAGGAATAGTTTGAAAAGACGAGACGTGACGCGACGCAATCGTTCAATTCACGAGGATTAGTAAAAACACTTGTATATTGCGTACAGTTTTTTTTTTTTTTTTTTTTTTTTTTTTTTTTTTTTTGAGATAATCAGTAATTTAATATGGCGCATGAATGAAATATGAAATACTAAACTTCAAGCATAACATTCATCTTTCCACGGTGTCTTAATGATAAAATGTAATTAGCGTATGCTAAATATAGTATCTTTCGTATCTCTCTTTAGATTTTTCAGGTATGAGAGACGAACAGCATATTTTCCAATTTTCTTCGATTTCAGAATCAACACGCTCGTTCAAGTTAGCCACCATGATTACTGTGGGCAATTATTGATTTGAGCACGGTCTACTCTGTTTATCTCGAGGAACGTGTGCTAAGATCGATCATCACAACGAAAGTTGGCATAATTCCATATTGAGGTGGTAAAAATCAACAAGTAGGTTTGATTATATTTTATATCTGTATTAATCAAAATTTTGTTAAGTTTAAGAGTATGAAAAGGCTAACGGCCTAGGCCTTAAAAGTACGCAATATAAGACGGTAGGTTAAGTTGGTGGATGTGAATACGGGATAATTCATTTACCTGCAATGTCAACATAACCGGAAAGGCCATGAAATCGTAACATCTCCCAAAAATACGTATAGAGCGAGCTGCTTAACAGTTTCATTTTCAGTTGCTGATACTAAATGTTAGCCAATCTTGTGTGCATGATTGCTTAAAGAAGCGTACACTTGCGAAACAAAAGATAAGAAACAATGAAGAGAGATGGGATAACAAAACCTAGTCATTAAAGGTGCTTTTCACAGCAGCCATCGGAACAATGGAGATACACAAACACGAGTGTGACATTGCATGCTATACGAGCACAAAAGTGAAAACATCTCCGCGACATTTTACGAATTTAGATCACATTCAGCTGCTTTCTTTCGTTTAGCATTTGCCTTAACAATACGTGAAGCGTGCGGGAGTAACCTGTTGAAAGAATTTGTGTCAAGTCAGGCACATAAAAGCTCTCTCGACAAAATGGACTGTTTTGTGACTGGTTGTCTGTTGTAGAATAGTAAATGGGTTTACAGAAAGCTTACGTTATTTAAATCACCTCAAATAAGATTTCTGTGTTAATGATAAATGACGGTACATGAAAAGTATCAGATTGCTGCTGTAAGCGTAGAGGTATGTACAAACAGCGCCAAGAAAATCTTCGGCGGATTTTGTATCGTTTTCCGGGGTCTTTTGAGGCGTATTCTTCACCTTACCTATCACAGAACTTGGTGGTTTGATATCTAGCAATAAGGCGGTTTATGCCTTCGTGTTTTCTGAAAAGATTCAGTGATACATGTTTAAATCGAATCTCTCTCGCACGCACGCACACACACACACACACACACACACACACACACACACACACACACACACACCATACATTTCCCTAGCCTGGACACTAGTCCAGTTTTCCCCTTAGATTTTAACCCCTTCAAGACGTGTGCTGCTCTAGCCGGTAAGGTGTGCCTATCAATCATGAGGAGAGGTATGTATGACAAACTGAATGCACTCGCCTCTTTCAGCCAATACCGTTGACAGTGTAAACATGTATTTCGTTTCTACCCATTTGTATCGTATCTTTATGGTTATTGGTTAGGGTTATTTAGCAGGAGTGGGCATTCTTGCACCGTGGCCTTAGGCAACCAATGAAATGGTCAAGGCTTCGTATAACGATAAATAATGTGACGTAGACGCGAGGTGCGGTCAGTTACCTTAAGCGTTCTTTGTACAAAAAAGGGACTAGCTAGTAGAAACTGCACCACAATTTCCCGGCACTCCAAAATTATCTATACCTGCTGCACAACTTCTTAGAAAATCGACACTTCTACGTCCAAGTGGGCCACTCCTTCTCTCGGGAGAGAGTGATGCGTGCTGGCGTCCCACAAGGGGCAATCATGTCACCGTTCCTGTACATACTGTTTACAAATGATTTCCCAGTGGATGCCAGATGCAAGGTCGCCATACACTGCAATATACAACCACCACAAAAATCCTCGTTTCGGCCTTGTAGAAACGCAAAGATACACAAACAACTTCCTCTCATGGCTCCATGACTGGAAAATCAAAATTAACCCCAATAAATGCCAGCTAATACATTTTTCAAAGCGGCATCACACTTTGGCAATGGACCTAACGGTCGGTGGTCAAGTATTGCAATGTCGCCAGAATGTCAAATACCTTGGCGTTACCATGGACCGCACGATGTGCTGGTCCACCCACATAAAAAATATGGCCAACAAAGGTAGACAGCGGATAAAGTTGTGCGCCCCATCTTCCGCAGCAAACAGCTTCAACTTAAATCCAAGCTGATTTTATATAGGTCATTTATACCCTCGGTGGTCCTGTACGCATGTGTGGCCTGGGCAAATGCCTCTAAAACCGCCCTCAAACAAATTCAAACCTTCCAAAACCTCTCCCTTAGAAAAATCCTCTCTGCTCCACTCCTTACCACTAACCAAACTCTTCACCTCGAAACTCAGATCCCAGCGGCAATAGCAAAAAAAGCAACGTCAGCATGGACGCGCATTAGGAACCACGAAAACTACGTGATCGCCAACATTGGCAAAGGCGAGCCGAACCACCGCAAACATACTAAAGCAAGCGCGTTTCACCCTTAGAAGACAGTACACGTTAAATGGAGCGCAGTGTTGCAACATGTACTAGTTGCGAATCTTTCTCCGCGCGCGTCTCGAGGTGACCAGAGTCCTGTACTTAGTACTTCAATTGCTGCTTGACGAGACGGACACTTTTAACTTTGGTATCCCTCCATGCCTTTGTTACTGTATGACCTAAATTTACAAATGACTCGTCTGTATAAATAATTGATTTCCCCTGGTCCCTAAACCTTTTTACGTATTTTAGATATTTATGTCGCCATCTGATGGTATCGTCTCTTTCTATTAATATGCACTTCTTACCCCTTCTTTCATATTCGGACCCCAAATCATGTAAGAACCGACTAAGAGTGGCCCTTGAGAAATTTGGTTGTGTCTCATCACTGTTGAATAGTGACAAAATTATATTCAGCGTGGGTGGAATATTAGCAAACCGTAAAGAATGAACAATTCGCCGCACTCCACCTTGCACTATTCAGTCATATTGCGTTAACCTAGCGTTTTGTGTAGTCCCGTCCTTTTTGCTTTCTTTTTCGATGGCGTTCTTAGAGGTCCTTTCATTACTTCCTTTTTAATCCTATACACTACTGCTTCTGAACACTCAATAGCCTTAGCTGTTTCTTTTACTGCCTTACACGCATTTTACTTCAAAAATAATCTAACACATTCATAATTATTTGGCGTTCCTTACTTCTTAATTTATCAACGTATCGTCTCTTCCTAGCTTCCCCCTCCATAACTACAAATATTTACAAAAATATTAAACAAATAACGCAATAACAGCTCACAGTTACACACACGGCTTCTTTCGAACTAATGTTAGTGCTGCTCCTTATACTATCTTCTGTGTCAGGCCTGGCGCTGAATAGATAATACCTTTTGTTTGCCTTACTGGATAAAAGAAAGAGGTTACTGCCTTTTGGTTTATTTTAAAAACTTTCTCCAACCTTCCTCAACATTTCTTCTCGCTGGTTCCCTGATGTAAACTCAATAACAAAAAAGTTTCACACTGCATAACTTTTGCAGTGCACAGATATAAAATTTTCCGAAAACATTTAATTTAAAAAATTATAACACTTAACTGGGTAAACAGAGAATTCAAAGTAGGCAGGTAGTAGCACTATGGTTTACTCTACCTAAGAAAAAAATATAGACGCATTCTAGCAGTTAGTTAGTTAGTGCGTGATGAGTATAGAAACAGCAAATATCGGACTTCTATTGAAAAAAACGTTTTCTGAAGAAATTTGGGCCTATAGAAATGTATAATGACTCTGAAAAGGATATAACCTGATAGAGAAAAAAATTCTGCATAGGATAATGTGTTCAAACCTGAAATTTATAACAAATGAATATTTATACCATGCTATTAGTAATCTGGCAACAGCGCAAGGGTAGAAAAGGACGCGGCTAATGGCAACTTGTATGCGCTAGATAGAGACAGAGATGTCCCATTTAACTCCATACTGTCTTCTAAGAGTGGAACGCTATATAGAATAAAAATGTTCTAGACGCGGCACGGCTCGCCGACTAATGCGTGTCCCTGTAATCTCGCTCTTAGGCCACACACACGTTACAGCAGAGGCCCTCGCCTCGGAAAACACCCAGTAGCTACACCCTGCTCGCGCAGGAAAACAGCGGGAAAATGTAAATATTGTAAATAGTGCAGTGCGCGAGCTGGGACACATTTTTCTGGTGTGGCCAGTGAACGTGTGTGTGTAAGCGTGTGAATGCGAGTGTGTGGGTGAATGCGTGCGTGTATGTGTGTATATAGATGTATATATGTATATAAGGAAAAAAACAAAAACAACAACAAATAAACACCAAACGACTAACGAAAACTATTCTCGGTGGCCTAAAGATGGCCACCGTATGTGTTTTTGGTGATACCCAAAACTATAAGCTTGTAAAAAGAAAAATTGTAAATAAATGTAAATTTATAGCCTGTAAGCCGGGGCCCTTGTACCGGCACCAGACCAAAATTATGAATAAAGAAAACTTGAAACTTGAAATCCAAAAAATGTGGAACGTGAAACAGAAATTCTGGTAGTGGTGATATAGTATGTTATGTAATGAGACTATAATGGTAGTAATTAAGACGCGAGTATATATTAGGAAACGAGTGAAGCGAGTTTTCTAATTTTCATGCAAGCATCTTAATTACCATTATAGTTAAGTTTCATACGACAATTTATGCTCGACCATATATCTAATTTTATAGCTGACATATTGTAAAATGTTTTACACTCACCAGGGATAATGACCTACGTATTGCATCAGCTGATATTTGGAGTTCTGCGCAGGCGCTAAAACGATCGATTCGTTTCCAGCACGCCACAGCTGTGTTATGAAAATAACCTTGGAATGCTACGCAACTTTGAAAAATAGAGGTCAAATTGAATATATTGGTTTTCAGACGAAACTTTATTTCATGTATAAGTTATTTATTGTACAATTAATGAAATTAATTTGCGGGACTGTGCTTTATGCAATATTCTTGGAAGCTGAAGCTGTATTGAGGTTAATTTGGTGTTTTGTGTTTATCCGATATTTTAACGTTTTCCAAACACGCGCTAGTTGCGTTTCGAGAATTGATATTGCGGTTTGCCATTGCTGCATGGGAATTCTCTGGTTGGTGGAACACCTGTCCTTTAATGAAAATTGAATTATTCTCCGATTGGATGAAGAACAGTCCTTTCGTTAAAGTTTGAACTTAAGGAGGAGGTCCATTAAAGGATCCCTATCAGACTTATAACTAATAAATTTGGGTATGGTCGAGCATAAAATAGCATTTTGCTTTTGATGGATAAATATTGGTACAAAAGTAAGGACAATTTGTGTAATTACCGCAAGAATTACAATCTTGCACTTCGGAAGCGAAATTTTATGGCTGGCGGAAAGAGTAGATATGCCATCTTTTAAACCTCGATGCATTGGGTGAAAGAGTTAGAGCAGTTTTTCTATCTTTCATATGTTTGTTAAAGGAAAAAAGAAAAAAAGCTTTGAAATGAAGAGAAGTTCGGCAATAACACGTTTAACCTTACAGTTGGGTGAGAAAATAGAACTCATAGTAGGGTCAGGTCTGTTGTAGAATCAGATAAGCATGTATTCTTTTTCTGATCGCTCTTCGGCTTCATTATTGCATTGGTTGCATATTTAGAAAAAGGTGTGTGCGCGCGCACGCTCCCGAGCAATGTCTGTCTGTCTGTCTGTCTGTCTGTCTGTCTGTCTGTCTGCCTGCCTGCCTGCCTGCCTGCCTGCCTGCCTGCATGTAAATCACAACTAAAAAACGAAAAGTCGGTACTTGGTACTTAAGTTCATCTTCCAATAATGATTTAAATAAAGCATGAGTCACTAAATGAGAAAAGCGATACGGGGATTTTTTAAAGAAACATCCCTACTCCAAACCACTAAAATGATACGAACATTTTTCAACATTTTCGTTTTTGTCAAAAATGGTTGTAAGGGTTTTAATGAAAATACCATTTTTAAGCTATTTTCATGATAAACGAAACCTGTATCTTGAGTTTTCAGAACATAACGGAAGGCGAGATTTATTATCTGATAAGCATGTTCATCTTTGTTAAAGGATATAAATCAAGGTGAAACCAAGGTAACAAACTAAGAGCTCTGCTGATAACATTGCAGCAGATAACGTTGTACTATCCGACCTGAATATACACAATCTTATTAATGTAATATAACATTCAAAAGTAGACGACAATGTTATTTGCAAAATAATATGTTTGGTCCCGTACCTCAACCGCTAGAGCACCTGCAGTTATTTATTTTGCTTCACGTTGATGTGACCTTAGAAGTTGGATTAGCTGATGCAACGATTTTGATGCCGAATAACATAGTATTTTGTCGGTCACACGTTCATAATGCAATTTGAAGTAACAGTGCTTCACATCGCTTAATGTTGCCTCAAAGTTCCTTTGAGTCAGTACTTCGCCGCCGATGATTTTTCTCCCTGGGTATGTGTGGGTTTTTGTTTTGAGGATGACACCAGTTCTGATATCTTTCACTAAAAGTTTCAATATCTTCACTATTTCCATTGAGACGTTACCCGACAATGTACGTCTATTATAATTCACCAGCCAAATAGAACTGTGCTCACAATTGTACACCCATTAATATACCTTACAATGATGATTTTGTGTGTCCGTTGGTTTCCACGCACTTAAATGCTCCAAAAACTAAGTCTGTTCACTTTCAAGTTCACTTCGGCAGAAAGCCTCCCGAATTTAAAAAGCTGAATAGTTTCAACGGCAGACCAGCGCTCACTTAGCTGCGTTCGTTTTCTCTATTAATTTTTTTACTGAAAATTATGTTGTTGTTGTTGTTATTATTACTATTATTATTATTATTATTATTATTATTATTATTATTATTATTATTATTATTATTATTATTATTATTATTATTATTATTATTATTATTATTATTATTATTATTATTATTATTATTATTATTATTATTATTATTATTATTATTATTATTATTATTATTATTATTATTATTATTATTATTATTATTATTATTATTATTATTATTATTATTATTATTATTATTATTATTATTATTATTATTATTATTATTATTATTATTATTATTATTATTATTATTATTATTATCATCATCATTATCATCATTATCATCATCATCGTTGTTTTGTTGTTATTCTTGTTGTTATGGTTATTGTTATTGTTATTAAACTCTTTTTAAATGATAACTTTGTGTGTCTAAACACTGCTGTGCAAGAGGTCCCACGTTCGATTCCCGGCTGGAATTTTTCTTAACTAGTATTACTCCCATTCTCCCTAGAGAGAGAGAGAGAGAGAGAGAGAGAGAGAGAGAGAGAGAGAGAGAGAGAGAGAGTGTGTTTAATGTAATAATTTAACCCCAGGTAACAGGAACCCAAAGTTCAAAACCATCACTAAGCGAGTGAACACCATTGCTGTTGAGCAATTGTTCCAAGAGGTTAAAAACCGTGGATATGACACATAGATGGAACATTAAAAAAATACATGTTCACAGTGGTTCATAGGTTCTTGTAGTAAGCCCTATTTTATTTGACACACTGTATAAATACAGACCTAATTATTCAGTATTTTTTTCTATTCCTTAAGAAAGGAAAGGAAAAGAAAATATTGTTTTCTTGAGCCATTTAATTAAGGTGTTCGGAAAAGGCCCATTTCCACAACAGTTTAAAAGAACTTGAATATTTTAAAAATGTAGAACACCTTTACGATGTTGGAAATATATTGTTTGTTCACTAACACAGTTTCAATTTTGTTGAAACCAATGAAATATATATTTGGTTTTATTTAAAACATTACATTTTGATTTAAAAAAGATCGTTAAGAAATTTGTGAGTAAGCTTATCAGGTATTGTTATAGACATACATAGAAGCAACTCTAGGTGAATACTTCCAGAGAAAGTAATTCGTGCAAAATTGGCGAGATAAACATCCAAAATATAGCGAACTCCATTTCAATGTTGCTAAAAAAAATCAGACTATTTTTTCCCTTCTGTTTCTCTACTTTAGTCTCTCTCTACTCAACGCCTCAATCTAGTGACAGATTGCTAATTTGATTATGTTCACTTAAGTTAATTAATGTTAGTGTTCATTTGACCCTCTTAACCTTAGTCGTACGCGGGTCCTTGAAAGGTCTGCAAGGTCGATCTCATCGCAATCAAGACTGGGATGAATTTTGAAACAAGAAAGCAATGAAAATTACACCCCAGTTTTATAATGTGCTGACTGGGCTTATGGTCATCAATATTTCTATAGGTTACGCGCATTTCTTTTTATGAAGCTCTTTTCTTTGTGCAGTGATGGCTGTATCTTTTATTTTGTTACCTTGCGGACAATTTGAATTGTTGCTATCTTGTGTTACAAAGGCACATAAAAATGGACGGTTATGACTGTACTGTTTTCTTTTTCTTTTTCTTTTTATAAATAGAAAGGCGAATAGGCGCAATAAAAAGCAGTATTGAAATACGTGTAATGGATTTCAGTATGATCAAAAAGTTCCTTCGTTTCTTTTTGCCGTTCTTTTTTTAGTTTTTCTGTCTTCTTTGAGCTTAACGTTTTGTAACAAGATAGTTCATATTGGTGAAAAAATGAAATGGGCGAAATGCCGCTCAAATGAGCCTGAGGTCAATGGAGCTTAGAGCTAGCCGACATTCGTCTTCTAAAAGCTTGTCCATGTAATCCAATTTATCCTAGATTAGAACTAGATAACTTCAGCATGTGAAGCAAATGTACTATCCCTACATCGCGTATTTAATTTTTTTTTTGTATGTTGACTACCTTTGTAGTATGCTACTTTCTAAGCTGAAGATGCCCTAGGTTTATTCTTTACTGGAGCGGATTAATTTTTCTATTCTTAGCAGATTCTGCAAAATATGAATGTAAGAGTAAATGTGAATGTGAGTGTGTTTCATTCCTTAAATAAAAATGATAATAAGCCTAAAGTTTAAAACCCGTAACATTTCTTAAGAGTTTGTTTATTCTAGTATTGCTAAGGTCACCAGGAATTCACTACAGTACGGACGATAGTTCTTTGCCGGTGACTACTTATCTAGCTCACTGAGGAGAGTCTATGCCTGACGTCACCTTGCTGCTGTTGGCTATCTGCTGGAAGTCGAATGACTTCGCTGTCCTGTCCAAGTTTAATTGTAGAAACGAAACTGTGCACAGCGAGCTCAAATAGCATAAACAAACGACTACAGGAGAGTTTTTATTCGAAATACTACTCCCGCTAGACTGAACTAGCTGTATTCACTGCGCATGCGCGGGGGTTGTGGGCTCGCTGGCTGTCCAGATAAGCACTGCGCATCCAGGCTTCACCGGCACAGAACTAGCACCCGAGCTATACCACATTACCTCTCATTATCCTAGTGATATAGTTCAGTGATTATACTATATATCAGTGACTTAGTTATTCAAATAACATAGTTTTGCTGCATCCAACTGCTTTTTCTGCCAACTGTGTAGCCTGATTGTTCACTGTTGGACTACAAGAGATTTCCATTGTTATTGTTTGAAGACCCAAGTTTTAACTCTTAAGTTATCAATATGGTGTACTAGCATGAATTATTTTTTTCGTAAGAAATAATGTACATAACATAAATATTGGTCTATATAATAGCTTTACGGCTTTTGTCTGGCAGCTAGTCAGAAGTACATTTATCACAAAGAGCATATTTAACCTTTAATTTATTATTTGGAAAAGAGGGATTGCAATAATAATGTGACATGGTGTTTGGCATATCTAGACTTACATGTAAGATAGTTTTAGACTATTTATAGGCTTATTATAGCATTCAGTTTCTTGGAGATCTGGCACGCTTGAAGTTCTTCGTATTATTCAAGAAGGCGACAGCAAATACACTCCTATTATACGTATAGAAGTTCCAGAAGATGGAACTGTAACATGAAGGTTCAGCTGACGAGAACAAGGATGATTCTATGTGCAACCTAAGCGGGAAACTGCTTAGTGCAGAGGCTGGAGTATTTTGGACAAAAATACAATGCAAACAATGATGAAATAGAGCGTAACAGTTCAACTATCGATGTTCAAATATATTATGATAAAGCTGAAAGCAGCGGTGCTTCTAACTTGAACCGAGGTTTACAGCAAAAAGGTAATAAAAGCAAAGCTGATCAGTGGATGCACATGGATTTGGAGAGCCTCTCTTTGCAGTTCCAAGCAGCAGATAATTCAGAATTTTAAAGTCTGTCTTCAGTACAGGCCTATGAGAAACTGCGCGATGATGAAATGACCGACTTTCACTTTGATTAGACACGACGGAATGCACTTTTCAAAAAAACAACCCAGATCTCCATGTAAACGGCGAAGAAATTAGAGAATTTCTTTTATATAGTAATCCGTAGTTGATACTTCGCCTGAAAAACACAAGTGTTGGGATTCCTCCACATATACGAGAAATAAAATGGTTGTGAACAGAACGCATAGCGACCAATTTATTTAAATTATTAGGTACTTACATTATTCAGACAATACTCAACCTAATAATAAAGATAAAGTGTGGACCGCATGGACCTCATGAAATGCAAATTTTTGGGGACTTCAAGATGAAGAAAATATTGCGTATGACAAGTACATGGTAGCATATTATAGGTGCTATGGATGCAAATACGAGGGTACTTCAAAAAGTAAGTTACTCTTCTTGCCCTACGCTAAGACCAGCGCGCAACAAGAATGACGCTTCGTATGAGCGTCGGCAGACTTTTTTCGGCGGGGTGTGGGGCCGCAAGTTGGAAGTTTACAATTAAACAATATTAATTCATTATTCTATTGCCAAAAACTGTAAAAGTATTTGTTGGGGATAAGTGTAATAATTAATGCTAAATAAAAACAATTCTTTATATCAACAATAAAGCAATATTCTAATAGTGCTTAATTGCACATTACATTTACTAATCTCCAAAGGGAGCCGCGGCCCCCCTTGCCCCTCTTCGCGACGCTCATGGCACATTATCAAAATAGTTATGTTCTGGAATTTCCGTAGTTCTGCTACGGTGCCGATAACGGTGTGCGAGCGAAATGGCACGCCAGCTGGAAATATACTCCAAGGTTGAAGTATGTGGGACTATACGATTCTTGTAGACAAAATGTCGCACAGATTCGCCATGAAACTCTGGGCTATATAGACCAAATGCAATGTCGTGTCTAGTCATAGTGAAATTAAGCAAAGGTATTGTTCTCCATCAGGCAATTCAACACCCCACATAGCGCGTATTTACACAAGCTTTGCTTCATTGTTTTCGAGGGAGGCATGGAAGCATCCAGCATACAGTTAAGATCTTGCACAGTACGATTTCCATATATTCAGCAAGCTCAAAGTCTTTGGCAAATCTGTTTTCACCCAGATGTTCTAAGAAGTTTGCACAACGGTCTTCGAATGCCTCCATGACCAAGGAGCAGATTTTTATCGCTGAGGAATTGAACGACTTGTAAAACGTTCACATCGCTGTTTAGAGAGACTTGGCGACTATGTTGCAAGATATGTCAAGTATGTGTCAGTTTGCACTCTATAGTTTACTGCAGTGTTCAGTAAAAGTTACTTGGCCTGTCATAATTATGCGTGACTCACTTTTTGAGGTCCTCCGTAGTTCATGAGGGGAAACGCTATCGGTTTTGGTTACTAAGTTTGGTGTCTGAGTACAAACATTGCTACTTGGTGAACTTTGACATGTACCAAGGGAAAACTCCACAAGATAATAAAGCACATAAAAAGGGCTTCGGAAAAGCAGCAGCTCCATTGATCCAAATGATAAACAAGCCTTCTGACAGTGTAAAAAATCTACCATTGAAACTTTATTTGCTAATATTACCCTTCTGAAGTATTTGAAGCATATGGGGCTGGCACTGGAAATGTAAGAGATAACGAGGTAGGTACCTAAAGATTGCCCGATTACTTCCAGTTCAGAAATAAGTTATTGTGCTACAATGTTAGTGTAGTGATATAACGATTTAGGTAAATCGGGGATGGCGGGGGGGGGGGGGGGAGGTGAGGATGCCGAGCTCCTTGAGCTCTCTGTCTGTGTATACCTACATCTAATGATGACCCTGCTAATGCAAGATTGTTCTGTTGTGCAGCAGGATGGTTGTTCCGCCACACCAGCTAGTTCCGGAATTCAGCTCCCTCATACCAAACTATTCGCCAGCTCCCTCTTCAGTGTGCACCTCGGACAGCGGCGGCGGGAGCGGTCGGCATGGGAAACTGAGAACTGTGAGGTTGCACCGACGTCTCCTCATTGGCAGGGGAACTCCCACCTTCGGTTTCTCTGTCCGGGGAGGCAGAGAGCATGGCACAGGCTTCTTTGTATCTGCTGTGGAAACAGGATCTGAAGCACATTGTCAGGGACTTAGGGTAAGGTATTTCATGTTATGTAAATAAGTCAATGACCCATCAGAGCAATACAAGTAAATGCTCTTACATAGCAATCATTAATAGACCAGTTCTATCACTTTTAACTGTCCTCTTGAGCATACTGTGTTGTCAGTTTAGAAATGAGCATTCACACAAATGATGATAAACTGTTTTATTTCAGTTATAAGGATATTCTGATCTGAGGTTCCTGTGTTCAGTTAACCTCGTTAAATTCGCTCTAATTGAAATGTTTATCTTCCTTGTCACTGATGGTAAGAATCTCTTGGTAATTGCCCCTTTTGTTGTCTGATCCTCTCCAGTCCCTTTTTTATTTCTACCTCATTGGTGGGTCCACTGGATGGGTCCACTGGCTTATCATCTAAGCACTGATGCCTGCCTTCACTGGCATATTATGCTCCCCAGGTACATAGGTTCCCAGATTCCACCAGTGATCCTTGATCTCGTTGTTAGGCCCACCAATGATGAGATGTAGATTAGGTATTGTCTCCATACCAAGTCCCAGTTGGCATCACGAGGCTGAGTGCACCCTGGACCAAACCTCCGAGCATGGGAAAATCTCCATGCCGGTCCAGGGATTGAACCCGGGTCCTCTGCTCCAGAGTCAAATGTGCTAGCACTGCGCTAAGGAGGTGGTCCTTGCTTCCTCTCGATTTCTGTTAATTTGCTTTTGGGCATCTTCTAATAGATTACCAGGATATGATTATCTGCTGTTGCTTTTTGGCTAATTTATCAGCTATTTCATTTCTGCATGTACAAAGACTGCCAAAGAGAATTTCACTGCATCTCCGGTGTATGTCACATTATTTATCGTTGTATGAAGGAGTGGTCATTTCATTGTTTGCTTTAGACAACTTTTGCACCATGGCCTACAGCAGCCAATGAAATGGCCATGGCTTCTTACAATGATAAATAATGTGACATAGACTGGGGGTGCAGAGAGATTTTCTGTGTTTATCAGCATGTGCTTATATCCATTTGAAAGGACTGCCAGAACCAACCAGTTAATAGGAGTTTGCCTAATATTTTCAATTATGGATCCATGTTTTCTGTTGTTCTTCAGTAAGTCTATTGTAATTTTGCTGTCCTGAATACAATTACTGTCCATTCCATAGTTGATATGTTCTTTGTTTCACTTGCTGTTCTTAGAACTTGTGGGATTCTCATCTGCTCTGCTTGATTATTGAATCATTTATCATTTATGTGGCTTGAATTTTTGTTGTTGAGCTGTTGTCCTCTTCTTAAATGTGACTAGCATTCCTCCTGCTTTTTCATTAATTTTGCTGCAGTTTAGGAATACTTCTATTTTTTATTAGCCATCAGTGACTTCACAGACTTGTATTATTTCTACAATATGCATCTATTGCATTTTGTCAACTAGTATGTCATATTCTGGAGGTATCTGTAGCAATCCATTTGTTCCATTGTATGTTTACCCTCTCTTCCAATATAAGATTTATTAGCTTGACTGCAGCCATGGTACAAGATGGTTCATAAGATAGTTATATAAGCTGTTGTTATTTTGATATTAGTCAGTTTTTGGATATTTTGATATTTCCTAATGTTCTTTGTTTTTCTTAGTCTTCTCTCAAATAGGTCCTCCATATATTAACGCATGGACTATAGCATCTTGGGATACTGTTTTGAGGGCTTTTCATCCTGCTTCACTTTAGTTTTTCAGATTTTGCCAGTTGATGTACTAGGGGTGTGCATTTTTGTATGACATAGCCCATGTCACACGAAGGTCAAGCTAATATCTGTAACTATACCCAAATATTTTATAGTAATAACTTGATGCACTAGTTGATGGTTCATACAGATGTTTGCTTTTACATTATTTCCAGTTGTGATTGCTAGTAAGACCTTCAATTACTTGCTGTTGAATTGCATTTTATAGCTTTTTGCCCAATTTTCAATTTCTTTATATCTTGATTTTAATGTTTTGTATCTGCTATATATGCTGTTGTAACTTGCACATTTATTCTGCACAATTCGTTCTTCAATATCAAAATTTTAAAGCCACAAATTGCTATTTATTGGTCCTGTATCATGTGTGTAAAACATAGCAATTGTTGGGTTCTCTGGCTATTCATTTACTTTTAATACAAACTCTAATTTTATGGTTTTAACGTAGTTGTTTATTTATAGTTACTTTTTTCACACAAAAATGATAACAAATGAAAGTGACATTGTTCACAAAACTAGAAAATGCAATACTACCAACTGTTGCAGTACCTATTTAACTGAACACTGCTTAGTTCCTACAAACTTTAAACTCCATGTTTTTATTTCATTCTCTTTTTCAGCATTTTTCACTTTTCAAAATGCTCCTTAGATCATAGTTTATAACTTACTGGCTAGAATTTTTTAGCAGAGCTTCAGGAATTATGGATTTAAAAATTGTGTTGTAGTTGAAAAACAAAACAATTCAGTTGAAATTCATTACTTTCCATAACTCAAATTAATGCAATTGAAAAATTAATAATGTGTAAGCAAACATTTTTTTTAATCTCTTAAAAAAATTAAAAGGATTATTTTAAAATTTATCAACAAATTCTTGAGTGAAAGTGAAAACCATCAAAAGAAAGTTAAGGTATGTGAAGTATAAAGTGCTCTGTTGACTCAAAGTGTATAATTTTTATTATTACATTACTTCACAGTGTAATCCCAATCTATTGTTGAAATATTTGTATATTTGTATTCTTAGCTCAAATTAAAATTTGGAAGTGATATGATAATTCATGGGGTCATGGTTCTTATTAACAATATAATTATTAATAAATTTCTTTAATTCCTAGGTGGAACATAGAGCTATAACAAATATTCTCCATCATACTCTACTCCTTTACAAAACTTGCATCTCCTTCCATTCATTGTTTTTAATTCCGCTTTGACTGTCCTCCTCCAACTTACTCTCGGTCTTACAATTCTCCTTTCTCCCTTTAAGTTCCATTCCAATACATGTCTAGTTATATTTTCGGGTTCCTTTCTCAGTGTGTGTCCAATCCATTCTTTATCAATTGGTATTTAATTTGGTATTTAATTTAATTGTAATTTGTAATTCCCCATAATACACTACTGCCAATGGTTTTTTGGCTACCAGATTCTCAGTATGTATCTTAGGCACTGATTAACAGAAGTTGAATTGTTTCTTGTGTCCTCCATGTTTCGCAACTGTATAGCAGTACAGATAGTATGTTTGATTTCCCTTATAATTTTCTCTGGTATTCCAAAAGTTGTCATAGTCTTCCAAATTTTATTTCAAGTGATCGAATCAAATACCTTTTCAAAATTGATAACAAATATAGTGGGGTTTAATATTCATAAAATTGTTCTAAAATAATTCTTGTTGTATTGATTCAATCAATGCATGATCTTCTCTAAAACCTGCTTGTTCTTTCCTCAATTTGTTATCAGTTGGTGCTCTAATTCTATTAAAAATAGTTCTAGATAAAATTTTACTTAAAATTGGGAGTAGGGCTATTCCTCTCCAATTTTTACAATCTGGGAGCTTTCCCTTTTTGGGTAATTTAATTTAAATTCCATTTTTTCAATCATCTGGTAGAGTTTCTGATTCCCATACCTCATTCATAAAAGGGTAAAGTATATCTGTTGTTAATACAGGATCAATTTTTAAAGCTTCCGGAATAATACCATTTATACCTGGAGCCTTTCCCATTTTCACGTCTTTTGTGGCTTTTATTATTTTTGGTTTAGTAGGTACATAAACTGGTATAGTCATACGACTTACTTGATTGACTGTTTTGAAGATCATTTTGTTGTTTTGAGTTATTTAGGAGTCACTGAAATATTCTAAATCTTTCTATCTCTTTATCATCTTTTGTAATTAAAGTACCTCTTGTATTTATTGGTTTGTTCCTGCTTGTTTTCTTATCTGTAATTCCTATCTGCCCTACGTGTAACATCCAACTTTCTGTGGCCCATATCCTTATAGACTGTCCGCAATACGCTCATGAGCACCAGTCGGTTGGCCTGGGGTGTACGCTTGCCTCAATTTTGGGTGACGACTCTGTGTCTGCCTGTAAGGCGCTGCAGTTCATTGCACAAATTGGGTTCGCAAAGCAAGTATAACGTCTTTTTAGTGTGTGAAATTTTTTTTTAGCCTTTTAACATAGGTTTTTGTGTTTTACGTTTTAGTATTTTAATGTGTTTTAGCTTCGATCTTTTACACATTTTAATGAATGGTTTTACCAAGTTTTAACTTAGCGCACTCATGTGCCGTTTGGTGTTTTTATCTGTCTGCGTTTTTAGTTGCCATTTTAAACTTCACATTTTAGGCAGTTTTTAGGCGCGTTTTAGATTTTTTATTTTCTGACCTAGGGCCCAAATGACCTAGTTGTCGACGGGCCCCTAAACTCCATCCATCCATCCATCCATCTTATCTGTAATTGCATATAGTTCTTTGTTGTTTCTTGCATTAGTGGCTTCTTGTGCTTGTTCCGCCAGATGGTTAACAAATTTTCTCTTATCTTGTCTTAATTTTTTCCTTACTTCTTTATTCTTAGCAGAGTATTCTGTACTTGCATTGTTTTCATTTCTTGTTCTACTACAATTTACCTTCATTTTTAACTTTCTTCTTCCAAAGATGATGTTCCATGTCTTTTCAGAGATCCAATCTTTTTTACTGGTTTCTTTTTTCCCTAAAATATTATCACATGTTTCATGGATTATGCTTTCAATATTATCGTATTTCTCATTAATATTTAGTAATTTTGCTTTTTATTTTGAGTTTTTTTATTAATTGATGCAAGCTTTAACTTTACCTGTGCTAGGATTAAATGATCACCACTTCCTACATCTGTATCCCTTCTATTTTTAATATCACAAAGGGAACTTTGCCCTCTTTTGCTAATGGCAAAGTGATGAATTTTATTTGCTGTTTTATTATCAGAGGATATCCAAGTAACATTATGGCATGTCTTGTGGGGCAATATGGAACCTCCAATTACCCAGTTAATGATCCTAGTGCATGTTTTCCCATAATGTTTGATTAGGGCTAGGAAGTTCATGCCCTAAAAAACACTGAAATATGCATGCAAATATGCTCTTAAAAACTTGAAAATATGCCAAGAAATATGCACTATTTAATTAAAACAATTAATATCCCAAATGTAACAAATAGAAGTAACCGGTCGTATTTGATTCCACATGACCATAGTAATTTCAAAGAGTCCATCACAAACTTGGTCATGTGGCCGAAAATTAGCACACATTAAGAAGATAAGGTGTAGTCTTTTGTTCATTATTTAAAGCACCCACGATTATATTAGAAATAGAACAACGCTCAGAATCAGGTGTTTCATCAACAGACAACCACACAAGCTGATCCGCTAATTCATTTTGTATATTTGACAATACATTATTGTAACAATGTCCTACATGAGTCTAACGCAGTGTACTTTCTTCAGGCACATGCTGTCGAGTGTACTTGGCAAGAAATTTTTTAAATGTCGGATTATTAATTTTGAACAAGAGAATATCAGCAGCTAAAAATGCTTGGCACAAGTCATAGGAAAATTCAGTAACCCTACTTCCTAAACACTCTACTATCTGTTTTTGAACATGTTCTTTGTTTACAAGTTTTGTAATTAAATTCTCCTCATGTTTTGCTGTGTTTATGTGTTGAACTATTTGAAATCTTTTCTCATTCCCTACATTTTTCTCACACACCCACAAAACAGTACCTATTATCTGTACATATTAAATCACCCAAAAACTCTTTCTGTAAATTAATTAATCTAGCACTCGAAGTTAGTTTTATTTTTGGCATTTGAAGAACTTTTAACATTTTATATGCCTAATTTAATTTGGTGGGAACTAGTTCACAACACTGTTACGTTTGAAGACCACGACACAACTACTGGTGGGCAGGCAAGCGTTGTTATGATCATGCTGCTCAAAACGTTGATCTGCACTTTATCTTTAAACCTCTCAGATAACGCACTGATTATTCTCTACGCACATACATATAATGAAAGGATGGAACAGAGGATTCACTGCATGACAACATGACTCAGCATTAGTTCTCGCCACCTCGCGAGTTGCATCGTCATGTGCAATACTACCAATATGAAAAATATTCTCCAGATTGAAAAAATAATGAAAAACCATAAAAATTATTCAAATATGCAATACAGAGGCTATAATATTGAAATCTTCATGAGTTGCTTCATTATGTGCAATACTACCAATATGAAAAATATTATCCAGATGGAAAACAACAATAAAAAACCATAAAAATCATTAAAATATGCAGTATAGGGGCTATAATATTGAAATATTATGCATTTATCAAAAATCAAGAAAATATGCAATTATATGCACTATACAATCATGTCCAAATAACTGAAAACTCCATAATTCGTGCACATAATGTAAAAGCATACATTTTCAACCCCTATAAAAAAACATGCAAATGCATGAACTTCCTAGCCCTATTTATGACATATTTATTATTGCTTCCTATTTGAGTATTCATATCTCCCATTTGTATTATTGAGCTTGGTCTCACTTTTCATTTAAATCGAGCTGTGATAGTTGCGCTAGAAATGCGCTTCCATTCTAATAGGCTCCTTTTTGCTTGTTTTGACATCAATATACCTACTGCTTCTTTATGTTCATCCTCTGCTTCTGAGTATATGAATGTCTTATCGTTCTGGATTATTTCTTCTCCAAAACTTGTTACATGGGAATTGCTAACTCCATATACTAACTCCAAGAATTGCTATTTTATAGTATCTCATTTCTGTAACAACTTCTTATTCTTCCTGTATCCCACTGGGTACGTACATTCCAGAATCTGATTCTTGTCTTTTTTTTAAATGCAAATGTCATCAACTTTTTATCCATACGGCTATTATTTATTACGGTTTCGGTAACAGCAGATTTTTTCTGGAGAGGGTTTATTAACCCTCACTCCCCAACCTGGAGGACCATGTCTTTTGATTTTGGGGTTTCCGACCCCTAGACTGGTTGCTTTCTCCAGTCCACCCCTGATTTGATTTTGGGGTATCCTCCCCTAGATGATTTGATTCCACTGCACCTATAAGTTTCAACTACCCAATCCCAAGATGATACCGCTCAATGTGAGTCAAGACGTATCATCTTAGGTAGCTAGTTTTGGTCCATCTCGGGTATTTCATTTCCCCGATATCACCTATATCTGGGAGGCATTCCCCTGTCCACCACCTGGGGAGGTGCCCCATGGAGGACTAGCAACTCTTCATGGGAGTATTTCTTATTACCATATAAAAAATTGTTAAAACTTTGTGTACACTTTATGTTCAGAGCATAAGATAAAAGAGTCAAAGTAATTGGAAAAAACCTGTGATTTTTTTATTTTCACAAATGTATTGCCTTAAGCAGCATAATTTTGAAACTGGATGTACAGTACATTTCGGTTGTATTTTTTATCTTTATATTACACCCGCAAAATTAATACAGATACTTATTAATCATTGTGTGTATTACAAAAAAAAAGCATTTTTTTATAGAGGAGCAAGAAAAGTAATGTACCTGAGATTAGATCAGTTGTATAGCATGTAATAACAACCTTTTTGTTTGACTAATATAGGATGGGACACATGAAATGACGTTTCGGAATAACACACGTAGTGAAGCAGCCCTCCAGCTCTCTTTCATGGCAAAATGTTATGTTTAATAAAATTAGTGAACAATGTCTCAAATGTGCTTTCTTTTCTTTTAATTGCATCCAAGTTGAAATAAAATTCAGTAATATATAAAAAGATTTTAAGGTATATTAGTATTAACCTGGAGTTTTTATTTAATTAAATTTAAGCTGGATCAAGTACTTTTCACTCATACTCAGTGTATGATGTAAATGCCTTTGTATGAAGAATAGAAACATAAGAATATCAGTAACAGTTTTACAGATTAAAATTAGGTGTCCATACATTTTAAAAAGTAATAACTTAAAAAATACAATTACAGTATATGCTAATGTAAGCAAGTAAATTTAGACTTCTTTAGACCCATGTTTCAGAAAAATAAAATTGATCATAGTTTGGCATTGAAAATAGCTTACTTTTACAGTAAGAAATGAACTCTAAAAGGTAGCTGCTGGATTATGTGTGCACAAGGAAAAATCCACTAGGTCATCATGGATGCAAGCATTCAATATACCCTCATCTTCCAAGTGATCTGTTTTTGTATGTTAAATATACTTACTCACATAAAGGAACAAGTTTTAATGAATGGTGTCATATAGGTACTAAAATAATTGTATATGGTATATAAAAAGTGTCACAATGTTCACATATAATTGATCTTTGCTGCAGATTGGTGACCAGATTTTTAAGATAAATGGATATTCTGTTGAAGATGCCATTCATCGAGAAGTGCTTCAGTATATTCAGAGCCAAAATCATTTGGAACTCAGAGTTAGAAGTAAGTAGCAGCGATTCAAATAATATTATGTTAATAATTAAAATGACCACGTCCCACCCTCCAGTAGTGCACCTCACCAATGACGCCTGTAGTGGGCAGAGGTGGGGAATGCAGCAGCTGGATGGCAAGCCAAGGCCTTTCTTGGGCTGTTGCACCAGGGGTTTAGTTTTTAATAATTAAAAAGACTATTATATCCTAAATAAATGAAAGAGGAGAACAGGAATTCATTTGGTAAAGCTGAAATGTAGGAAAAATGAAATTAATTAACTTTCCATAGTGATTCAAAGGGCCAAATTCCAAGGTTAAATTATTTTCCGGAATTGGGAACCATAAACATACTCCACCAGAGAAGAAAGCCAAATGCTTGCTTAAATATAATTACTACAGAAACATTTTTACCAAATAAACATATTTATACTCTTACAAACAGTAAAATGCCAAAATGTTTTTTCCCCTCAAAAGATTCAAAATTAATTTTGTTAACTTTGAAAAATCAAGTACTGTATAGTATATTTTTATGCCTAATTGTATTTACCACATCAGCTGCAGTCTACTTTGCAGTAGGGAGCATATCAATCTTAACATAGATTTTCTCTTTTATGATTCACCGTTTGTTGCTTTCACTAGTATGCCAGAGGAGTGATAATATATTGATAAGTACCACATGTTATAGGACTAAAGATAGGCAAAATGTGAAGAAAAATTGATCAAATATGAAAAATGCGAAGAAAAGTTCCAAAATAGTGTGAAATATATATTTTAAGGCCAAAGTATCTTATACATTAAGGGTTTAGTCCATATTTGATGATGATGGTGATGGTGGTGGTGGTGATGATGATGATGATGATGATGATGATGATGATGATGATGATGATGATGATTTGGCTCATGGTAGGCTGAGTTCTTCCAGATGATATGGTGAAGCTCGTGGATTGCCATTCTTGTACATATGTGCCTCATCTCAAAGTTTGGTGCTGCCCAGGATCGATCAATCATGGTCCCTGTAGCATAGAATTCTGGATGTATTTCTTCTCTCTTTTTGGTAATTGATGCTAGGACTATTTCTGATGCTTTGGTCTTGGGTAGAAGCATGTGTAGTCTGTCTTCAACGAGGTAGAAGATATACAAGCTTGGACCTCAAAGTTTTTGCTACTCCAATCGCCTCTTTTATGTAGGTTGCTTTGACCCTTTCTAGTGTGGTTAGAGTTTTTTAATAATTAAATACCAAATGAAATACAGCAACTTACATAGAGTTTACAGATCTAATCATTTTCCTACCCATAAACATAGGGGAAAAAAAAGGACATTACCCCCTTACTAAGGTCGGCGGGAGACTTCAATGTGTATTACTCACTTTGGAGCTCAACTTGGGCTTGTGCAAGAGGAAAACTAATGGCTCATTTCATGGACAATCATAACCTAGCTTTGCTGAACAATAGAGATCCTACATATCTTTCTGACTCCAGCAATAGCTTCTCACACCTAGATTTAGCAGTTTGCTCCTTGTGCAAGTTCCTTGAGGCAGGTGTCAAGGTTGGTTGATTTGTGGGTTTAAGGGTACTCAACTTCGTGGTCATCATTATCTAGATATAAATTTGAATCAAAAATAAAATTACTAGTAACAAAGAAAATATATACGTAAATGTAAAAAACAGTGGCAATAGCCAGATATAAAACAAACAAGCGACTGTCAAATCTGACTTCTGGGGTGCTAAGACGTTCCCCGATGTCCTCCAAGACTTCAACGCAGAGGTCTTCCTTCATGCTGATAGTTACCTGTCGATCTTCGCCGATAGCTCTATTATCATCTTGGACATATGTTTTCATCTCTTCCATTATGAAATTCCTTTCCGTCTTAATTTCTACCATTATGAGTTCAATGTTGTTACTTAGTCAGCTTCTCTATCCAAGATTTCCTTTACTTTATTCTGGAGTTTCTTCGTCTTCTTTACTGGTTTATCCTCCTTTTATGTAGGACTTACACCCCCTAGGACTTACAAATCAGTACCTAGAGTCAGATGCCTATTGGGGAGCAGAAGAACCTATGGATCGGACAGAGTGAAGACTTGGAAGCTGGTGGTCAGTCAAGTATCAGGCATGATAGTGAGGAAGAGGATGATATGAAATGCATGCAAAATTGATGAGCGGAAAGGTGATGATGGAGCAATTGGTGGAATGAGTGGTGGAGGAAAATGGAGAACCCAGAGAAATCCTGCCCAGACACCACTTTGTCCACCATGGATACCACACACAGGTCCCTAGAATTAGACCCAGGCTGCCTAGGTGGTAGGTGAATGTTCTAACCATTGGGCCACTGTGCTGCCTTATTCTGCAGTTCACGTCTTTCAATTTAGCAATCATTTTTGTCTCCATCTGCTACATTCCAGATTTCCTTGTGGTGGTCATCTGTTGCATTCCAGATTTCATGTTTGTCTTCATCTGTTGCGTCTCAGATTCCATTTTTGTCTCCATCTGCTGCATTCCGGATTGCATCTCTTCATATTGTCCAACAGTTTTTCAATCATTGCCTTCATATTGGTTTTTGAATCATGCTCCTGACACCAGTGTGACAAATGACAAATCCAGTTACCACTTTTATTTCCTTTGTCAAACTGAATTGCAAAAACACAGTTCTCTGATTCATCATCAACACAATTTAAAATTCTCATGACCTTCCAAGCCACAGCTGTTCTGTCTGATTGTAACATTGACACCTAATACTCTCCCTCTAACACACAAACAATTCTTCCAATGATACACTCACATTCATTAAACTCTTAACATTGCACTTAAAAACTGCTCCTCTGTCTGTGCTCTCTAGATTTTATAGTCCAGGTGAAGTGCTGGTGAATTCTTTGGAAAATAACCTTTTCTCAAAATTTCTCATAAACAAGCCAGCAATATGAAAGCTTCTGAAGCCATCTAGAGCTGTCCTTTGTTCCGGCCTGCTCCAGTGTTACCTTGTTTACTCAACAGCAGTGGGGTGAGGTAATTGACCTCAGCTCTCTTTAGTGTGTGGCTGGTGGCTGCTGTCATAATATTTTGTTTATGTATATATAACACTTAATTATTTTTCTTTCTTTCCTTTCTATTTATCAAGTTTTGGATTGTTTAAAAATTCTGACTTTCCCTTTAAATTATTGTAGTTTTAAATATTTTTCATGCCCAAAAATTACCTGTTTTAAGTAAAAACATAGATGAGTAAAAGGACTATCTCCAAAAATTAGGAATCTGAGTAGGTGTGCAGCGAAGCATATAACACACTTTTATATAATGTTATCATATCATTTGCTGCTAAAAGTTTTCTATCTTATCACTCAACTCTCTAACTTTACAACATATTTTGTTCCTATCAGCAATATTTACAGGTTGTTTTGCGGCTACACCATTTGCTTTTCATCAAAGCAGCCTGGGTTTGATCCCAGGCAACTGCATGTGGGATTTGTGGCAGATGCGGGGGCGGGTTTTCTCTGGGTTCTCTGGTTTCCCTGTCATCTCATTCCACTGGTACTCCATCTTAATTCCATGCATCATCAGTGTCATCACCTGCAGTGCTACATTTAGTAAAAGCAAGTGTTAAAGGCTCCAAAGAAAAAAAAAAAAAAGAAAACAAAAAGACAATATTTACAATGGAAATATAAGCTCTGTTATGTCGTCTATCACTTCTATGTGGAATAGAGCATCAACTACCTTTTGTGATGAAGAGTAATTCACAGTTTAGAACAGAGTACCAATTAATACAGTAATATTTCAACATATTTGTGAAAGTTTTGTGCTAAATGAGATTATCTTTCAGACTAGTTGTAGTGAGTATGGTGAGCAATGGCTCAGCTATATCTCTTAAGGAACGACAAGAGAATGCAGTCAGCTCTAAAAGAGCATTGAACATAAGTGTTAAGACACTGCAGATACAGGGTTGCCACAAAAGTACTCCAGGGTTTTGAGGTTCAATATTTGTATTAAATCACATGTGAGTTTAATGTGTTATACATGACTTTAAATGTAATATTCTCAAAGATTTGTTACCATTTAGTACATTTCAATGTAGACCCCATTAGAGGCATGGGTCACATCCAAACAATATGCTACCTCTCCCCAGGTCCTGTCGACGTTTGCAAGTACCGCCTTCCAGACGCCAGTTCAGTATTTACCGCCGAGCTGTTTGCCATATTTTATTTCCTTCTTTTTATCTCCAGTTCAGGTCCTGGAAGTTTTATTATCTGTTCTGACTCTTTTAGCTCTCTCCAGGCCCTGCAACAGTTTATCGGCACCTCAGCATTGATTATTAAAATTCAGACATTGATCTCGCAACTACTGTCTCGCAGATACCAATTTGTTTTTACGTGGATCCCAGGCCATGTGGGTATTCCGGGCAACGAGGCGGCGGATGTGGCTGCAAAGTCTGCATGCTGCCTTCCAGAATATTCCACCCATACGTTACCCTATATAGATGTGCAGAAATATTTTCATCGCCATCTATTTACTCACTGGCAGCAATCTTGGGAAGCGTTATCTGGCACTCAGTTACGGACGGTAAAGGACACTGTACAACCCTGGCAGACCAGCTGCAGGGCTTCCAGGCGGGAAGAAGTGGTTTTAACCTGCCTGATGATAGGATACACTCGAGCCATGCATGGACATCTTTTGCGTGGTGATCCTGAGCCTATCTGTGCGACGTGCAACATTCCACTCTCCGTCCCACATGTCCTTTTTGATTGTCCCCAATACGGTCGTGAGTGCCAGTCTGTTGGTCTGGGTGTTACACTGTGCTCTGTTTTAGGCAATGACTCAGTAGCTGTAAATGCAGTACTGCGGTTTGTTGCCAGGATTGATTTTGGCAAGCAGGTGTAAGATGCTTTTATTTTGGCCGATTTAAAATTCTAAGACGTTTTAATTATGGTGTCTTTATCTTTTTAACTGTTACTTGCTAAACTTTTTAGGAAATCATGCTTTATCTGTTTTAACTTTTAGCCAGTTTTAGCTCACATTTTAGTGGTTTTAACATTGACTTTTTAGTTATTTTATCTTCGATTTTTTAATTTTTGAAGAGCTTTTAGTAGTTTCATTGTTTTTATTCATGGACTTCGGGCCCTAATGACCTAGTTGTTGACGGGCCCTTAAACACAACTCACTCACTCACCCAGATCCTGTCCAGCATGTCTGGGGTGACAGTTGCCACGTGAGTGATTATCCGTTGTCTGAGATGGGGTAGATCTCGAATTTTCTCTGAATACATGAGGTTCTTCACATATGCCCAGAGCAAGAAGTTGAAGGGTGTTAAATCTGGGCTTCTTGGAGGCCAAGGAGTAGGCCTTTCCCATCCAATCCACCTGTTGCTGAATCAAGTATTGAGTTCTTCTCCCACACGCAAACTAAAGTGAAGTGGTGTGTCATCTTGCTGAAAATGGAGAAAACCCTTCTCCGCCTCATTGTCATTCAACTGAGCAAAAACATACTCTTCTGACATGTCACAATAGACATCACCAGTTACTGAAGGGACCTATAACTCTGTCATGCATAAGTCCACACCAACCATTCACTTTGGGGGAGTCATGCTGACACTCAATGATCTCACTAGACAGCTGTGAACCCCATATTCTGCAATTGTGTTGATTCACAGTACCGTTTACATGGAAAGGTAGCAGCATCTTTTGTACGGTAGCAGATTGTTTGGATGTGTCCCATGCCACTGTTGGGGCCCACATCAAAATATACTAAATGGTAATAAACACTTGAGAATATTACCTTTAAAGTCACGTATAACACATTAAACTCACATTGTGATTTAATACAAATATTGAATATCAAAACCCTGGAATTCTTTTGTGGAAACCCTGTGTATTCAATAGTGCATTAATTCACTCATTCATTCACTACTGCACATATATTCACGACATGCACAACATGTCCATCACATTTTCTCTTCTTACATAAAAAATTCTTTTAAATCTAGACTTTAATAATTGATTAGTAATTTTAATTTATTTTCAATTTTACAGGTGTTGGGATGATACCTGTGAAAGAGTAAGTACCTATTATAAAAGTCTTCCTTATTTACACAAGAAGCAATAGCAGAGTCTAATATGAAGGTATTTATAGTGGATCCTCACACATAATATGTTCAGATACGACCCAATGGGTTGCAATGTATGTGCCTAAGGCATGGTTGTGCTACTCAACATATTTAGATCTTTGTTGTTCCTTTACATTCAAAAACCATCCTCAGGGATTGGGTGTCCTTTACCTTAGTTGATGATCCATTCTGCATCTCAAGTTCTTCAGGGTAAACCCAGGTTGGTGACTTGATGCAGTACTGTGGAGGCAAATAAAGAAAAGGACATCCTGTCTCCTTGACATAACTCTCCTAGAGGTAGAACCTGACACACAACCATTACAAATCACCTCCAGAAGAGGATCACAACAGTATTTATGAGCATTTTTAAGCATCTTTAAACCATAAGTACTAGGGCTGTATATATTTATCTTTATTGTGTTAAGTTTTCCTTTCAAACACAAATGTTCATCTGTATACCTATTAAAAACAATAAAACCTAGGCAGGTCACAGTGGGCAGAAGGAATAAAAATCAGCAGTGTTATAAAATATATATGCTGAAGTTTTTACTTTGGTGAACATTTAGGCAAATGAAAATAGAGAATCATAATTTTTTAGTTTGCCTTAGAATATTACCTTGTAGTATCTTACTCGTCTATCATCCGATTATTTATATAAAATTTGTAACATAGCTCCTCTTCCTGTGTCTACTGGGTAACCAATTCTGTGCACTGGCCTTAGTTCCTGGTGAAACTGAGCCTCTTCCTTCTAAGGAGCCAAAGGAACAAGAAACACATAAGCCAAACAATGTTTGTCACATGTGGAACCAAACGAGCAAGGTTTTTTTTCTTTCTTAAATATAACTATTTGGTTGTTTCTCGACAAAAGCTGGGAGAGCAAAAAAACTTTGAATGGGCTGCACAGTGTTTTGCCAGTCTGCATCCTTGGTACTCATTGGTATCTGTCACTATCATAGAAATGTGCAAATGAAACCATACAACTACTTTTAAAGGTTTTATTTACCAACTTTATGAAAAGAGATGCTGAAACTGGCCACTGTCATTGTCTTCTTTAGGAAACCATCCATTACTTGCCATAGTTCAGTTTGAGAAATTCTGGCAGTTTCCTGGTGGATATTTTGTTTTAATTCTTTCAGGGTGTGTGGATTTGTCTGCACCTTGTTTTAAGTTACCCCAGAGATAGAAATTGCTTATTAGAGCTCTGAGGAACCTTTCTCCGCAAATGGCGCACCATACACCAACCTTTTTGTCATGAAAGGGTACTCTATGAACAATATTAGGTTGTTATAGGTCTAGTTTTTTTGTTTTTTCAAGTCAACAGTTGATCCCATACATACGTTGGTGCAGTTTTTTTATGACAATTCTTAATAAGTATTTTGACATCTTATCCCCCCCCAGGGGCCTACTTTGGTAGGTACGGGTTAGGTGCACCCGGGGTCCCGAGCCACTTGCCATCATTTCACTCCTTTCATATCCATCACACATGTAGTGCCACGTGTAGCTGTTTTTGACCGCTACTTTTCATCATCTTCCTCTTCTAGGTTTATTCTGTGTATTAGTTTGTAAGGCCCTATGTTTAGAACTCCTGCCTCACCAGCAGGGATCTTTCCTATCTCCGTGGTCCTGTCCCATAATTTCAGCATGGCCCCCGACTTGTGTGCTCTTCGGAGGTCTCAGGTGTGAAGGTTGGTCGGACCCTTCACACTGACCCCATGTGTAGCCTTAGGTGCAGAGCCCATCCACAATATCATGTACACCCAGGTCTCTAAAGGCCCAATCTGTCTTAATTCCCCGGATTAGTATCACCTGCCGGACGTGTGTTACTACTGACGTAACCCCGGTTTAATCAACCACAAGTCCCCTGAATCCATGCTGACTCCGTTGAGTCAGGTAATATACCTTACCAAAGTATATCTTCTGTGGTTATGAGCATGTCGTTGTACGCACATTTGTACTGAACCCAATGCGCTGCTTCCAGTGCCAGGGGTTTGGACATACAAAGAGCTCATGCACGCATCCTGCTATTGGTGAGCGGTGCAGGTTAGCAGCACGATACCGCCTGCACTTGTGACCCCTGCTGCATGAACTGTGGAGGGAAACATCCATCTAGCTCTCATCAGTGCCCACAGTTTTCTGATGAAAAGAGTATCCAGGAGTTACGAGTTAAGGAACACCTAACGTTTTCGAACGCGTGGTGGCGCTTCGAGCAGCTTAAACTTGCGAACACCACCGGTTATGCGTCAGCTGCCCGCCGCCCTCCTGTGACCACTGTGGGCCTTCAACACGTGCCTGTCTCGGATGTCTCGACGCAGGCCGACTGGTCAGCGAGCACTCCACAGCGTCGCCCTAATCCTCCAGCGACTATATCTACCGCAGTACAGACGCCAGCTCTCGAACCGTCCACATGTGCCACTACTTCTGTGGACAGACCTCGTTCCAGGCATATTGTTCGAGCGAGTAGTCCTACGTCCTCAATGAAGTCCCGCTATGGCTCCGCGAGCCGTAGGGGACCTTCAGAGTACCAGACAACGGAGGAGTCGCCTGAGGACAATGAAACTCGCATCATTGGTTCCAAGTGCGCCAACGTCAAAAGCAAGAAGAAGAAAAAGATAGACTGGCCACTAATCTCTTTTTAATATGGACATAATCTAGTGGAATGTTAATGGGTTCCGGGCACGTGTTCCGGACATACAGCACTTGGTCTTTCAAAGAACTCCATCAATCGTCTGTCTATAAGAAACCCATTTGCAACCTAATCACGCATTACATCTTCGTGGTTTTTCGGTATTTAGACATGACTGCTGATCGGCAAGCAAGCGGTGGTGTTGCTACTCTGGTGGCATATAACATCTCTGCCACCGTCATCCCGCTTAATACAGGGTTGCAAGCCGTGGCGGTGTGTGCACAGCTGCAGGGTCTGAGTCTGTCCGTTTGAAATGTCTTATCAGCCACCGGCCAGTGTCGTACAATAAAACGATCTTCGGACACTTTAGGCACAGATTCCACCACCGCTTCTCATTCTGGACGATCTGAATGCCAAAAATACCCTTTGGGGCTCCAACACTAACGATGTTCGTGGGTGTCTTATAGCAGACGTTTGGATATGTCCGGCTTACTTTTGTTAAACACTGGTGCCCCTACCTTTCTATCATCTGCCTACGGTACACACTCCGCCCTCGATGTTTCTTTTTGCAGCCCGTCCCTGGTATCTCTTCTTGATTGGTCGGTACTTTCCGACTTATTTGACAATGGTCATTATCCCATTATCCGGCCACAATCCTGTGCCAACACATCTTCACTGGATTATTTTCAAGGCCGATTGGGGGAAATTTCGTTCCCTCATTCACGTTCGCGACAATGGTTTTGACACCATTGACGAAATGGTGGAATATTTTACCTGCTCTATCTTGCTCGTGGCGGATTCCAGCATTCCTCAAAGTACCTCTACCCCACGACACGTTCCCGTACCTTAGTGGACCGAGGAATGTCGTTTGGCTATCAAAGCACGCAAGCATGCGTGCTCTACGTGCTTTCCGCTTACATCCTACGGAGGCAAATTTTGTTTTAAATGCTTTCGTGCGAGGGGGCGTTTTGTACTTCGTAGTGCAAAACGTAGCTCCTGGGAATCTTATGTCTCTTCCCTTTCCCGTCGCAGCTCTGCAACACAGGTGTGGACTGCTGTTCGGCGTATGTACGGCAAGTGTCGCAGGACGATAATTCCCGGTCTTGCCGTACAGGGCTACTCTAACACCAGCTAGCAGGATATCGCCAACGCCCTCGCAGACTTTTTCGCTGCTGATAGCCAAACCCAAAGCTATAATACCGCTTTTCTACTTATAAAGTAATCTGCGGAGCAGGTAGTGCCCAATTTTAAAAGTGACACTAGTGAACCGTACAACGCTTGTTTTACGGAAGCAGAGCTAGCCCATGAGTTGTCTCTCGCGAAGGACTTTTCTTCTGGTCCTGATGACATCCACCAGCAAATGCTGCTTCATCTTCCACCTGAGGCTCTCTCCTTCCTGCTGAACATCTACAACCGTATCTGGCTTCAATAGATTTTCCCTTCTTCCTGGCGCGAGGGTACTGTCATCCCTATCCCTCGCCCCGGGAAGGACCGGATACTTCCTTCTAATTACCGCCCTATTTGCCTAACGAGTGTCGTGTGTAAGACCTTGGAACGGATGATTAACACATGGCTGAGCAATGTTCAACGCGGTTTTCGTCATCGCTCCAGTGTCGATAAACTGACACGCATGGAGGCTTACATCCAAAATGCCTCTCCCATGAAGCAGCATGTCGTAGGGGTCTTCTTCGACCTGCAGAAGGCCTGCGATACGACATGGCGCTATGGTATCCTCCGTAATTTGCACGACTACGGTTTACGCGGTCATCTAACTATCTTGGTTTTTAATTTTTTACAACTTCGCCGATTTCGAGTCCGCATTGGTCATACGCTCTCACAAGAACGGATCCAGGAGAATGGTGTATCCCAGGGGTCGATTCTCAGTGTAACGCTCTTCGCCGTGGCCATTAACGGCATCACCAGTGTTGTTCGTAGCGGAATCCCAATACCACTGTATGTCGACGACTTCGCGATATACTATCACTCTCATAGTTTGGAGCACATCGAGCGTCAACTGCAGCTGACCATAACATCCATCGCCGAGTTGGCGTTTCGCACCGGCTTTCAGTTCTTTCCTACGAAAAAACAGTGTGTCTACTTCCATCGACTTCGTACACCCTCCTCCTGGTCTTCATTTGCTTGTCACACGTCTTCCGTTTGTACCGCACCTGAAGTTCTTAGGCTTACACCTCGACAGCAAACTTATATGGGAGCACCATATTCGTTACCTGCGTGCTTTCTGCGATTGTTCGCTTCGGGTAATCAGGGTTTTATCTGGGGCATCCTGGGACGGCGATCGCACGGTCATGCTGAGGTTGTGTCGCTCACTGGTTCGGTTCAAATTAGACTACGGCTGTTTTATCTATGGCGCGGCATCCGCCTCTAAACTCCGTCTTTTAGACACAATACATCACGCTACTGGGGCTTTCCGTACAAGTAGAGTGGATTGTGTGTATGCTGATTCTGGCGAACCCCCACTGTCTGCCCGCGGCTCGTTATTTTGTTCCTACGTGACAAGGTTGGCCGCTCATCCAGGTCATCCTTCGTTTCTACCCGTATTGCGTCCAGACCTCGCGCAAGTTATATGCGGAATACAACTACCTCCCGTCCTAGTGGCATCAGGTTTCGCGAACTACATGTCGCACACACACACCCTCCGACTGCCAGGTCAGTCTCGGTGGCTTAGTTGGTTAGACGCTGACCTACTGATCCCAAGGTCGCGGGTTCAAACCCGGACCAGGCCGATGGTTTTTAAGTGTGCTTAAAAACGACAGCTCCATGTCAGTAGATTTACTGGCATAAAAGAACTCCTCTTAAAGGAACTCCTGCGGGACGAAATTCCGGCACACCGGCGACGCTGATGTGATCCTGGCAATTGACAGCGTCGTTAAACAACAAAATAATTTAATTTTCCGACTGCCAGCCTCCCCCAGGGGAACCTACCACGGTAGGTCCGGGTTTGGCGCACCCGGGGCCCCGAGCTGCTCACTATCACTTCACCCCCTCCACCTTCATTAACTGTGCCACGTGCAGCGTTTTATGTTGCTTTTTATATCACCCTCTTCCTCTTCTAGGTTTATTCTGATTATTAGTTTGTAAGTTCCTAGATTTATAACTCCTGTCTCACCAGCAGGGATCTTTCCTATCTCCGTGGTCCTGTCCCACGGTTTTCGGCGCGGCCCCCGACTTGTGTGCTCTTCGGAGGTCTCAGGCGCGAAGGTTAGGCGGACCCTTCACACTGCCCCCATGTGTAGCCTTAGGTGCGGAGCCCGTCCACACGTCAAATACACCCACGTAGCTCCTGGAGGGCACGGCCGGTGTTAATCTCCCGACGGCCGCGTGCCGTCGGGTTAGTATCACCGGCCGGACGTGTTACCGCTGACGGAGCCCCGGTGTAATCAACCCGAAGTCCCCTGAATCCACGCTGACTCCGTTGAGGCAGCGTGTGCTAAAGCGGGGAGCCACAGGCGGTTATTCCTGTGGTGGGGGCATAAAACCGGGGTGTCACGTGGTGAACGGTTTACCCATGCGGACAAGCAGTGGAGATCGGAGGGTAGCCCCTCTGAAGTACGCTTTGAGATCAGTCAATAAGGGGTCTCCATGGCGACACAGACCGTGGAGATTTTGGTGTCTATTATCCTTTGACCCCCGGATGGCAGACTGACGCCGACGGTTCCGGATGGGGGTCCAAACCAATCATGTCTCCGCGCAAACCCTCCATCATTGACAGTTTTTTGGTGCTGACCTTGCAATGTGAAGGAAAGACGATGAAGGACATTAGCCCATTCTATATTAAAAAGGAAGTCGATAGGATCTGTGGCCCTGTTTAAAACGCAACCAGACTTAGAGATGGCACGTTATTGATCGAGGTGATGAATGGAGATCAGTCGCAGAAGCTGTTGAAGGCGAGTTTGTTGGACTCCTACCCTATCCGGGTAGCCCCACATAAGACCCTCAACTCGTGTAGAGGAGTAGTAACCACTTCCAGCCTCGACGATCTCTCCAACGAAGAAATTGTCACCTGCCTCTCTGATCAGCGAGTCTGCCAAGCATACCGATTAACTCGGAAACAGGATGGGAAAGAGTGTGCCTTACGTACAGTATTCCTTACGTTTAAGGGCACTCAGCTGCCAGAATACATCTACTGTGGCTACGAGCGTGCTGTAGTACGACCGTATGTCCCGAATCCCATGCGCTGTTTTCAGTGTCAGAGATTCGGGCATACTAGGACCTCGTGTAACCATCCTGCAGCTTGTGAACGTTGCGGCTTACCGGCACACGAAGACACGGCTTGCACTCGAGACCCATGCTGTGTGAACTGTGGGGGTAACCATCCATCTAGCTCACGTCAGTGTCCTAAGTTCTTGGACGAAAAGAGTATTCAGGAGTTGCGGGTAAAGGAGTGCCTGACATTTATAGAAGCGCGTCGGCGTTTCGAACAAGTGAAGCCTGCCACCACCTTAGCTTATTCGTCGGCAGCTCGGCGCCCTCCTGTTGCTACTGTCGGCTTGCAACATGTCACCGTTGCAAATGCCTCGACACAGACTGACCTTCCAGAGAGCACCCCAACAGTTAGTCGAAAAAGTGCAGTGTCTAAAACATCTTCCGCCGTGCTGACCACAGTTTCCAAGCCGTTAGGAAGCGGTAAGGATGCTATCGATGGAAGTCGTTCGCGACATAAAGTTCGCGCAAGCAGTCTCACGTCCTCTCAGAGATCCCGCTCTCGCTCTGCGAGTCGTAGGGGATCCTCTGCCTCGCACACCTCCGAGGAATCGCCAGAGGACGGCGACTTCCACATCGTTGGACCTAAGTCAGCCAAGGTGAAAAAGAAGAAAAAGATGAAGACTAGCCATTAATCCTTTTTCACTATGGAAATAATCCAGTGGAATGTTAATGGGTTCCGGGCACGTGTTCCGGACATACAGCATCTAATTTCTCAACGCTGTCCATCTATCGTCTGTCTACAGGAAACCCATCTGCAACCTCATCACGCACTCTATCTTCGTGGATTTGTGGCCTTTAGACATGATTCTGCAGCTGATCGACGGGCAAGCGGTGGTGTTGCTATTCTGGTGGCGAATACCATCCCTGCCACCAGCATACCACTAAACACGCCGCTCCAAGCTGTAGCGGTACGTGTACAGCTGTAGAGCCTTTCTTTCTCTATCTGTAATGTCTGTCTGCCACCGGTCAGTGTCGTACACGAGAACGAACTTCGGGCTCTCTTGGCACAGATTCCGCCTCAGTTTCTTCTTCTAGGCGATCTGAATGCCAAAAACACCTTGTGGGGCTCCGACACTGACGATGCTCGTGGTTGCCTTGTAGCAGACGTTTGTGATATGTCCGGCCTACCTATATTAAACACTGGTGCCCCTACCTTTTTATCATCTGCCTACGGTACCTACTCCGCTTTAGACGTGAGCTTCTGTAGCCCGTCACTGGTGCCACTCCTTGATTGGTCGGTGCTCAGCGACCTCTTTGGCAGTGATCATTTTCCCATTAGCATTCACATATCTATTCTCCATCCTGTGCCAACACGATATCCTCACTGGATTATTTCCAAGGCTGACTGGGGGAAATTTCGTTCCCTCATTCACCTTCACAACGATGTCTTCCCCACCATCGATGAACTGGTGGAACATTTTGCTTGTTCTGTCCTGCTCACAGCGAATTCCAGCATTCCTCGTGGTTCTACTACACCTCGTCACGTTCCTGTGCCTTGGTGGTCCGAGGAATGCAGTTTGGCTATTAAAGCAAGGAAGCGTGCTCTGCGTGTCTTCAGTTCACATCCTACGGAGGAGAACTTGATAGCTTTTAAGCGTTCTCGTGCCAGGGCTCGATTTGTCCTCCGCTGTGCAAAACGCACATCGTGGGAAACTTTTGTCTCTTCTCTGTCCCGTCGCACTCCGGCACAGAGGGTGTGGGCTGCTGTTCGCCGCATGTATGGCAAGTGTCGCCGGACTATCATTCCCGGCCTTGCCATAAGCGGATCGCATTACACCAGCGAACAGGATATCGCCGACGCCCTTGCTACTTCGTTTGCTGCTACTAGCCAAACGAATAGTTACGACAGAGCTTTTATACCTCTCAAGGAATCTGCCGAGCGGATAGTTCTTCCTTTTAGTAGTGACTGTACTGAACCGTACAACGCACCCTTTACCGTAGCGGAGTTAGAGCACTCTTTGTCACTTGCTAAAGATTCCTCTCCTGGTCCAGATGACATCCATCGACAAATGCTGCTTCACCTTCCACCTTCGGCTTCGTCTTTCCTGCTTGGTATTTATAATCGTATCTGGCACGAGCAGGTTTTTCCGTCCTCCTGGCCAGTGGGTATTGTCATCCCTATCCCTCGACCTGGAAAAGACAGGACACTTCCCTCTAGTTACCGCCCTATTTGCCTAACGAGTGTTGTTTGTAAGACCTTCGAACGGGTGATTAACACTCGTTTAGTGTGGTGGCTAGAGACGCATAACCTGCTCACGAACATTCAGCGCGGTTTTCGTCGCCATCTCTCTAGCGTCGACCATCTGACACGCTTAGAGGCTTACATCCAGAGTGCCTTTCTGCTGAAGCAGCATGTCGTGGGTGTCTTCTTTGATTTAGAGAAGGCCTACGACACCACCTGGCGCTATGGAATCCTTCGTGCTCTGCACGGTTACGGTTTACGCGGTCACTTAGCGCTGTTCATTTTAAACTTTTTACGACTTCGAAAATTTCGTGTCCGCATTGGTAATACCCTGTCACAGGAAAAGATTCAGGAGAATGGTGTGCCTCAGGGGTCCATCCTGAGTGCGACGCTCTTCGACGTAGCAATCAACGGAATCCCTGATGTTGTTCGTAGTGGAATCCCGATGTCACTGTATGTTGACGACTTTGCAATTTACTATCGCTCTTATAATCTCGAGCACATTGAGCGTCAACTGCAGCTGACCATAACATCAATCGCAGACTGGGCCCTTCGCTCCGGCTTTCAGTTCTCACCAACGAAAACTCAGTGTATCCACTTCCATCGAGTTCGCGGCGTACACCCTCCTCCTGATTTTTATTTGCGTGGCACACGTCTACCGTTTGTCCCGCACCTCAAGTTCCTTGGCCTGCACTTCGACAGTAAGCTGACGTGGGAGTACCATATTCGCCAACTACGTGCTTCCTGCGATCGCTCACTTCGAGTACTCCGCCTTTTATCCGGAGTTTCTTGGGGCGGTGATCGTACAGTTATGTTACGATTGCATCGATCACTGGTGCGGTCAAAAATAGACTACGGTAGTTTTATCTATGGCGCGGCGTCCGCCTCTAAACTTCGTTTTTTAAATACTGTACACCATGCTGGTATCCGTCTCGCTACTGGGGCGTTCCGCACCAGTAGAGTTAAGTGTCTGTATGCTGAGTCTGGAGAACAGCCACTGTCGGTCCGTCGTTCGATTTTATTGTGTTCGTATGTCGCAAGGTTGGCGGCCCATCCGGGTCATCCTTCTTTTAAATGTGTCCTGCGTCCCGACCTTGCTCACCGTTATCTGCGCAACACAACTATATCGCGCCCAAGCGGTATTCGGTTCCGCGCACTACTTGACAAACACGATCTCCGCATGCCTGCTGTAGAGGGATTCTCTCTAGGACGCTCTGCTCCTTGGCAACTCCGGCGCGCGCAATTCGACCTGGAGCTCTCAGGCAATGCTAACCTTTCCACCCCGCAATCGGTGTATCGACAACTGTTCACCGAACTTTTGGGCCGCCACCGGACTTTCTTTACCGATGGGTCCCAGGTGGGTGGAGCTACGGGATGTAGTTTCGTGTGTAACGACGAGGCGCACCAGTACCGACTTCCGGACCATAGTTCGGTTTTTACTGCCGAGCTGTTTGCTATATTTTATGGTTTACTTTTTATTTCTAACTCAGCTCCCGGCAATTTTACCATTTGTTCAGACTCTCTGAGTGCCATTCAGTCCTTGGACCAGTTTATCGGCACCTCAGCATTCGTTTTAAAAATACAGGCTCTCATTTCGCAACTGCTCTCGCGCGGATACCAGTTGCTTTTTACCTGGACCCCAGGCCATGTGGGTATACCCGGCAATGAGAAAGCGGATGCGGCTGCTAAAACTGCTTACCGTTTGCCGGATGTTGCCACACACAGTGTGCCATATGTCGATGTGCAGCGCCATTTCCGTCGGCATCTTTTATCGATCTGGCAGCAGTCATGGAAGGAATTCTCAGGCTCTCAATTGCGGACCATTAAAGACAGCGTAGATCCCTGGATGACATCCTGCAGGGACTCCAGGCGGGCTGAAGTTATCCTCACCCGCCTGAGGATAGGTCACACACGGGCGACACATGGGTTCCATTTGCGTGGCGACCCGGCGCCTGTCTGCCCTACGTGTAACATCCAACTTTCTGTGGCCCATATCCTTATAGACTGTCCGCAATACGCTCGTGAGTGCCAGTCGGTTGGCCTGGGGTGTACGCTTGCCTCAATTTTGGGTGACGACCCTGTGTCTGCCTGTAAGGCGCTGCGGTTCGTTGCACAAATTGGGTTCGCAAAGCAAGTATAACGTGTTTTTAGTGTGTGAAATTTTTTTTAGCGTTTTAACATAGGTTTTTGTGTTTTACGTTTTAGTGTTTTAAGTGCTTAGTTTTAATGTGTTTTAGCTTCGATCTTTTACACATTTTAATGAATGGTTTTACCAAGTTTTAACTTAGCGCACTCATGTGCCGTTTGGTGTTTTTATCTGTCTGCGTTTTTAGTTGCCATTTTAAACTTCACATTTTAGGCAGTTTTTAGGCGAGTTTTAGATTTTTTATTTTCTGACCTAGGGCCCAAATGACCTAGTTGTCGACGGGCCCCTAAACTCCATTCATCCATCCATCCATCCATCCATCCATCCATCCATCCATCCGACTGCCAGCCGTAGAGCGGCATTCATTTGGCCACAATCACAGGCCACAATCCTCCCTGGCAACTCCAACATGCACGCTTTGACCTGGAGCTGTCAGGCTGTGCGAAGTTAGCTACCCCTCATTCAATGTTCCGCAAACTTTTCACCGAAGTTCTGGTCCGATACCGGATTTATACTCCAGTATTTACCGAGGGGTTGTGCAACGGGTTCCACTTTTGTATACTTTTGACGCTCATACGTACCGCCTTCCAGACGCCAATTCAGTATTTACCGCCGAGCTGTTTGCCACATTTTATTTCTTACCTTTTATCTCCAGTTCAGGCCCTGGAAGTTTTATCATCTGTTCCGACTCTTTTAGCGCTTTCCAGGCCCTGCAACAGTTTATCGGCACCTCGGCATTCATTGTTAAAATCCAGACGTTGATCTCCCAACTACTGTCTCGCGGATACCAGTTTGTCTTTACATGGATCCCAGGCCATGTGGGTATTCCGGGCAACGAGGCGGCAGATGCGGATGCGAAGTCTGCATGTCGCCTTCCGCAATATTCCACTCATACGCTCCCCTATATAGATGTGCAGAGGTACTTTCGTTGCCATCTATTTACTCTGTGGCAGGAATCTTGAGAAGCATTAGCTGTACAACTCTGGCAGACCAGCTGCAGGTATTTCAGGCGGGAAGAAGTGGTTTTAACCCATCTTAGGATAGGCCATACCCGAGCCACCCATTGACACCTTTTGTGTGGTGATCCAGAGACTGTGCGATGTGCAAGGTTCCGCTCTCCGTCGCACATGTCCTCCTTAATTGTCCGTGATACGCTTGTGAGCGCCAGTCCCTTGGCTGGGTCTTACACTGTCCTCCGTTTTAAGCAACGACCCAGTAGCTGTAAATACAGTATTGCGGTTTGTTGTCAAGATTGAGTTTGGCAAGCAAGTGTTAAGTGGTTTATATCTTGGGAGATTTAGAATTTTAGGATCTTTTCCTACCAGTGTTTTTAGCTTTTTAACGATCTTATCAGCTTAAGCTTTTAGTAAATTACATTTTTGCCTGTTTTAACTGACGTTTTAGTGCTTTTAACTTTATTTTTTAGGTATTTTAACTTTTACTTTTTAACTTTTAAGGGGTGAGCTTTTACTAGTTGTGTGCTTGTTTTTAATTTTGGACTTCGAGCCCTAATGACCTAGTTGTTGACAGGCCCTTAAACACAACTCACTCAGTCACTTGATGTCTTATCTCACTTTGCTATGAAATATTTTTGTATGCCTCGGCAATCGGTCGGTAGAGCAATGAAGATTCTTTTACTGTTTCAGGTTACAGTTACAGAATAAACCATCCACTGAATTCCATTTAAATTATTAATATTTATTTGCAGCTTTATGAATTCTTACAATCACTAAGTCGTTACACAGTATTGTCACTTTCTTCACTATTTCTTATTCCTTTGGCACATCCGAAGCTATATATATTATAATCTTTCAAGAGGTTACTGAGAAATAACATCTATTTACATTGTATATGTCGATGTAACAGTTTAAATTACTCAATTTTCACTTTCTCGTAACACTGCTAAGAAAAGAGATTCATTTTACTTGAATACTTCGATGTAAGGGTGTTTGGAAAATTATTTCATCCATTACCAAGACAATATTGTTAGGATATTGTCTTGCTTAACAATACCCTCTCATGACCTCTTTATGATGTCATACTTTGCGTATAATATTTGATCCCATAATTATCTCAGACATGCCAAGAAATTAACATTGATTTACATTATAAAACTTTTAGTGCAAAACAATCATCAATTACACTAACATAATTGGAATGTTGAAATTGACAATTAACATTATCCACAAGTTGATAATGCATAAATTAACAAAGGAATAATACTGAATACATGAAGTCAAATTAATGTTTGATTTAATGCTTATTTGGGTACATAATAACTGTCTGAATGGGAGTTTTGCTCCTTTGTTTTTTAGAGAATTAACAGACAGGGAGCGTGATTTTGCCTTTTTTCAATAAGACTCTGTAACAGCTCATACAGTCAATCTTTCGATGACGACAATTGAAAGTGTGGTTCAGGTCAGAATTACTGGTACAGATTTGTGGACCTCCCAGACCCTGACCTAACCCTCTATCTCTGGAATAACTTAAAACGTAAAGTGTACAAGGCAAACCCACACACCCTGGAAGAATTAAAACAAAATAACCACTAAGAAATTACCTGCATTTTTCAACATGAAGTACGGCGAGTGAAGGATAGTTTGCTAAAGAGGTGCCCAAAATGTATGGACAATAACGGTAGCTAGTTTCAGCATCCTCTTTTGTAAAATTGGGAAGTAAAGCCTTTAAAGGAGTTTTAAAAGTGCATGGTTTCATCCTTAACTTTCTATGATAGTGGCAGACAGCAACAAACACTGAGGATGCAGACAAACAAAACACTTCACAGCCCATTCAGAAATTTTTTGCTGTCCCATTATAGTTGATGGTCCAAAATAAAATAAGAGGAAGTTGATTTTAAAAGCATTAAATTTCCAGGGAAAAATAGGATTTCCTTGAAAAGTAAATAATATGCTTAAAATGAACATGAACATGAAATGAATTTGTGGTATGGTTTAATTAAAGCAATCTTTTTATAGTTACTCTTATTTTATTTAGTGAATTCAGCTTGCCACTCTCTTCTGGAGTCAGTAGATGTTCTTAAGCATTTTTTTATGGAATTGGAGCAAGACTATACCTCTGAAAGAATTTTGCTGATGGTGTTCATATGTTATCTTGACATTTTGAAGCACTAATTAGTTTGGCATATAGTCAGTATTTGTATACAAATTACTAAATAAGAAGTATCCTTATGCAAAAGTTTGCATTAGAAATGATTGTAATTCAACTGAACATCTTGGATGAGTAAGAATAGTAAACATAGCCAACACCTAGGAGATTGGTATGCCAAGTAGTGTGCAAGAAACTAAACTAAAATAAGCATATGAAAATATAATGCTTCACAAACACAATTAAACAATAATCCAGTAATCTAACACATTCCTCCATATTAGGTAAAGACTTGTTCATAGTATTTAAAGGTTAAGCTAAGAAAATGGAAAGTAACAATTTTAAAAATAATGTAGTCTAATTGACACTTAAATAACATTATGTTGATAGCAAAAGAACTGATCCTCTAACATGGCGAGTAGTAGACGACACCAGGAATTTGATGCCTATTGAAGTGAATGCCAACACAAGAATGATGTTATGTAAAAGTGAAGAAGTTGATCAAGAAGTCAGGCTCATCCTCAATGTGGCACCACGTACCAAACTAGGTTGTGGGTAAGCAGACTTTACATTAATCTGTTCACCTCAAATAATTACATTCACATCTTCTGTTATCATTGTTTACCATGGTGGTACTAATAAGAGTTTAGAGACTCCCTTACTATAGCACACAACTGGTAGTACATAACATTTTATTGCTTGATGTGTACTCAAGGTTGAATTTCATTACTGAAATTAATAGTTGAAGCATTTGAACTGCTAGTCCTTAAAAACATTAAATAGGGTAAATATACAAGAGCTTGCTGTTCCAAAAAGAATAAGTTTAGCCAACTGTCAAGAAAACAAACTGTGCTAACTCACCATTGTTGCAATTGTGTACAGATTGTTGGCAGAGTTGTGTGGTGTAATTAATTCATATAACTAAAAAAAAAGGAAACAAAGGAAGTGCAGGACCTAACTGTGGGATATTGGCAGGATCAATTCTATGAAAGGTGTGCCTCTCAAGCAATTAGACTGTATGTTTTTCTGTAGTAGTGTTTAATAAGTGAATTTGAACAACAGTGAAATGCATTTGGCATAGAACAAGTAATAAACCCTTTAAGAACTAACACTGAACAATCTTTATAAACATAATCCTGTATTAATATGACCCTTCACACTGCCCCCATGTGTAGCCTTAGGTGCGGAGCCCGTCCACACGTCATGTACACCCACGTAACTCCTTGAGGGCACGGCCCCCTGTTAATTTCCCGACGGCCGCGTGCCTCCCGACGGCCGCGTGCCGTCGGGTTAGTATCACCGGCCGGACGTGTTACCGCTGACGGAACCCCGGTGTAATCAAGTCCCCTGAATCCACGTTGACTCCTTTGAGGCTGCGTGGCCTAAAGCGGGGAGCCACAGGCGGTTATTCCTGTGGTGGGGGCATAAAACTGGGGTGACAAGTGGTGAACGGTTTACCCATGCGGACAAGCAGTGGAGATCGGAGGGTAGCCCCTCTGAAGTACGCTTTGAGATCAGTCATGGAGGGGTCTCCATGGCGGATCAGACCGTGGAGATTTTGGTGTCTATTATCCTTTGACCCCCAGATGGCAGGCTGACGCCGGCGGTTCCGGATGGGGGTCCAAATAATCATGTCTCCGCGCAACCCCTCTTCCTTTGACCCTTTCTTAGTCTTGACTTTAGCATGTGACGGGAAAACGATAAAGGACCTTAGCCCATTTTATATAAAACGAGAAGTCGACAGAATATGTGGCCCGGTTAAGAACGTGACCAGAGTTCGAGACGGTACGCTGTTGATCGAAACCAACACGGCAGACCAGACCCAGAAACTATTAAAGGCGAGTTTGTTGGGATCCTACCCAATTCGGGTAGTACCACACAAATCGCTCAACACATGTAGGGGAGTTGTCATAAAATAATTTTAATAATTTTTAAACCACCTCCAGTCTGGACAATCTGTCGAACGATGAGATTACCACCTGCCTCTCCGACCAGCGTGTGTGTCAGGCTTACCGTCTTACTCGAAAGCAGGATGGCAAGGATGTACCTTTGTGCACGGTGTTTCTGACGTTCAGAGGAACTTAATTGCCCGAGTATATCTTTTGTGGCTACGAACGTGCCGTCGTACGCCAGTATGTGTTGAACCCCATGCGTTGTTTTAGGCGTCAACGGTTCGGCCATACTAAGAACTTGTGTAATAATCCTGCTATATGTGAGCGCTGTGGTTTAGCAGCCCACGAGGACCCGACATGTACACGGGATCCTCTCTGTGTGAACTGTGAAGGGAACCATCCATCCAGCTCGCGTCAGTGTGCGAAGTTTCTGGATGAGAAGTGAATTTTAAATTTGATTTGGTTTAAGGGCGCTCAACTTCTAGGTCATCAGCGCCCTTAAAAGATTCATGGCAATAGCCAGATATAAATTTCACTCAAAAAATAAAAATACTAGCAACAAGAAAAGTTTACAAAGGCAAAAGGCAGTGGGAAGGATGAGAAGTGTATACAAGAATTGCGCGTGAAAGAATATCTCACGTTTCCAGAAGCGCGTCGTCGCTTTGAGCAGCTGAAACCTGCTACCACCACAGGTTATGCCTTGACTGCCCGACGCGCTCCTGCCAGCAGCGTAGCGATCCAGCACGTTCCTGTGTCAGATGCTTCCACACAGACTGACCTACCTGCGAATTCCCCTTCACTGTCTCGTGCCACAGCTACACCTGCTTCTACAGCTATAGCCATGCAGACACCAGCTCACAAGACAACTAGCCGCAGCCGGCCTGTTGGTAGCCATTATTCTAGGCCTACTGGTCGCACCAGCAGTTGCACATCGTCCATGAAGTCCCGCTCCCGCTCTCGTTCCGCGTGCCGTCGAGGATTTTCAGACTCCCGGACGTCGGCGGAGTCACCAGACGATGGTGAATTTAACCTACCCCGTCCAAAGTCGGTTAAGGTAAAGATGAAAAAGAAAAAGATGAAGACGAATCCCTAATTCTTCTTTACCATGGAAATAATCCAATGGAATGTTAATGGGTTTCGGGCACGTGTTCCGGACATACAGCATCTCGTTTCGCAACGCTCTCCATCAATCGTCTGTCTACAAGAAACACACTTGCACCCTAACCACGCATTACAACTTCGTGGTTTTTCGGCATTTAGACATGACTCTGCAGCTGATAGGCGAGCAAGCGGGGGTGTTGCTGTTCTGGTGGCGCATGATATCTGCCACCGGTGTGCCACTCAACACGCCACTATAAGCTGTAGCGACGCGTGTGCAGCTGCAGAGCCTCTGTTTCTCCCTTTGCAATGTCTATCTGCCACCGGTCAGTGTCGTACACACGAACGATCTTCGGGCTCTCTTGGCACAGATTCCGCCACCGCTCATCTTTCTCGGCGATCTGAATGCCAAGCATTCTCTTTGGGGCTCCGGCACTGACGATGCCCGTGGGTGCCTTGTAGCAGACGCTTGCGATATGTCCGGCCTAGTCATATTAAACACTGGCGTGCCTACTTATCATCTGCCTATGATACACACTCCGCGCATGACGTTTCTTTTAGCAGCCCGTCACTGATACCTCTACTTGATTGGTCGGTACTTTCCGACTTATGTGGTAGTGATCATTACCCCATTAGCATTCACCTATCGGGCCACAATTCTGTGCCATCACGCTTTCCTCATTGGATTATTTCCTAGGCTGACTGGGGAAATTTCGTTCCCTCATTCACATTACCGACGATGGTTTTACCACCATTGACGACATGGAATATTTTACTTGCTCTATCCTTCGTGCAGCGGATTCCAGCATTCCTCGTGGTTCCACTACACCTCGTCACGTTCTGTGCCTTGGTGGTCCGAGGAATGCCGTTTGGCTATAAAAGCACGCAAGCGTGCATTGCGTATCTTTACATTACATCCTACGCAGGCAAAGTTTGTCGCTTTTAAGCGTGCTCGTGCTAGGGCGAGATGTATACTTCGAGACGCAAAACGCAAATCGTGGGAAAAGTATATCTTCTCTTTCCCGTCGAAGTTCGGCGCAAAAGGTGTGGACTGCTGTTCGGCGAATGTACGGCAAGTGTCGCCGGACGATCATCCCCGGCCTTGCCGTACAGGGCTCCCGTTACACCAGCGAGCAGGACATCGCCGACGCCCTTGCCGAGTGTTTCGCCTGTACTAGCCAAACCCAAAGCTATGATAGAGCGTTTTTAGCTATCAAGGAGTCTGCGGAGCAGATATGCCTTAGTTTTAACAGTGCCCAAAGTGAACCGTACAACGCACCATTTACCGAAGTGGAGCTGGTGCATTCCTTGTCTCTAGCAAAGAATTCTTCTCCCGGTCCTGATGACATCCACCGCCAAATGCTGCTTCATCTTCCACCTGCAGCTCTTTCCTTCATGTTGAGCATTAATAAGGTATTGTCATCCCTATACCTCGACCAGGAAAAGACCGGACACTTCCCTCTAGCTACCGCCCTATTTGCCTGACGAGTGTCGTCTGCAAGACCTTGGAACGGATAATTAACACTCGCTTAGTGTGGTGGCTAGAGACGAATAACCGCTGAGCAATATTCAGTGCGGATTTCGTCGCCATCGCTCCAGTGTCGACAATCTGACGTGCATGGAGGCATACATACAGAATGCGTTTCTCCTGAAGCAGCATGTCGTGGGTGTCTTCTTTGATCTGGAGAAGGCCTACGATACTACTTGGCGCTATGGCATTCTCCGTACTCTACACGGTTATGGTTTGCGCGGTCACTTAGCCGTTTTTCTTTTTAACTTGTTACTCACTCGCCGTTTTCGTGTCCGTATAGGCAACATGCTGTCTCAAGAGAAGATCCAGGAGAATGGTGTACCCCAGGGATCGATCCTCAGTGTCACACGTTTCGCAGTTGCATTCAATGGCATCACTAGTGTTGTCCGTAGCGGTATCCCGATGTCGCTGTATGTTGACGACTTTGCGATCTACTATCGCTCTTATAGTTTGGAGTACATCGAGCGTCAACTGCAGCTGACCATAACCTCCATCGCCGAGCGGGCATTACGGACCGGCTTTCGGCTGTCCCCTACGAAAACACAGTGTCTTCACTTTCACCGACTGCGAGGAGTACACCCTCCTCCTGATCTTCATCTGCGCGACACACGACTTCCTTTTGTACCGCACCTTATGTTCTTGGGCCTGCACCTCGACAGCAAACTCACATGGGAGCACCATATCCGCCATCTTCGTGCTTCCTGCGATCGTTCGCTTCGGATACTCAGGGTCTTATCCGGGGCATCTTGGGGCGGCGATCGCACCGTCATGTTGAGGTTGTATGGCTCACTGGTTCGGTCCAAATTAGACTACGGCTGTTTTATTTATGGCGCGGCGTCTGCGTCTAAACTCCGGCTTTTAGACACAGTACATCACACTGGTATCCGTCTCGCTACTGGGGCTTTCCGCACCAGTAGAATCGATTGTCTGTATGCTGATTCTGGCGAACCTCCACTGTCTGTTCGACGCTCTTTTTTACTTTGTTCTTACGTGGCAAGGCTGGCCGCCCATCCAGGTCACCCTTCGTTTCCACCCGTGTTGCGTCCAGACCTCGCGCAACGTTATATGCGAAATACAACCATCTCCCGTCCAAGTGGTATCCGGTTTCGAGAACTGCGTGGTGCACACGCCCTTCGACTGCCAGCCGTAGAGCGGCATTCACATGGCCGATCTCCTCCCTGACAACTCCACCGCGCACGCTTTGACCTGGAGCTGTCGGGCTGTGCTAAGATAGCTACCCCTCATTCCGTGTTTCGCCAACTATTCACGGAACTACTGGGCCGATACCGGACTTCCTCTCCGGTATTTACCGATGGCTCCCAGGTGGGTAGTGCGACGGGTTGCGCCTTTATATACAACGGTGACGCTCATACGTACCGCCTACCAGACGCCAGTTCAGTATTTTCCGCCGAGTTGTTTGCCATATTTTATTTCCTCCTTTTTATCTCCAGTTCAGGTCCTGGAAGTTTTATCGTTTGTTCCGATACTTTTAGCGCTCTCCAGGCCCTGCAACAGTTTATCGGCACCTCGGCATTGGTTGTTAAAATCCAGACGTTGATTTCTCAGCTACTGTCTTGCGGATACCAGTTTGTTTTTACGTGGATCCCAGGCCATGTGGGTATTCTGGGCAACGAGGCTGCGAATGCGGCTGCAAAGTCTGCATTTCGCCTTCCGGAGTATTCCACCCGTACGCTCCCCTATATAGATGTGCAGAAAGATTTCCGTCGCCATCTATTCGCTCTCTGGCAAGAATCTTGGGAAGCGTTATCTGGCACTCAGTGATGGACAATCAAGGACACGGTACAACCCTGGCATACCTGTTTTAGGGATTCCAGGCGGGAAGAAGTGATTTTAACCCGCCTGAGGATAGGCCATACCCGAGCCACGCATGGACACCTTTTGCGTGGTGATCCGGAGCCTGTCTGCACGACGTGTAATATTCCAATCTCCGTCGCACATGTCCTTCTTGGTTGTCCGCGATAAACTCGTGAGCGCCAGTCCGTTGGCCTGGGCCTTACACTGTGGTCAGTTTTAGGCAACGACCCAGTATCTGTAAATACAGTGCTGCGGTTTTGTTCTACAATTGATTTTATGAGGCAAGTGTAAGGTTATTTTATTTCAGAGATTTTAGCCTTTTAGATTGCCTTATTTTTGGGTATTTTAACGTTATAGCGTTTTTTACTTTGTAGCAATTTTAAGTTTCAGTTTTTAGCATTTTAAATGGAACGTTTTAATAGTTGTTCAGCTGCTTTTATCAATTTTAACTTTAGAGTTTTAGTCTTTTGATGGGTGATATATTAACTTTTTACTGTCCATAATTTTACTTTTGGACTCGGGGCCCTAACGACCAAGTTGTCGACGGGCCCTTAAACCCAACACACTCACTCACTGTATTAATATGAAATTGCCACATGGCTAAACTAAGTAAAGTGTGCTCCTTGCTTAGTCAGAAAAAGCCATAAAATACAGAATTTTGGCATATTTGAAACCCAAAAAATAAATAAATAAATTATCGCTCCATAGGAGCTGTACCCATAATCCTAACATAAAAAAAGGTGCAGCCTAGGTAACTGATAGTCAGATTTAGCAAGGATAAGGAAAATCAAAACTAGGCCCAAATATATAGCTTGCCCTGAACTAGACTGCCGCTCTGGGCAGAGGTCAAACTCTCACTTCTGAAGCCAAGACCTGTCTTGCTGTCACCTCCACTGCAGCAATACCAGCAGTAGCTGTTGGTACTAATTGTAAGAGAGCTTGTGAGTGAACCGAAATAAAAGAACTCCAATAATTAATAAATATGTTTGGTCAGCACAGTTATCTCTGAGAATTTCCGTGAAGAAATTCTGTATTTACCCTGTGAAAATAGTCTGTATGTTTAAGATTATTCTTTAACTGTGCACTCTTTGGTATGTTTACCCTATGTGATGTAGTCAACCATTGATAGTATGACACATTGCTGAGTTTGAGTTTACAATGTTTACTTAATCATTCACTTGAACTAGTTTTGAGAGCATTTGTTTACATTATCTCTGAAAATAGAGTACGTACTGGCCAGAACTGCTTCTGAGTGGCTTGTTTTGGCAGCATTAAGCATCTTCCAAATGATTTTGAAAGAGCATAATGGTGGAGAATACCAGAGTTTAGAACTTGATCCTTCCTTTTGAGCATGAAGATTTGCTCCCACTCTTAGGTGTAGAAGTTAGGAATGTTGCAGTATCCCCCATTACTACAATCTCCTAATGAACTTTTATATCCCTGCCTAGGACTGCCTTCATGATTTCATCTAGAAGATGCCAAGTGCCACATGCAGAAGCACTGTTATGTAGTAGTTCTAACCAGCAGTCAAGTTTCCAGTATAGGATGGGAACAAATGCTCCCAAAACTAGATTAAGCAAATAATAATGTAAATGAAGGTGGTGGTGATTGTTAAGACCTTCTCAGGTAATTAGCCATGTGATGTTAATCAAGTCCCTTGAGCTTGTGGCTCTCTTCAGAAAGCAGTTGAGTGCCGAAGCCAAGTTTGTATATTATATACTCAAACGTTGAAGGCATAGCTAATTGGTGCAGACCAATGAAAACTGAGCCTTCTCTGATTGGTCTGAATGGGAAGTGCTGGGAAGGTTATCAGTATTCTTTGCAGCTGTTCATTGATATGCTAGTGCTCTGATCCATTCTGTACTGATCTATAAGCTGTTGTCTTTGTTGGAAATTGTTTGGTACAATTTAATTTCTATTGCCTCTTTCACAAGTCTGTCAGTACCATTCACTATGGTGCAATATTGTGATCTTGTTAAATAAAATCCTATGGTCATCATCAAATATATGTTACGCTGCTGCTCATTTTGTGATTGAAGTAGTCTGCTTTAAATTTATGTTCAGCACATTTCTATTTGATAGTGTGGTCTGTCTGTTTAATGTATACCTTCCCACAGATTTATAGTTCCTAGGAGTCCTTAATTGTAAGCTTGCATATTGTCAAAGTTTATTAGGTGGTAGAAATATTTTAAGTATTTTCGCATTTTACTGAAAACAATGGTGTAGAGGAGAATGAAATATCTCCTTTGGGTTTCTTTTTTCCTCTAGGTTATGGTTATCTGTAGGGTGGGTTATATGTGTTATAACAAAATGACAAAATCCAGTCTGGTTACTTTTCTATCACTTTTTTATCTTCTAAACTTTTACCACAAATACACAGTTTTCTTCTTATCGTTAACACAGTCTGCAGTCTTTCGGGCTATCACAACTCAGATTTTACTTCTCATAACCTTGTTCAGTCCTTTTAGTGTACTTTTCACTTCCTCTTTCTCTCATGTACTAATTACAATGGCAATGATTGTTGAATCTTCTTACGATGTACCAACATGACCACATGCATGCACACAGTGCTGTAGCACACTCACAGACACACTGACCGATTCATGTCTGTAACTCAACTCTGAAATGCTCTCCCCTCCTCTCCTCTCCTGTCCTCTGGCCTCATTATATACTGGATATGATGTCACATGGACCTTTCTCAAGTTCTGCACACATGTACCAGAGAAGTCTTGCAAACATTCTCGAAACCCCTTTTGTTTCTGCCGCTTCAATTGTTAAGTTACATACACACAGCAGTCACACGAGGCTGTGTGACCCTGAATACTTCGCCCACTCACTGGCACTACATGTGCTATGAAGTAGCTTGGTCCCTGCCATCCTTTGTTGTGCACAGAGCCTGATGTCATAGTATATTGACTTCCCAGTGTGCCTTCTAAATCTCACTAATAACTTAACAAAACTTTTGGAATGTATCTTTCAGGTGTTGTATTTCTTGAGATCTGTGCTCTTTGCCTGCAATCTCGTAGGTTTGGTGGAACAAGGTGGTAAGAATAGTTTGAGTTGGATGGTAGTGACTATGTGCATCAAGATAACGATCTGCATGTGTAACTTTACTGTAGGGGAAGGTGGGCGAATTCTGCACAGGAGGGTAATTCTGCGCTGCTATGTTCCTCTGGTCCTGCTCTGAATTCCTAGTTCTGTCCGGTGTTGCCATCTGCTCAACAGTTTGACTAACTAGTGTATTGAGAAAGACGCCATTACAGCTACTCGTCTGCAGTCAGTGAGCTGCAACACTTCGGACATATATTTCTTGTAACAGATTTGCATTAAAGAGCAAGGTAGGCATGGCATGGGTGTGGTGTAATTGTTCTCATCTATCTATTACTATTAAATTAGAATTGTTTATGCTTGATATGTCTACAAAACTGCTTGAAATAAGCATGTTTTGAAGTATTCACGGTAGATGGAAGAATGTATGCCATGTTGGGTAATTCTGCGCTTCCTATGGTGGGCAAATTTGCACGGCGCGCAGAATTGTCCCTCGTGTATTTAAATACTAGTAGCACCAGAAACGAACTTCTATCCTTCCTCTGACAATTTGGATCTGCAAGTTGAAGTAGTTGAGGAGGAGACTCAGAAAGAAGATTATCGACATAATATTCCAGCGGCTATTGCAGGAACCTCCACCTGGTGATGATGATGATGATGATGATGAAAATGATGATGTCGCTCCAATACCTAAACTATGACGTGTGTTCTGTTTGTGATGAGTTTGGACATGATAATGAGATGTGGTGCAGATGTGTAGAGTACGGCAGGTGGTCCCGCGAAGAATGTAGCGCATGGGATTCAGCAGAAGGTAACTTCTGTGATCTCTGCCTCAGAAAACAAAAACAAACTAAAGAGCAGTTTAAGTGAAACATCTGGACAGTTGATTTGAGTCTGTATTAGGAGTTAGCAATTAATATAACATTCTGTAGCATTTAGTTTATCATTAAAGATAATTATAACACATATATTCAAGTTCATTTCAAGCATATATGGCGCGCACAATTACACATCCAGGTAGGTTAATTGTACGCATTGTATACTTTCAGTTTTCAATACCTAACACCCTTTCAAAAGAGCAAGATGTCTTTGAAATTGCACTATCTCGAGAGCTTATTTAATGAAGTTACAGGTGAAACAAAGTCTTCAACTTAATAACATTTCTGTTAGTCAGTATGGCTGCTCGACCTTAAGTCTGCAGAATTCGCCCACTCTCCCCTACACATTGTGTCCCAGTGTGTCATCTCTGTTTTTATTGATATGAATATCGAGGAAGCTTGAAGGACTTAAGTAACATCACATGTCTGTTAATCCAAGAAGCTCTCAATAAATGAAGGTTGTCAACATGACTGATTTCTATAGTTAATAGTTCAATTCACCTTTCTTAACTTTCACTAGAGTTCATTCAACAGTTATTAATGAGCTATTAATACCATTAGATAATTTGTTCTAAAATTGAGGTTCAGTAAACTATCCTTTCTTTAAAAAATTTGCTGCTCTGAATAAACAATGTAATTGCTTACTATTGTCTGTTTGACATGCATTGTGTATAATAAGAGGAGTGTTTACAGTAAATCATATATTAATAGTGTGTTTAAATATTTCGATCAGTATATGCAAAGGTCCAGAATGGAAGCCAGGAGTCTTTGTGCAGTTTACAAAAGAAAATGGTCTTGCAAGAGACTCAGGACTGAGACCAGGCGACCAGATTCTTCAGTGCAATGGTGTGCCATTTATTGACATTGCATTTAGCGATGTAAGTGACAACAGGTTTGCTCAGTTGTAATTTCTTAGAAAAAAAATAAAACAATCAAATAAGCAAACTCTTGTAGTACAAATTTATGCTAAGTTCAGCTCTGCTCTGTAATGTACTCATATGGCATCTGCTTGAGCAACTCTTTAACTTTTTCAATCAATATTAGGAATACTAAGTTCTAAAATATGTCAAATGTGCATAAAGGAGGTGAATGGTTACAAGTAGATTTATAGCAGCCAGTATTAGGTTCAAGCCCAACCACAAATTAAATTTTGAAGACTTGTTTAGTTTTAAGGCATTCATACTGTCATACATACTGAAATTCTTTCATGTGGACCTTTATTCTCCCTTTGATATTGAAATGTTGCTTATGTTTTGTTTTCTATGCATTTTCTGATATCACTTGCATTCTGTTTTTAACATTGTTTATATCACCATTAACCTAAAACCTACAGTTTGTTCCTTAAATGGTTAGGGATTCCCTCTCATATCTTTGTGATTTTGTGGTTCCAGTTATCAATCTCAGCTAGCAGAGCATATACTAAGTGTAATGCACTCTGTTTACTGGAAGAGCTTTCAGTTTGACAGCCCATTATAAAATATGCAATGCATACAAGTCAGTCTTTGGTGTCCATTTTCTATTGCTATGGCTAATCAAAGGTCCACCATACGTTTCATCATTTTTTCCACAAAGTAATCACTCAACCATGAACAATGAACTGTTTTCATGTTAATATAATGAGTTATAAGAACATTTATTTGTTTAAGAGGTAGAACTGGAACTTAAAAATTCAATGCCACAACTGGGATTTTTTTTTTTAATGATTTATTGATCGATCAGCGCATGTGCGCTCTACAGACCATTGTTAAATACACATAACAATAAATAAAATATATAATAAGTAACATTGAAATGAGGTAAACCCCATTGGGCCCCTCACTGACAGTATTAGTTTAAATTAAATCAGATCTTGCTGTGATAACTGGTCCAGTGGTAGACGACTCTTGATGCGTGTTGGAAAGTTGGATTTTCTGCCAAGAGAGTAGTGAATAGATCCAGGAATGTTCTTTAGATTGCCATAAAACTGTTCGACTTGTGAAGAAATTGACTGTTGAATGGTACTGATTCCAGTTTCTCTGTGTAGTTGATTGTTTCTGACAAACCATGGCGCATTAGTTGAGATACGTAAGATTTTGTTTTGAAACGTTTGGATGCGTTTAATTTCTGTAGCACTGGCTCCTCCCCAAATTGGACAGGCATATAGTAAAAGCAGCCTTAAAAGAGTTGTGTAGAGTAGTATGCAGTTTTTTAACTTAAGCGAAGATCTTTTGTTGAGAAGTGGATAAAGTTTTGTCAGTCTTATTTGTGCAAGTTTGAGTTTGTTACTTATATGTGGCTTCCACGTGAGTTTTCTATCAAACAGTACACCAAGGTATTTCACCGTTTCTCTGTCACTTTTCCAGGGTATAGAATTTGTTGCTATCATTACTGATGGTGGATATTCCGGTCTGCATAATTTAAACACCATTGCTTCACATTTGTCATGGTTGAGAGAAATGCGCCAGTTGTCAAGCCAGGGTATGATTAAGTTTAAGGCCTCTTGAAGGCGATTTCTAGTGGTGTGTAAGTTACGATGGGTTGCATAGATGGCAGTATCATCGGCATACATTGCTATTTGAGCTGTGGGCGTTGTAGGTATGTCAGAAGTGAACAAGTTGAACAGAATTGGACCCAATATTGAACCTTGTGGAACACCTGCTGTTATAGGTCTGGTAGAAGAATGACTGTTACCTATTCGAACTGAAAAGGTACGGTATGATAGAAAGGAAGATATTATTTTGTAGAGGTAGTCTGGAGTGCCATAGAGAAACAGTTTGTATAGTAGACCCTGATGCCAAACTCTGTCAAATGCCTGAGTGAACTCAAGGAATGCAACAGCAGTGTCTTCTTTCTTCTCGAAGCCTTGTGCTATTTGCTCTGTAATTTGGAGAATTTGATGAGTAGTTGAATGTTTGCGACGGAAACCAAATTGAAAGGGAGGTAATAGTGACACTTGTTCTAGAAATTTTCCTAAACGTTTCAGTATAATCTTTTCATACACCTTGGACAGAGTTGGCAGCAGACTTATTGGACGATAATTTGTTGGATTGGAAGGGCATTTTCCAGGTTTATGAATAACAATAACTATGGCATGTTTCCAGATTCTTGGGAAATAACCCATTCGCATAAAACTGTTGAACAACAAAGCTAGGATAGCAAGTGCTTTGCGACTCAAATGTTTTAATACAAAGTTTGGTATTAGATCATGCCCAGGCGATTTTCTTGCGGGAAGTTGCTGGATGATAAAAAGAATTTCTTTGGGTGAAGTGAAGTCAATGGGTAGTGGTACTGTGGCGTAAGAACCAGTAAACTGTTCAATTTCATGGTTGAATTCTATGTTGCTTCCTGGATTAGATCTAAATGAATTTTGTAGAGTATCTGCAAATAGTTCGCTTTTCTCACAGTCGGAGATGTAGTGTTTTCCATCTTGCTCTAGGGGCGGAATAATCGTTGGCTCTTTTAGTACGGCTTTTGTGTTTAAAACACCAACAGTAAGTTTGTTGGCATAAATAAATAATAATTAACATTTATTTGTATTTATTTCATCAGTACCAAACTCCTTACCAGTGCATACCTGCCTAGATACATTGCTGACTATTTATATAGCTGAGACAAATGAAAAAGTGAAACCCAATATAATCATACTATACATTTTAAGTGCCATATTTAACAATAAATTAAGTACTATTTGTAAATTGAGCCATAATTTGCTGCAAGTTAATTATATAATACCTATTTTATTTAATATTAATTCAGAATAGTGGGGCATGAGTTTAGGTTCTGTGCATTAGTGATGCCTTTTAAGTTGATTAAAAAGGCTGAATGAGATTTGAAAAATTCTTTATTGCATTACAGAATTCAGCAATAAGTATAAACATGTATTAATTTTCTTTTTTATGAAGCTAAAAATATCAATGTGTAATCAAATATTTGGGTAGAAAATGTAATTTTCTGCTGCTTGAAAGATCTTTCTAGGATAACAAATATATAATTTCAGGCAGTGGATATTTTGAAGTCTTCCCGCCACCTGGACCTGATAGTCAAAAAAGGAGCAGGTCTTGATCTATTTCCTGGAGAATCCTCTGGTTACAACAGTTCTGCGAGCAGTGTAAATGGAGACCAAAGTCCAAGCTGGGAAGATACAAAGAGGCTGTCTGTAGTTAAGGAAGAATCTGTGGAACTGGAGGAAAGGTATACAGATATTTTGTATTTTGGGAAGTTGCTTTAAAGTATAACATTTTGTTACTGAAGAACTGCATTCTGTGCTTAGGCAAACAAAACTACAGAAGTGTTTTCCAATGGCATAGCATGAAATAAAAATCTGATGTGTTGCACTCACATGAATTTCTCTACTCTTGTACTAACCATTCTAACAAACTCTTAGTTCTATCTCCATGTTAGTTAAGATAAACATTCGTACAAATTATCTTACTCTTATGTCCTTGTAGGTGCAAGAGGAATATTAGAATACAGAAGGCTTTGTGTGACAGTCAAATCTTTTTGACCTTTGAGATTCCGTTCTCTTTGCACGATTAACATATACAAAAATGAACAACGTTGTTGCATTTCGCTAAAGTTCTAAGTTTTCCGAAACTCACACACAACAAGGAAAATCTCCGAAATGGTTCACCCTACAAGAAAATTTATTGTGTATTTTAGCAAGATCTACATTTTTTGTATAGTATAATTTGGTCTATCTCTAACGGTTTACCAGTTATGCAAAAGTCGTCCAAAGTAAATATGACTACAGGGGCTATAGCCAGAAAATTCAAGATATACATTTCATTTGTCATCAAAATATCTCAAACATATGACATTTTAATCAAAATTGTTAGAGCTATTTTCAAGAAAATAAAAATTTTCGAAAAATCTTCCATGTAAAGGTTAGTGTAGGTTGGGGCTATTTTCTTCAAAGTCTTCGTATCGCATCCTTGAAAGACATTAAACTTAAATACCAACTTTGGTTTTTAACCGACTTTTCGTTTTTGAGTTATGCTGTCCACAGACTGACAGACACACACATCGACCTTTTTCTAAAAATGCTTTTTTTGGATTCAGGGGGGCTCAAAACATATTTCCGGTGAAATCTTGACATCAAATTTTTGGGTGGAATACAATACTTTGCCTACTTACCAGTAGAGAAAGTAAAAAATGGAATGCTATAGTTTAAATACTCTATTGTTAAAAATCAAGTGTGGAGGTGGACACCTTTACATTTTAGTTTGTCTATAAATTACATTGAAGATTGATAATAAAAATAACAAGTAACATCATATGGTATACCGGATTAATTCTCCTCTCTTAATATCCACAATCTAGCACTATATTTCTTCCCGCTAGTCCTAATAACCATTAAGAAAGGTGAACTCGTAGAAAATGTTCCCGAGATATTCTAGTCGCAAATCCAGGTGTTCTGAAAAATTACGTTACCAAGGTTACCAGGATATAACAAGAAAAATAGATATATCAGATAGCATATATTATAATGCAAAAAAGCCAATTAACCTAGCACATGAACAATTGCAATTATAATAATCATGTTTTACAAGTTCTACTGCACTACTCTCACTTCATGTAGCTTCTCGAAAGTTAATTATTAACTTTACACTGTAATTAAATTCTTTCCTCCCTCTGAGTAACTGAGACAAGTTATGACTCACATAAGCATATAAATGAATAAAATGTCGTAAACCAGGCAATATTGTCAATCATATAATGTGTTCCACTGACCTGTGCTTTTATAACAAGAATGTAACATACGATGCCTGCACAGAGTTACAATAGTTCCGAAGTATTACTGGTCTGGAGCACGGAAATTTGCTGCCTTGGGTGAAATGGAAGAGACCTTCTTGGTGGAGGCTCCTATCAGTACTAAAATTTAACTCCATGAATTTCCTTCAACCATCCAAAATTAGCGAACACCATGGAACCCAATTGCAGACCCATTCTTCCGTAGCCAACTCCGTAAACTATCATTATTTCGCACAATATTAATTTTAGATAGGACAAGAATCTGTCATGTAAATCCAGTCAAACTAATTATGAGTATGATATGACTTGGCATTCCTCACATCATTATCCTCTACTCGAGGCATCCTTTTTCTCTGAGGTCCTCTCTCGACACAACTCTCAGTTCGTCTCTTCCGTTCCTTCTATACTAGGCCCACTCTAATCTTTCGCTTCTTTTCCTATAAAATACACACGAGCTCCAGGTGTGCCAACTGTATCAATTAAAATATCTGAAGTGAGCATTCGGAGAAGAAATCTTTCCTTTGCTCTGTTTCTCGTTACAATGGTTGTATTGAAAACAGCAATCACCTAACTACCTTATACACCAAATCTAACTGTCAGCTCTCCTTTGTGCAAACATGTCAACAAACTTTTTAATAAAGGTGGTTTCAGAGGTTAGTTCTCCTATTTTCTGCATGTTAAATACTTATGTTACACAAGCTTAGATTTAATTGAGTATAAGTGCACTCATGGTTTTCTCACTATTTGTTATTTAGCAGGATATGTTACTACCAAATGTGTAGCGTTTCTCATACATCAAATCTCAGTCGCAGTCATTTAAAAACAAATACTTCAGTAGGTTTTGTGGCAATAAATGCTTTTGTTCATCTGCATAAATAGTTCTTTCTTTATTTATTCATCCTTTTAGAACATATACATGTTGTTGGATATATCAGGTTACATAAAATACATACATTGAAAAGTAAGAAAAAATACAATAATGTTATATGTACTACTAATGTCAACAAATAATGTTTGTACATGGTTATCAATAAAATTTACAATTTTGGTTATCTCAATTGTTTACAATTCTTCATTCAAAAATTTCTCTATTGAGTAAAAACAGCCATTTGTACAATATTTTTTGAGCTCCTTCTTGAAAATTGTATGGTTTTGGATGTTCTTTATATATAAGGGGAGTTTATTGTAGAGTTCGTATAAATATTGTCACCGCGCCCGCCGCATCTAATTGCCGACAACAGCAGTGTCACCCATCGCATTATTGTCGGTACTACCGCAAAGGAGCCGAAGGAAAGAGACAGAGAATGGCCGCATTGTTGGGGCGCTTGCCGAAAGAGAGAAAAGGACAGAGACTTCGAGAATCTTCTGCTTTGTATTTCACCGCAGTAACTGAACTTTCCAGAATAGTGTCTGGGAGATATAAATAGCGGTAAAGTGCGACAGAAGGGTCGGACAGACGTATGTGAAGCGTTGAGTAGTCGTGCCGACGGAAAGATGAGACGTAAGCGAAGCGTTGAGGAGTCGTGCCGACGGAGAAGGGACAGTTGTTGTGTTACGAATTTGGAGCCGTGCTGTGAGTGAATCGAAAAAGACTTTCTTGCTGTTGCAACGAGTGTAAAAAGTTACTGTTTACGGAAATAAAAGTGTATCTTTATCCCGACTACATCTGTCTTCTTTACTTTACACCCAACCAAAAGTCACACTGGTGTCAGAAGTGGGATCCGTCGAATTGCTTCTAGTTTCGTTACATCGTCGTTAGAAGTTGCAACGTTAGAACCAAGATGGAGGGAGATTCGGAAACCAGGATGATGGCAATGATGAAAGAATTATTTGCCAAAATGGAAACGTCAAACGACAACCTCGCTGCCGAGCTGAAAGAGATGAAGACGGAGCTATCGGCGAAAATTGACGGCGAACTGATTGGCGTGACGGAAGACGTGGAAGAACTCGGCGAAAAGGTGGAAGACCTCTCCCAGCACGTGGACGTCGTGGAGGACGACGGGGAACGTCTTGGCGCCCTGGTAGTAAGAGTTGACGAGAGCGTCAAAGTACTGGATGCCAGGGGCAGACGGAATAGCGCGGAGCCGGGGAGGGAGCACCTAGTGGCCGAGGCGACAGTTGCGCCCGTTTCAGATGATATGAGGGAAGACGTGGAACAACTCGACGAACTGATTGGCGTGAGGGAAGACGTGGAACAACTCGGCGAACTGATTGGCGTGACGGAAGACGTGGAACAACTCGGCGAACTGATTGGCGTGACGGAAGACGTGGAAGAACTCGGCGAAAAGGTGGAAGACCTCTGCCAGCATGTGGACGTCGTGGAGGACGACGGGGAACGTCTTGGCGCCCTGGTAGTAAGAGTTGACGAGAGCGTCAAAGTACTGGATGCCAGGGGCAGACGGAATAGCGCGGACCCGGGGAGGGAGCACCTAGTGGCCGAGGCGACAGTTGCGCCCGCTTCAGATAACGAAAGTGTACGTCTCGGGGAAGACAAAGGGGCAGTTCAGGGACGTCGTCGAGGATCCCCTGGAGGAGTGTGTCGGGTACGTAACCAACCAGGATATGACGTGGAGGACGATCAGCAGGGAAGCGCACAAGCAAACGAGCAACACGCGAGAACCGACTTGGCGTGGGACATGGGGGGACCGTCGGAGCCATCCAATCACCTGACGCATAGTGCCGTGAACGGAAGAATGGTGGACATCATCGTGGACGGCAGGGTACAGGAGAGGCCGTGCCGAGCACGAGTGAACACGAGTGGAGCGGTGGACGTGACTCGCGCGGATGTGGCGGGGGTTGTTGCCAGACCCATCGGAAGCAAGGTGGCTGCGAAGGTGCGCCAGAGAGGTCGGCGGACATGGTACTCAGTGAACCGTTTCCAAGTGCGCAGGATGGCCCGTCAACACACCAGGAAGAAGGGCAACTGGACGAGGGACCGTCAAGACCGGCGGTACTGTTGCAGAATTTCGAAGCAGGATGGCGTACATCGTCCTACCCGGACCAAGGGACACTATCCAACAGCGATACCTAGGATCGTGCCTCCTGGAGAAGAGGTTCGATGGGTTAGTCCACCGGGGCCCAAGGGAGATGCCGCAGTGATAGTGCTGGTCGGGACGACCAGCTTTGAGGAGGGAGCAGTGTCACCGCGCCCGCCGCATCTAATTGCCGACAACAGCAGTGTCACCCATCGCATTATTGTCGGCACTACCGCAAAGGAGCCGAAGGAAAGAGTCAGAGAATGGCCGCATTGTTGGGGCGCTTGCCGAAAGAGGGAAAAGGATAGAGACTTCGAGAATCTTCTGCTTTGTATTTCACCGCAATAACTGAACTTTCCAGAATAGTGCCTGGGAGATATAAATAGCGGTAAAGTGCGACAGAAGGGTCGGACAGACGTATGTGAAGCGTTGAGTAGTCGTGCCGACGGAAAGATGAGACGTATGCGAAGCGTTGAGGAGTCGTGCTGACGGAGAAGGGACAGTTGTTGTGTTACGAATTTGGAGCCGTGCTGTGAGTGAATCGAAAAAGACTTTCTTGCTGTTGCAACGAGTGTAAAAAGTTACTGTTTACGGAAATAAAAGTGTATCTTTATCCCGACTACATCTGTCTTCTTTACTTTACACCCAACCAAAAGTCACAATATTGAAGTCTCATTTTCAAGCTGGTTTGAATTAAAATAACAGGGTACAATAGAATCCCAATAACTTGGATCTAATGTGGATTGAGAGAGTGTTGAGTTATGGACATGTCTAGTTCCTTGGAATGAGGAGTCTTTAACTCATGCAGCAAATTACATAAATGCATATTTCTAGCACAATATAGAAGATGGAAGAGTTTACATGTCCTAAAATTTATAACATATTAATGTGTTCTTTTTGTCTTTAATACATCCAATTTAATTTCTATTGTCATGTTAACTTGTTCTTTTCTTCTCACTCAACATTTTTATTGGCACAAACATAGCACTAAGAGTATGTCTGAAATCTGAGAAGCTGTATGTAACTGAAAGTTTATTTTACAACATGCATATTGGGTAAAGCATTAAACCTTTAAACCTTCCAAACAAGTGTTTGTGCTGTGTATAACGGCATGCTTTTGATTTTGTGACAATGGTCTGCCGGCTGCTTACGTTCTTACAAGATATTGAAGGTCAATTCATGGTCAGCCCAGCCCTTTTGTTATTGTGACGGAGAATACGGTAAGTTGTATACGTACACTAATTAAAATTTACCTATACTGTTTACACTGCATAGTGGACTATAGAAATTATTACAGTAAAGTTTAACAATAAAAAATTAAAGAATTAAAATAATAAGGTTGTCGAGTTATATGGAATGTTGAGTTATCAGGAGTGGAATTATCAGAGTTGTACTCTACTGCTTTAATAGTTTGGACATTTTTTGTCTGAGGAAATTTTTGTGTTCCATGAATTTTTTTATTCACTAATTCTACGAGCTAGGTTGTTGTTGAGAATGCATCTGCCTGGATTTCTGCAACTCTTCAGAAAATTGGATATGTTTGCAGCATGTATTCAGAACAGAAAAAGCCAAAGGATGCAAAACATTATGTAAAATTCTAGCAAACTGTTTTATTTCCAAATACACCTGGCAATTCATTTCCATACTTCAAAGTAGTTATTTATCATTCAGGGAAACAGAAGTGTTGACTGACTGAATTTAAACTTGTTCATGTACAATCTGCTTTTATTTTAGACTTGGACAACTAGATGTCAATCAGCGAATTATTCCTGTGGTAGATAGGAATAAAGACTGGGACCAAATTGAGGAAGACTGGGAAAAGGAAGATGATAAGAGTTGGAAACATGGTTCTTCACCTGGAAACTGTCGAACCTGTGTACATATAGGTGGAATTGGAAGCCACCATGAGGCCAATCGGGACATGAGTGTAAGTTTATGTTCATTCATTGAACTATGGTTTTGTAAAAACCATGTGAGAATGATCTTGCAAGTGCCAGAGAGTGGTGCAAAAGTGATCTTTCTAGGATACTACCACCTGTTCCACCAGTTTGTTGGTTTTCTGCAATATTGGGTCCCTGTTTCCAATGAGTTCCAAGTCCCATAAATCTGACACTGAAATATTTTTGATAAACATTGGGGTCAACAATGTAGCATAGTTTCTTCTTATCTGTTCCTTATTCATTTTTCCCATTACAGTCCATCCCAGTTTAGTCTGTATGGCTACCAGTCTACAATTTAATTTCTTACATGTTCCAGTAAACAGTTTCCCAACTACATCTGCTCCAAGTTCAATGTTTGCATCTTCAAGTTCTTGTATCCATGGTCCTCTTTGAATACGACTAATATTTTTTTTTTAATTTCTGTATACATTTAGTTCAGTTTTTATCTACTATCTAATATCTTTAATATTTTTTTAATTTCAGTATACATTTAGTTCAGTTTTTATCTACTATCTTTAATAGGAATTAAGCCTGGCTAGTAGCAGTAGCGGTAGTGGGAGTATTGGAAGTGGCAAAGAGTGCAGCAGTAACAGACAACAACCAGAGGAAAATAAGAGGATAGATGGTTCCCGATTAGCAGAGATTCGAATGGTGTCACAGCAGTTGGAGACAACAACAGTTGTTGTGGAAGTCCATCAAAGTGATGAGGGTGATAAATGTGTAGTAAGTAGCGTACAGCATATTTTCACTATGTTTAATGTAGTGACACATCCTTATTTTCTCTGGCAATAGCAACTGCATTAGTTTTTTTTGTGCATTTGCATTGTAAGGAGATCTGGAGATCCTTTGAGTGCCACTTCTGAACTAAAAATGCAAATACGCATAGTTTTATTGACCAGCACACATTTGCTAGCTATAACTGTCCCACAATTTAAAACCATTATTACCTTATGCTAATACAGCTTGTTATTATGACTTCACTGGGTTAATGTGCATCACAACTCAAGTCACCAGTATTTTTTTCATTACTGAAGCTTATTATTTACAGATGTATCTTTGGTATATTTTAATTATTTAAGTAACTTTTTGTCCAGTTTGCTGTTGCTCTTTTCTTTAATTGCTGTGAAGTACGTAAGTTTTTCAAACATAACATTTTTGTTCAATTATACTTACTGTATAAGAGCACTTGCACATGTATATCCAAAAGCATATTAATACAAAGCCACATTTAGGCTGCTATCTGTGCTAAGTTACCAGTCTCCATTGCTTTCATTTTCAAACTTGGGGTCTGGACTTCATCCCTGAGGTTCAGAATGGAAGCAACAGCTCCTGAAACTAGTTCCTCATAAATTAAAATGTAAGTGATGTAGCGTTAAGAACCAACTGTACGAATATACAAGTTCAATTAAAATAGTTCATTATAAAAATTTGTACTTTGTTTTGAATATACGTATAAAAGAACTACTGCTCCCTAATTGGAAATATCGTATTTTACTTTCTTCTGTTGTGTCTAATCAGAAACTAATGCATTTTGAGATTGTCTTAATAAATATGCAAACTTAAGCGTAAAAATTCTTCCTTCATTGACTGCATTCAGTGATATGTTACAGCCAAAGCAACTGGTGAAAAGTCCATCCAATAGCTCATTTGCAAGCATAGGAAGTAGTGCCAGCAGCAGTTTGTCAAGTGCCATTAGTGAAGAGTTAAAAAGGAGATCTAAGGTATTGCTCTTTAAATACTTCACAAATTTTGAATAAGTGTGCATGCCATATTTATAGATTTTAATCATATTATGTGAAAGTACCAAAAGGGAGATCAAAGTAGTAAAATCTCAAGGTGTACAATTTTACAGTGTTTGTTATCTAGCTCCAGTCACTGATTCCAAAATGTTTAACATCATTAGGACCTTAAAAAGTAATAAAAGTACCTGACATGATGAAATGTCAAATAACTTGCTTAAAATGTGAAACAAGTTCATTGCACCTGTCTTAGCAAATGTAATAAATGCTTCAATGCAAAGTGGCAAATTTCCAAAGCTGCTAAAAACTGTTAAAGTTATACCTTTATTTAAAAATGGCAATGTTGAAGACATTAATAATTACTTTGGTATTATCACTGAGCAAACTTTTTGAAAAAGTCTGAGAGTAGGTTACTGAAGCTCTTACAAAAACACAAAGTACTGAATACTGAGCAACATGGATATATAAAAGGTAAATCAACAGAAACTGCACTTACTGAATTAATACATAAGAATATTAAAGCCTTGGATAACAAGAGTTCGTATGGGATATATTTGTTGATATGAATAAAGCTTTCGACTGTGCTAATTTAAATAGTCTGGTTAAGAAATTAGAGAGGTAATGATGTAAGAGGAGTAGCATTGGTGCGGATGCAGTCATACATTTAGAATAGAAAACAGCAAATTACTTTTAAGGCTGTTGAGGCTGCAAAAGAGAGTGGTACGTTTAATTGCAGGAATAGAAAAAAGAGATACATGTAGAAATGCTTTTAAAAAACTAAATATTTTCACATTACCTTCATTATATATACGAATGTATTAAACTCACATTAAAAAGTTATAATCAAAACAAAAACAGTAATGTTCACAAAATAGTACTAGAAAAAAACAAAATTATTTTAGAAATAGACTTATAGGTACCCTAAACAACCAATGCATAGGAAATAGTATCAAAGACTTGTACAACCACTTACCGTCCAAAATTAAACAGATAACAAATGAAAAATAAAACTAAAGAATATTAAATCTTATTTATTAGAAAAGGTATTTTACTCTGTAGAGGAGTATACAAATAAATGGAATATGGTATTTATGCACTTCTCATTATTTTGTAATTATTCTCATATCTTCTTAAATATTTTACATTCATTTTATGTACATATAAATTGACGATCAATGTTAAATGTTTTACAGTTGGAGACAAAGAATCAAAGTATGTGGAACTAAAAGGAAGGGATGGTGATTACTAGAGCCCAGATTTTTATGTAATTACATATTTTACATCCTGCATAATATTTCAATGGGAAGTAAAAATGTTGGCGAATTACGTCATTTGGGACTCCCTTACAAATTTTTATTTTACATTTTTTTTTACATATTTTGCACGATGTTGCATAAAACGTACATATTTTCTGGGTTTCGTTACAATTTTATTATTTTTAAAAAATGTAGTCACATTATAAACTACTGTTTTCACAAGTTTTGCTGAAAGCAACAAAAATCAATCTGTGAAATAGAATGCAAGTTAAATTAAGAATGTGATAGTAATCGCCTCGCCTCTTTCTGACTGTTGTCCGTTTATATCAAAGCAGGTGCTGCTCGACAATGTTGACCTCCAGTGTCCCGTTTCTCGTAGCACTTTGGGCATTTATAAGTATTGGAGAAATTGATTGTTACCATTATTATCATTGTCTCAGTAGTGGGCATCTTGTAATATAATAGCTGCGAGGAAACAAAGTGAGCCGCTGGACAACCATCAATATAGTGAGGCGATAATACTGCAGTTAGTTTCTTGCAAGTCTTTATAAAATGGCACCAGTTGCGTCCTCGCTATCCTGCAAATTGAATTCATGGGTGAAATTAGATAGTGCTGTTACAACCGATGGAAAAGTAATAGTCTGTCGAGCATGCGCTAAAAGAATTGGCTGTTCCATGAAATCTCAATTGGAACAACATGTCAAAAGTGCTCTTCACATACGCAACAAACACCTACTGTCTTCTAGAAAGAAAGTTCTGTTGACACAAATGCAACAGGAACTGTCTGGAAGTGATTTTTAAAGACCTGTGCCATGCAATGGTTGCAGCTAATATTCCGTGGAATAAACTTCAGTTTCCTCAATTTCGTTCCTTTCTAGAAAAAATATTGCAAGAATGTTATTCCTGACGATTCAACTCTGCGGAAAAAGTATCTTCATGTGTGTTATGGAGAAGCAGTTGCTCATATACGGAATGAAATTGGAGACTCCTTTATTTGGTTTGCCGTCGATGAAACTACTGATGACATGGGTCGGTACATAGCAAATTTAATAATAGGAAAACTAGATTCCGAAAGTCCAGCAAAACCATTTCTAATCTGTTGCAAGGTGTTAGAACAAACAAATCATTCTACAATTGCAAGATTTGTAAATGATGGGATGAAGATTCTGTGACCAGAGGGGTGTGTGAGGAAAAGGTTTTAACTATGTATTCAGATGTCGCAGCGTACATGATTAAAGGTGCTACTGCCCTTAAGGCACAGATTATACCTTAAGGTTTTCTACCCGAAGGTACCTGCTTAACCCATGCATTGCAACGTGTTGCTGAAATAGTAAGAAGTAATTATCCTCATGTGAATAAGTTGATACCAGCAACAGAAAAGGTCTTTGTGGAAGCCCCGCACAGAATTCAGTGCTATAAAAATCACCTTCAGCATGTCCCTTTGCCTCCTGAGCCGGTACTTACAAGATGGGGTACATGGCTAGAAGCTGTGAACTTCTATTGTGAACAGTTTGGAGTCCAGTCAGTGGTCCCTCCCTACAGTAGGTCCGGGTTTGGCGTACCCGGGGCCCTGAGCCGCTCACCATCATTTCACATCCTTCATATTCATTAACTGTGCCACGTGTAGCATTTTTATGATGCTTTTTGTATCACCCTCTTCCTCTTCTAGGTTTATTCTGATTATTATTAGTTTGTAACTTCCTAGATTTATAGCTCCTGTCTCACCAGCAGGGATCTTTCCTAACTCCGTGGTCCTGTCCCACGGTTTTCAGCGCGGCCCCCGACTTGTGTGCTCTTCGGAGGTCTCAGGCGCGAAGGTTGGGCGGACCCTCCCTGCTGCCCCCATGTGTAGCCTTAGGTGCGGAGGCCGTCCACACGTCATGTACACCCACGTCGCTCCTTGAGGGCACGGCCGGTGTTAATCTCCCGACGGCCGCGTGCCGTCGGGTTAGTATCACCGACCGGACGTGTTACCGCTGACGGAACCCCGGTGTAATCAGCCCGAAGTCCCCTGAATCCACACTGACTCCGTTGAGGCAGCGTGGCCTAAAGCGGGAAGCCACAGGTGGTTATTCCTGTGGTGGGGGCATAAAGCCAGGGTGTCACGCGGTGAGCGGTTTACCCATGCGGACAAGCAGTGGTGATCGGAGGGTAGTCCCTCTGAAGTACGCCTTGAGGTCAGTCATGGAGGGGTCTCCATGGCGGCACAGGCCGTGGACATTTTGGTGTCTTTCTTTCCTTCTCCCGGATGGTAGGCTGACGCCGACGGTTCCGGATGAGGGTCCAAATAATCATGTCTCCGCGTAAACCCTCCCTCATTGACAGTTTCTTGGTATTGACCTTTCTATGTGAAGGAAAGACGATGAAGGACATTGGCCCATTTTATATTAAAAAGGAAATCGATAGGATCTGCGGCAAAAGGAAATCGATAGGATCTGCGGCCCGATTAAAAACGCAACCAGACTTAGAGATGGCATGTTATTGATCGAGGTGATGAATGGAGATCAGTCGCAGAAGCTGTTGAAGGCGAGTTTGTTGGGCTCTTACCCTATTCGGGTAACCCCACATAAGACCTTGAACTCGTGTAGAGGAGTAGTAACCACTTCCAGCCTGGACGATCTCACCAACGAAGAAATCGTCACCTGCCTCTCTGAGCAGCGAGTCTGTCAATTAACTCGGAAACAGGATGGTAAAGAGTGCGCCTTACGTACAGTATTCCTTACGTTCAGGGGCACTCAGCTGCCAGAGTACACCTACTGCGGTTACTAGCGTGGCGCAGTACGACTATGTCCCGAATCCCATGCGCTGTTTTCAGTGTCAGAGATTCGGGCACACTAGGACGTCGTGTAACCATCCTGCAGCTTGTGAACGTTGCGGCTTACCGGCACACGAAGACACGGCTTGCACTAGGGATCCATGCTGTGTGAACTGTGGGGGTAACCATCCATCTAGCTCACGTCAGTGTCCTAAGTTCTTGGACGAAAAGAGCATTCAGGAGTTGCGGGTAAAGGAGCGCCTGACCTTTATAGAAGCGCGTTGGCGCTTCGAACAGCTGAAGCCTGCCACCACCTTAGACTATTCGTCGGCAGCTCGCCGCCCTCCTGTTGCTACTGTCGGCTTGCAACATGTTACCGTTGCAAAGGCTTCAACACAGACTGACCTTCCAGCGAGCACCCCAACAGCTATTCGCAAAAGCCCAGTGTCTAAAACATCTTCCGCCGTGCAGACCATAGGTTCAAAGCCGTCTAACAGCTGTAACGATCCTATCGACGGAAGTCGCTCCCGACATATAGTTCGAACCAGCAGCCGCACGTCCTCTCAGAGATCCCGCTCTCGTTCTGCCTCGCACACCTCTGAGGAATCGCCAGAGGACGGCGACTTCCACATTGTTGGACCTAAGTCAGCCAAGGTGAAAAAAAGATGAAGACCAGTCATTAATTCATTTTTCAATATGGAAATAATCCAGTGGAATGTTAATGGGTTCCGGGCACGTGTTCCGGACATACAGCATTTAATTTCTCAACGCTGTCCATCCATCGTCTTTCTACAGGAAACCCATCTGCAACCTTATCACGCACTCTATCTTCGTGGATTTGTGACTTTTAGACATGACTTTGCAGCTGATCGACGGGCAAGCGATGGTGTTGCTATTCTAGTGGCGAATGCCATCTCTGCCACCAGCATACCACTAAACACGCCGCTTCAAGCTGTAGTGGTACGTGTACAGCTGCAAAGCCTTTCTTTCTCTATTTGTAATGAGTAGGCGTAGGCTTTCACGGCCGGTGTTTGAAATTCTAGAAGAGTCTTCCGGGCTAATTTGCCGTGGTCTGCTGGAGTAACTTGGTCCAGACGTTTCGTCCACTACTGCGGTGGACATCATCGGTGGCGTGGTCGAAGTCTTCTTGGTGAAGGTACAGTTGCGTTGACTGTCTGGGATGCGGAATTTATACACGGAGGGGTCTTCTCTGATTGGCTCGGGGCTCGCTGAGGCAGTGCGGTTGGTGGGAGGGGGCTAGCTGCATCTCGGGCGCTACTAGATTCTGATTGGTTTGTGTTGCTTGACTGTCTGTGTTGTTTAATGTTATCGATGACGGGGTACCAAGTTTTGTTGAGCTTAAGGGCTTCCTCTTTCCTATTGAAGTTATTGGCATGTTTATAGATTTCTATGGCTTCGCGCTGTAGTCGAGCATGGTAGAGTGAGATGTTAGATAGAATGCTGGTGTCCTGAAACTTGATGACATGCTCCCCCTCCGCTTCTATAGCATGTTCAGCGACCGCTGACTTTTCAAATTGTCCAAGACGGCAGCATCTCTTGTGTTCGTTTAGTCTGGTGTTGGTACTACGTAGCGTCGTACCAATATATACTGCACCACACGAGCAGGGGATCCGGTATACGCCAGCCGAGGAGAGGAGGTCCCTCGGCTGAGCGTAGTAAACTGTTGAGCTCTCTTGTAGGCTTGAAAACCGTCTTGATATGACGTAGCAGGAGGCGTTCAATCCTGTCGGTGACGTTTTGAACATAAGGAAGGAATACCGTACCTTTGCTCCTAGGTGGGGTCGGCTTAGCAGAGATCGGCTGCCGTCTGGGTGGTCGGAAGGCTCTCTTTATTTCTTGTGTAGAATAGCCATTGGCTTGTAAGGCTTGTTCCAGATGGTGCAGCTCTTGTGATAGCAGATGAGGCTCGCAAATACGGGAAGCGCGGTGTAGGAGAGTTTGAATCATAGCCCGTTTGTGTCTCGGATGGTGGTTGGAGGTTTTGTTGAGATAACGGTCTGTGTGAGTAGGCTTGCGGTATACCGTGTGTCCAAGTTTGCCGTTGTCTTTCCTGCTGACCAGCACGTCCAGGAAGGCCAGCTGACCGTCTTTTTCTTTTTCATAGTGAACTGGATGCGCGGATTCAGGCTGTTGAGGTGTTGAAGAAAACCCAGTAGAGCCTTTCACACAACTATATCGCGCCCAAGCGGTATTCGGTTCCGCGAACTACTTGATAAACACGACCTCCACATGCCTGCTGTAGAGCGATTCTACAATAGTTGTTTAGCTGTTTTTATATATTTTAACCTTAGATTTTTAATTTTTAATGGGTGATGTTTTAACACTTGACCGTACGTAATTTTACTTTTGAACTCGGGGCCCTAATGACCAAGTTGTCGACGGGCCCTTAAACCCAACACACTCACTCACTCGACGTTTCGGGAGTGTACATCTCTGCCATCTTCAGGATGAATGACTAGCAAGAGTGAAGGGACCAGTATATGTACTGTGCGCCAGTATGTACCGACTATAAAACACCCAGTCTAATATGGAGGTGGTTCACTGCTCCGTTGGAATCTGTGTTTTCTGAGTCGGTCGATTTCCAATTTTAAGGCTGGTTTCCAGGATGGACTAAACTGCAATCCAGCGTCCCGGTTCAGTGTACTCTTCTCGGAGGAAATGGACAGAGCCTCCTTAACCCTCCGTTCCCATAAACCGCTATATTTTGCCACAAGGGTCGTATCTTTGAAGGTAGCTCTGTGGTCTTTTTCAAAGCAGTGCTCCGCCAGCCCTGACTTGTCAGGCTGCATTAATCGTACGGACCGTTCGTGCTCCTTGACTCTGGTGGAAATGGTCCTGCCGGTTTGCCCTATGTACGGCGTCCCGCATTCACAGGGGATACGGTATACCCCTGGTACGTTAAGGTGCAGTTTGTCCTTTACCGGTCTCACTAGGTGTTTAATCTTCAAAGGCGGCTTGTGGATGGTTCTGATGTGTTTTGCGAGAATTCTACTGATTCTGCCGGAAAGATTGCCAGTGTATGGGATGCTGGCAGTGGCGGTCGGCTGGTCTGGTGTATGCTGAGTTTGTGGTTTTCCTCTCTTGGCCTTGGAGATTGAGGCTTCAATATCCTCTACGGAATAGCCGTTTTGGCGGAACGTGTGCCTCAGGTGCTGCAGCTCTTGTTTTAGGTGGCTGGGATTGGAGACCGACAGAGCTCTGTGGGTCAGAGTGTTGAGAACTCCGACCCATTGTGACTTATGACGGAAACTGCGAGCATTCAAATAGAGGTCAGTATGTGTTGTTTGCGATACACTGCATGCCCCAGAGTACCGTTGTTGTTTCTGGAGACCAGGATGTCCAAAAATGGCAGATTTCCGTCCTTCTCCACTTCCATGGTGAACTGAATTTGGGATCGGAGGCTGTTGAGGTGTGTGAGAAAGCTCGGCAAAGTGTCTCGTCCATGTGGCCATATAACGAATGTGTCGTCAACGTACCGGTAGAAATGAGATGGCTTAAGTGGGGCTGTGGCCAGTATTTTGTGTTCCAGGTGTTCTATGTAGAAATTCGCTATTACTGGTGACAACGGAGAGCCCATTGCCACACCGTGTACCTCTTCATAGAATCTGCCACCAAACAGGAAGAAAGTGAACGTTAGAGTGTGCCGGAAGAGCTCGATGATGTCGACCGGAAAGTTCCTTCAGAAGCTGGAGGGTTTCTTGTAGCGGTACCCTTGTAAAAAGACATACCACGTTGAAGCTGACGAGAAGATCAGAAGGGCCAGTAGTGATGTTGTCCAAGGATTGTATGAACTGAGGGGAGTTCGTCACGTGGTGTGGACAATCCCCTACCAGAGGTTGCAACAGATCCGCTAGGTGGCGTGCCAGCCGGTATGTAGGGCTGCCTGTGGCGTCCATTTTGTGGATCTTGGGGAGCCCATACATTCTAGGAGGCCTGGATCCCGATGGTGATATAAAGTGCTTGGTTTCTGAAGAAAGACTGAATCTTCTAATTAGTTGAGTGGTCCGTCGCTCACTGGAGGTGGTAGGATCCTTCCCGAGGATTCTGTAGGCTGGATCGTCTAAGAGCTACTCCATTTTCTCTGTGTACTGGGCTGTGAGGAGGACCACAGTTGCATTCTCCTTATCTGCCGGTAAGACGACCAAGTTCTCATCATTCCGCAGTCTCTTAAGCGCAAAGCTTTCGTCTCGATTGATATTCGGTTTAGGAAGCGAGGTTCGCGTGATGGCAGCAGCCACCACCGTGTGTATTTCTTCTGCACTATCTACTGTGAGCTCCTGTACAGCGGATTCCACCTCGCTGACGATATCATCCACTGGAAGAATTCTGGGTGTTGGCGCAAAGTTTAGGCCTTTGGACAGCACGAAGGTAGTGGCTTCGTCTAAATCCAAGTTCGTGAGGTTGACTATGATCCGGTTGGACGGTAGAGAAGGCATGGCCTCCTTGGAATGCACCAACGAGTCGAACTTCCTTGTCTGTTTCTTGGTGCTCCGGAGAAGCATGGCGTGACCCTGTGCAAAGGTAGAGAGGTCCACCCTATCCCAATCCGTTGGTGAGAGTCTCGAAGATAACTGCCAGAAGGAATCCAGCAGTCGGCGGTCAATCGAGTCGAGAGTGTAACGTGTGTTGTGAATGCGCTCTCTAACCAGCGCAGAGTTGGTGCGTCTTAGGATCTTGTGGGTAGACGCGTTCTTGATTGGATAACATAGTCTAGCAAACCTAGGCGTAGCCTGCTCATCTCTGCAACTTAGGAGGAATGCCAAGGAGCTGAGCAGTTTGCCTTTCTTCTCTCGAAGATCTTGAAAAATCTTGATATCCTGGTAGGTTTCCTTCCCGTAAAGGAACGTAAAATATGATTTGAAGCTGTCCTGGCGACGAACATATTCAAGATGCTCTCGGGCTTCAAGCCAGGTGTAGTGATGAAGAGACATCGAGTTGTACACTCCCGAAACGTCGATGTCTCTTCATCACTACACCTGGCTTGAAGCCCGAGAGCATCTTGAATATGAATAAGTTTAATAAACATAATCCAAAACACATTTTTTATTTTGTGATACGCTATTTGAAAGTAAATTTTAGGTAAAGTCTGCATAAAACAAAACATTTTCCTTATAATTAATTCTATATTTAGTAAATTTTAACTAATTGTAATTAATTTATGTACCTCCTTACAGACCTATCAAATTACAAAATTCTGGATAATTTGCACTCTGCATTTAGATTTGAGGTGGTAATCTTAGCATTTAGATTATTACATAATTTTACATATTTTGTTGATATTACATATTTCATTACATATTTTAATGTTTTTTGTTACATAAATATGTACATATTTCACACCTTGATATTACATAAAAATCCGGTCTTTAGTGATTACAAATCAGCTATAACTACTGTTAAAAATGGAGTACCACAAGGTTCTGTTTTTGGGCCCTTGTTATTTAACCTCTTCAATGATATGGATATGAAATCATGTCCATTTAAAATGATGGATGAGCGATATGGGCGTGTATACATGTCCTGTGCGTTTGTGCATTTAACCCTTATTTATCCCTTATCTAACTCAACTTATTTTAATTTTCCCTTTATGAAACATTTAAGTAAAGTCTGTATACTTTACTGGCTTACCTTTATATGTTCCTTGTGCAGTGATATGCCTCAAAACAGGGATAAACACACAAAGGTACATCTCCACATTTGCGTATTCCCTTCTTGCAGCACATGAAACACTTTCGAGATGGGTGGGATTTCTTTGCTGTTGGTGGTATCCTTTTAGGATAATGTTTTCCTTGAGGTCTGAAGGGTGTAGGGTTCTGGATTTTCTACCCCCAACGTGGTATTGTTCAATTAGGCTGCGAACTATTGATAGTTGGACATCCAGTTAGGTCATTGTCTTGTGTGGGTTTAGAGCTCTCCAAATTACCAAACAATTGTATATGGTTATATCTAGTTGGTGCAAAAATACCTGTTTATACCACTTCTCCCTTCAGCTACAAGCAGGAAAGTATACGTATGTATTTCAAGAAAGAAAGAAACAGATTCTACTAAGTTACGAAACACGCGTAAGCAAAGTTGCAAACGTGCCATATTCTGATGACTCAAAGCACTAGTGTATGCATGGTCTCTATGCTAACACATAAGCCACACATACAATGGGTTGACTACTGTTTCTTTCAGAGAACTTATATTAGATGCGTTCGACAGAGCAAAGTTAACTTTTCACCACAGCGAAACAAAATAGTGCCATTTCAACGTTTTGTAAATGCAACTCAACATTGCTGATGACATACATATATACTGCATATAACGAGTTTTATACCAGTTTTTGTTTCATTAAAATAACTTAATATTTACACAAAATACAGCTGTGTATATACGAAGCACTTTAAATGCCCTGCGCTGGATATTGGGTAGCAGTACTCGGCTCGCAGACGTTTTAAATGGCCATCGCTCAAGAGGTTAAAATATATATTAATGACATAATTAGTTCCTGTAAGACACTTAGAAATAATAAATTACTATTATATGCTGATGACATAGCACTATACAGTGTACATAAATGCTTGCAAGAGTTGGAAATTATGCGAACAGTGTAAATAATCATTTTGCTCAAATATTAAAGCACAATAATCTGAATGTGAATATTAACAAAACCAGGCATATGTTTATATATCTAATTAAATAAATGATTTTAATGTTGATATTAATATTGATGGGAAAAGCTTAGAGGAAGTTGAAACCATTAAATATCTTGGAATACTATTACACAATAATCCAAATTGCCCATGTTGATGAATGCTGTAGAAAGCTGAATATTGTTATTTATCCATTCAATATTACAAAAGGCAGCTATATATCGCTAGTCCTATTAAATATGTATCATGTGATAGAAACTAGTGATAGTGATAGAAAAACTGCACAAGACGCCAGGGCAAAACAACTCATGGTCAAACCTCATCAACACTACTGAGCTGGAATGAAATAAAGGTTTCAGACAACCTTGCTATATCAGAGCCGTTATCCAAACAAATGGAGTGTTACAGGCGACTCTAAGTCTCCTGCTCTTTATACTAGCAACCGAAGAAATCATTAAAATCACCCAAAAGAAGGGCATATTCTCGTGCAGGTATGCGGACGACAGAGTAATTGGTTCCAAAGATATAACAAAACTGCAGACAAAAATAAATAAAGTATAAAAATGGTACTCCAAGAAAACAACCTGGACATTAATGTATCAAATACAGAAACAATGATTTTCAGAACAGCGAATATATACATAAGGGAAAAGAAACTAAAAATAGTATCTGAATTCAATTATCTAGGCCTCATTCTGCAAACGAGTGCCAAATATTTAATGAAACACATCATGGAAAAGGCTGCACAAGCTATAATTGCAATGCATGAAATAAAAAGCATTAGATCCTTCAGCCTAGAGATGGCGATGGTGCTATTTAAGGTAAAAATCCTACCAATATACTGACTTAGGCATAGAAATGATATGGCCTCACTTAACAATGAAAAATATAACCATCCTGGAAAGAATAAAAGTGAGATACATAAAGAAAGATTAGTGTCAAAAACAGCACAGTCAAGACTAGTATACCTGCTGGTGAGGGAAACATTATACATAGAGGAACTCCAGACAAGCATACTGGTTCTCCTAGCAACACTGAAGGGGAAAAGAGAAGAAATACAACCAGAATTCTATTGCACAGGAGCCATGACAGACCGTGCATGGGCAAAGGAAAATATTGAAATGAGGTACGTTATTATCAGGTTGGCAATCCACGGATTCCACCACATGATATGTAAGGACAAGAACTGCCGGAAACTGAATATGGACTGTGAATGTAGGCTGCGTGAAAAGGCATGCGACTGCTATCACATTGCACTATGCACAAGGAGGACAAATTCAATCAGTGATTATGAAAACAAGCAACTTCACTTGGCTATTTGGCTACAGTTAATTCTATTATTATATCTGTCATGATCTGTTTATGAGTTACATAAATTATTGTGTAACACTATGGGCAGATAATACATGGGAAAGTATGAATAGTTTTAATACTGCAAAAGAAGGCAATTCATACTATGCTTAAATTAGATATAAGACAGAGTGTTAAACCAGAATTTATAAAAATGAAATTACTTACATGTCTATTTATTTTTAAAGCCATGCTACACACATGTTATAATAGAATTAATTCTGAAAATTGTGCCTGTAACGTTAGGAGAAGGGATGAATATAAGATTGTAAGCCATAGATTAACAATATTTGAAAAATGTGCAAGATATAAAGGAATTATATGGTATAATAAACTGTCAAAGGAAATAAAATTGATGATGAAAGTAAAGAGGTTTAAAAAGGAACTATGTAAATATTTAGTAAATAAGGCATACTATTCAGTTGAGTTTATGGGTAACTGATATATTATATGTATTTATTGCTTTGTACATATTTATGTATTCATATTTTAGCTATAATGGCACTGTTTAATAGATTTCTGTAATCTCCATGGACAATAAATTGAGTTGAATTGGAATTGAAATAATGTAGAAAAAAGTAAACCAAAGAAAGTTTTTGCTTATATTAAAGGTTTGTTAATAACAATAGTCTATTATAATAAATGTCTATCTTTTATGAATAAGTACAGAATATTATTAGAGAAATAGATGAGATATGTATTTTTAAAACCATGAAATATAGCAAATCCAATGGAATAGGAGACAATTGGCAACATAAGATTAAATGATGAAGTTGCTTTCTCATTCAGACCTTAAAATATAGAAACCAATAACAATCTTAAAAATAAAAGATATGTACTTGTGTAATAAAAAATTAATTGTGTTACTCCCGGAAAAACTTGATTATATGTGTAAATTTATAGTAATACTAAAACCTAAATGATCATTTTCAGTAATGGGAATAACACACATTCATGTTCATTTAATATAGTTTTGTTGTATAATGAATTTTGTGTTGTACAGCGCCGTGAAACAGAAGGCTACCAAGAGGAGCAGAAAAAGGATATCCTTAAAGCCATGGGGGGAGAAAAACGTCAACAGCATGAGCAGGTAAAACTTTACCAGGAGAAATACGAACTGGCTTGAGAATTTAATGCCATTCTGGCAGTTTCTCACAATAGCTCAGTGGTTAGAGCGTCCGCCCGGCAAGCGGAAGGTCTGTGGTTCAAATCCCAGTTGTGGCATTGAATTTTTAAGTTCCAGTTCTACCTCTTAAAACTATATATTTTTCAAAAAGGAGTTATTGTTATTCTTTTAACTTCAAATTATTTTCATATGTCATTAATGATGTTTTTTTAACTATATATTTACACTCGATAAAAGATTTGCACTGAAACTGCAGTCTGTAATGGAATTCAAGAACTTTCAGCAGATATTAAGATGAGTGAAGCTTATATTCTCTAAGAATTGTTAAAACCTTCAGAATTGTATTGTTTCACTGTTAATAGCATCAGTTTTTTTCATAATATATATTACACGTTTTTAAATAGGGCCATGTAAGCTAGAGATCAGAATTCCAAATATCTTCAATTTTTTATGCCAATTGGTATACAAATTTCAGGAACTTGCAGCAAATACTAACATAAGTGAAGTTTATAGTCTCTAGATATTTAATGTATTTTTGAATACAAATATCTGCTTAATTTTTGAAAAAGTTAGGGAGAAAACGTCCAAAATAAAAAAGAATTATTATATCATGACAATGCATTGTTACATTCCACAAAACTAACATATGAATATCAGGATCAGGGTTGCCAACCCGTACGATAATTATGGGGATGTATGATAATTTCGATACCAGCAAAATATTTTCACTGGTTTGTCACACCAGCAAAATGAAATTAATTGCAAATAGCGACACTACTTTTGCCCTCATGGCCTGTTTCCACCCCTCTAAGGCAACCATTTCATATCCTACTAATCCTACCCTTTATCCTCTTGTTGCCAGTGTGCCCAGATCTGGTGATCTCAATGAAGAAGGCACTGTTCAGAAAATTGGTGATCAATGGAGAAAATTCGGAATATGTGATATTCCGTGTGAAATAAAGAACATGCCTGAACCTGGCAGTTTCTGGAGTGCTGTTAAATATGTCACCTTTGTGGAAATAGTTTTTTCAAAGAACTGGCTGAGTTTGCATTATCAATGGTTTCCTTGCCCCACAGAAATGCTACTTCTGAAAGTTTTTTTTTCCAAACTAGGTTTAATAAAAACCAAAACTAGAAACAGTTCGGCGCTAGAAACGGTAAATGGACTTATTTGGTCATCTCAGCTTATGAAAGAATGTGGTGGGTCCGGAAATCTGCAAGTCACCAAGATGTTAAAGTTTATCTCTACAGCAAATTTGTATAATGCTGCAACAGTTGAGGAAGATGAACTTTGAGATAAGTAGTGCGAGAAACATAAGCACTAGAGTTGTACTATTGATTGAGGTCACCAGTCTTGTAAGTGGATACCATAAACATCAATACTATTACATTTTCATCAGTGTTATGCTGATACATTTATTGTTGTAGCATTTGGTTTATGATGTACAATAATTTTGAATCCAAATCTATAATTTTGAGTGGCCGGTACAATAATTTTACTTCTAAACATTGGCAACCCTGATCAGGATGCCCAAGAAGGCCAGCACCATGGACCCTTCACTATACAGCCCTGACCTAGCACCTTGTGAATTCCTTCTGCTTCCAAAAATTAAAGATAAAATGCATGGGATTACTTTCTCATCCTGAGATGAAGCAGTGGACATTATAAAAACCTGACTTTTGAAGCACCTCAGGAAGAGTGATGTCATTGGTTTAAGGACTGCTTTCATCAAATGCAAAAATGTATTGATATAAAAGGGGGAGTATTTTGAATAACAATAAATTCATGTTAGGTTTTTAAAACTAGTCCTTGTTTGGTTTTATAAAATGTATCAGTCGCCCTCATATATTGAATATGATCTCTAAAATCTTATATTGTTCAAGTAGCAGGCAGTTTGATTTTACTTTATAGATGTTTGTAATAGGTAGCTCAGTAATCTCACTCATACATGTATCTTTACATTCACATTTCAGCTCATGGACGAGTTTAAACGGGCACATCGGAAAATGTTTGCCCATGCACTAGTACCTGATAAGGAAGAAACTTCCACACCACATCCTAAGCCTTCATTGCAAATTACAGAGGTGAGGAAACAGAAAATATTTCTAAATACAGTATAGAAATAACAAAGTATAGTATGAATTTGAATAAACTAAGTAAGTGTTGAAGGCTGGATGGCTCACCATATTGAGAGAAATTCCTGCTTGCGTAAGAGCTGCACACAACTCAATGTTGATTTCCTTAAAATTTCAGCTTTTTGAAGAACTCTGTTGAAATGCATTTCGTAATATAGGCTGAGTCGATACATAGCAGATGATGGAAGCAAAAGCTTTTGAAACATGTCCTATTAATTTACAGTGTTGTTGTTTTCTAGTGCCTTGCATCTGGCAATGAAGCCATTAGCATTCGTGCTATCCAATACTTTTGAACTGTAGTTTCTTCTGATCTTAATGCTTCACAGGTCTTCAAGTGTTCTTCATTCATTTCTGCTGGATCGTTACACAGGACACATATTGGTGAGGCTGAGATACCTATTCTGTAGAGATGACTTGCTAAGCAGTCATGATTTGTCAATAGTCGGAAGGCTGCAACAGCTGTTTTCCTTGGTCTCTGGGGGATTATATCTGGATTGGAAAGTAGTGTAATCCATTTTTTATCTTTGGCATTTGTTTCTATTTCTTGTAGATATGAATGACAAAAATTTTTAATGATCAAGCGTTTTATTGAGGAATATGAGAAATTGAATTTAGACTTTTGTTTTATTGTTGTGCCTTTCTTTGCAAGTGAGTCTGCAGCTTCGTTCCCCATGACTCCACAGTGTGCTGGAATCCATTGGAGATGAACAGTCTTATTAACTTTTTGGAGTTGTGTTAACATTTTGTAGCATTCTCTAATTTTTGTTGACTTCTTTGTAGTATTTGAACATATTCCCTGAATTGCAGCTTTAGAATCTGAAAGAATTACTGCCTTGTTAAATTTATTTAAGGGAAGATTTAATAATTGTCGGAGAGCAATGTGTATAGCCTCTATTTCTCCATCATAATTTGTTGTGTCTCTGCCAACAGAATGATAAAAGGAAAAATGTGAACACGTAACTCCAGCTCCAGTAAGGTTTTCCTTGGAGGATCCATCAGTATATATGTGCAGCCATTCTTCTGTGGGATACCTAGTATTGATTGTTTCCAGAGCTAGAAGTTTTTGTATTTCTTTTGGTGTGTCTGATTTACTTATTTCCTCTATTAATTCCAAATTGAAGGTAGGTTGCAATAATTCCAATGGATTTTCTCTTATAAGTAGATTTTCTCTGGTGTTAGGAATGTTCAATTTGGATTTAATCTGTGTTACCTTTTCTAGGAAACTACTATGAGTTTTAAGGATTGAAGGGGGGAGGTTCTCTTCTGTCCATTTAGAGTTTGGCAGTCGTAACATTTTCTTGTGTTGGAGCAATGCTTGTTCTTCTATTTTTGTTGTTATTGATGGGGTCCATGTTAAGGCAAGCATGGCATCAATAGGTGTGGATTTAACTGCTCCAGTGATTAGGCGAAGAGCCTGATTTTGTATTTGTTCAAGTTTATTGATGTTAGCATTTGCTGCTGTTATTAAAGCTTCAGAACAGTACAAGAGGTTTGGTTTAATATACATTTTGTATGTTGTGTTAAGGACTCTCCTTGAGCAGCCCCATTTAGCACCAGCTAACCTTTTCAGGATTTGCAATTTCTTTTCAACCTTTTCGGAGATGTTTGTTATATGTTTTTTCCAACTTAGCTTTCTGTCGAAAGTGATGCCTAAGTATTTGGCATCATCAACTGCTTTGAGTGGTTTACCATTATAATTTATGCTAATATTAACTGGTTTGTATTTTAGTGTAAATAATTCATAATTTGTTTTTTCCACATTGATAGTCATGAGGTTTTTGGAGCTCCATTCATGTACTTTGTTTAGGGCTGTTTCTATTCTGTCTTTAATTAATTCAGGTTTTTTTGAAGAGCCTGAAGTCCAAATGACTACATCGTCAGCAAATAAAGCAATTTTGGTTTCTAAAGTTTTTATTATTGACGGAAGGTCATTTATATATATGTTAAAGAGTGTTGTGCTCAGAACAGCACCTTGTGGAAGTCCTCGGTGTGTTTGTTTATATTTGGAAATGTATGTATTATATTTTGTGGCACAAAATTTTTGTGAAATAAACTGAGTTATCCACTTAAGCATGTTACTTTTCACACCTATTGATTGCAACTTCTCAACTAATTTATTTCTCCAGACTGAGTCATATGCTGATTTAAAATCAATGAATACTGCCAAGGTATCCTCCTTTCTATTGAAAGCTTAATTTACAGTGTAAGTGAAGGAAAAGTATTCCAAAACTTGACTTACAACATTCATTCATTCATTAGAACCTGCATTCACTGATTCAAAGCTTCAAAACATGAAATTTCAAACCATGTAGTTTATTTCATGAATAATGCAAGTTACATGTAGTGGATTGGAAAGTTTCTTGGAAGCAAATTATAAATCACAAGCACAGATTTATTTACCTTTTATAAAAGTGACATAAAGGTGTATGTGCCGGTATTTATGCTGCTATTTTAGTTTTAAGGTGGTAGTGTTATGTTACAAAGCAATTTTTCATTGTCTACTGTACTACAATCAAGCAGAAGTATGGGTAGAACAATGGAACGAGGGCGAAGTGCCACATAATTACCAAGATTCTGACTGTAAAGAGAGAAAAAAATAAAACTTGCACACAATTGTTAGGTAAGAATGAACAAGAGAAAGCTGGAGTGAAAGGAACTTCCATGAGAATGGTAGGCTAAAAAATTGCAAATAAGTTAGAATGATACAGTCAAAATAATTGAAGTTACTGGTAGTTGTACACAAGCAACCTCAGAAAATGAATATTTAAGGCATACAAGTAAGGGTCCATTGCATCTTATTTTAGATTCATGTTATACTAGACTAGAGCATAAACAATACTTGTTAAGTTATGTAACTAACAGCCTAATAATGACAAATGTAATGAAATCCCTAATATTTAAAAAACAATCTTATGCATCACTAACATAGATGATGATGATGATGATGATGATGATGATGATGATGATGATGATGATGATGATGATGATGATGATGATGATGATGATGATGATGATGATGATGATGATGATGATGATGATGATGATGATGATGATGATGATGATCATGATCATGATAATGATCATGACGATCATGGTGATGGTGATTGTTGTTATTGTTCAGTTTTCATACCACTTCTAGTTTGGATTTTTATGCTAATTTTATGCATATTTCAAGCATGGTTTTTAAAAAATAAAATTCGCATTGTCTGTCATTTCATTTCATTTGATTTCATCCTTTAAATTTACATACAAAGGATACGTCATTTTGCAAAAGATATACATGAAGATTACATAAAGATTATTTACTATTATGCAGAAGACGAACTTGTCATATTATTTACATTTTCATACTTCTTGTTACTATAAAAGGTGTGCTCTGTTAGATGTCTTTTTATACACTTAATATTGCACTGTTTTATTTCTTAGGTAGCCTATTACTCATCTTTTCCAATACTTTCAATTGCTCCATCATTTAGAATGCCCCTAAGTGTGGTCCTGAAATAAACTGTTTTATTTCTCACATCATATGAATATATATTACAATTTTTTGTATATGTTTCCTTCTATTACAGATTCTATACTTTCATAAATATATATGCATGGAACAGTTAGACTATTCAGGTTCCTAAATATAGCTTTACAGCTAGTTCTTTCTTCGACATTTGCAATAATTCTAATGGCTTTCTTCTGCAGTCTGAAATTTTTAAAACATCTTTTGTATTTTATATTTCTCCATTATGAAATCCCATATTTTATACATGAATATACAAGAGCATAATATATATCTTTCAAGAATTCCCTAGACATAATTGTTTTAGTCTGCCTCATTGCATATAGACCTTTTTTTACTTTTCTATTGATGTGTTCTACATGTTGCTTGCAGCTAAGATGTTTGAGTTACAATCCAGACTCCCATATGTATGTATCCAAATTTCAGTTTTATATATGACTTATCAGTCCTCATTCCAGCAGGTTTCTAAACTTACTGACATTGCACTCATATATTAAAGTTACTAGATATTACAAAGCTCTTGTTAATATTTTCAAATCTTTTATCGTAAAAAACATTTAATGGTGCTTTAAAAGATACATAGCTTGCTGCTGAAGATGTATGTATAATGTTTCAGTGAACAATAGACATACAGCATAGTTTATCAGATACAAGTGATAGGAAGAAAAGAGATAACAAACTACTTTATCTCTAGTATGTTATCTCAAAGCAGTGCATTTTTATGGCTATCTTAAATACATAGAGTATGCAAACACTGCTGTGTTTACAAAAATCTTTTAAAAGATTCTTTTTTATATTTATATATATATATATATATATATATATATATATTTATGGGCTCTTAAAACTCTCCAGGTATTCAAGGAGAATAGGCTATTCATAATTATTCTTAGCTGCAGCATATGGTGCTACCTAATACAGCAGAACTAGGTGGCACATAAGAAAAGTTATGGCTTAGTTTTATCTATATGAGAGGTGTGCCCTTGAAGCTTTTGTTGCTTAGCAGCTAATTGTGTGGTTGAGTGTGTTATGCAAGGTGAGAGAGAGGAGGCAGACAGATCTTGATTATGAATGTTGCATAAGAAAGATGAGACATGCAGAGAGGAAAGTATCAGCATCCAAGCCACTTGTAATAATTCAGAGCTATGAGGTGAGTTTCAAGGTTAAGGGTATGTTTTATCTCCTTCTGCTTAGCTCTTTAAACCTTGTATCACAACTATTGTTATTATTATCTGAAGTAAGAGTATTATTTAACTTCAACTGTTCTGTGTATTATGGCTACAAGAAGGCAAAAATACTAGCATTAGATTAAATGAGGAAAAATTGAAGCTATTAACAGTGAAGCAGCAAGATTCTAAAGTAAGAACAAATTAGAAACTAAAAACTTCACTTATCTTAGTAATGCTGTTATGCTTTGAGAATGAGTTGGACACAGCTTGAAACCCAGGGTCAGCAAAAAATAACAGCATTACTTGCTTATCACTATTTATTAACACATACTAGAACAACAAATAATATGCCAAGCCATTGGCAAAAAGAAAAATAAACATGGGTTAGTAAGGAAAAGTCTCTAACAGATGTCTAATGAGTCCTCAACCTCAAAAGGCCACTGCTATTTGGAATTTAATAGCTGACGCAACAGTCCTCAACAGTATCTATGTGTTCTCCCAACTCAAACTTTCAGCTAATATTACACCCCAGAATTTACATTTTTACATAGTTTATTTGACATTTCCCAGAGTCAATTTTGGATATATTTGATTTTTTTTATGAAAGCTGAGAGTTCTGCTTTATACTTAATTGAAATACATGTTCAGTGCAAACATGCTAATGTTATTTATATGCCGATTTGCTTCGCTCTTGTTCTTCCCCTTTATAAAAATACTTTTATCTACAGAAAATGTTACATTTATGCCTGTCACATTATTTGTTATCTGCTCAGTCATACATTATATTATATATATAAATATAAATAAAATGGATGTATGTTTGTGTATGTAATTGCTAATCTCCAAAACCGCTTGACTAATCACCATAAAATTTGGCACATATTTGTATTTTTTCATGGAGAAGGTTTTTATACTATCCATTTTACTATGCAACACATTACATTCACAGGGTTTTCTCTACTCACTTTTCTTTTGTGATACACACACTTCTTTCTCCACTCACCCTTCAACATATAATTCAGGTAATTTTCTACAGGATTAAAATACAAAGGCAACATATTCCATTCACACAATTTACTCCATTCACTTTGTTTTTATGTAATGCATTCATGTGTTCTTCAATACTGCTCTTCAACATACCATTCATACAATCTATACACATAAAATGGATGTTGGTATGTATGAAGTTGACAAACCCCAACACCAATTGACTGATCACCATGAAAATTGCCATGTCTAAGTGTTTTTCATGGAGGCTTTTACACTCCAGTTTACTCGCAACCATTCACATGGTTTTCTCTACTCGCTTTTCTTCCTGCAGCATTTTTAGTTGTTCAACAGCATTTTTCCATTGTGTTGTCTGGTGTTTCCATATATTACTGCTTACTTGCATAGGAGTGTCTCTTAGCAGTAAAACAGTCCTAAGAAATGACAACAATGTTTCCAAATTTCCAGTGATGTCTGTTGTCAGTTATATTGATGTCCCATGCTCAGCAGTAAGCTCCAAATACATGTTATCATTAAAGCAGCTCTTCTTTATGAACAGTAGTAGGTGTTACTTTTTACACCTCAAATAGTTCAAAATGATAACAGAAGCTTGGAAATTTATTCACTTAAAGGTGTCAGGTCAGATGCTCTGTTCACAGACCTATGAATCTAATTAGCTTCTTTTACTTGGCCAGCCACAGGTCTGGAACATTAGTACAGTGATCTGGATAATTCGAAGCTGAAGGGACAAGAAAGAAATTAAAAATATACAAAAATATTAATTCTAAAGTTATGTCTAAAATTGACAGTTTAGCAATACAGATATATATTCTTAATTAAGGCTATAAAGTAAAGAAACTGTATATTTAAACAAAATGTGACTTATTTTTACATTAAGGATAATGTAAGTATAACTCAAAATAATATACAATAGGCCTACAGTGATCACACATTTTCACTCGAGACACTGCTTAAAATTTTCTCCTTATTCTTCAGATAAGTTGACAGTGTTTGGGGGTGTCCTATTTTCTTTCACGATGTCAGATTTTTTCTCCAAACCCTCTTCAAAGTCTCGAATGCCAGTGATTTTTTCTACAAAAGATAGTCTTGTACTGCAAGTATGGTTTACTAAGAGACCTAGTGGCATTGATTTATAACACACTACAAACAGTAATGTGCACATGTTTTAAACAAGGGAATGCAGGAGCAGATGTAGAAGCTCAAGGCCAGCAGTTTGGAAGGCTATTCCACCCTCCAAATTACACTGTAACTGCATTCTGGCAAAACAAAAGCTTTGAATTAAGGAAAATTAAATGTGAACTACATGCAATTTTTTTTACATTGCTTTAATACAAAATTCAAGGGACCAAAAAAAATCTTGGAATTAATGATGATTTCAAATTATAGATGTTGGTATTATCTGAGTTCCACTATACTTGGTGTTTTGGTCAATCTCTGGCAGCTTGTCATCATCCATGTTTTGCTTGTTCTTCGTGTTTATTCTTTAATTACTTCTCCAATTTGGGTTTATGGACAACAAACTGAACTGGAGCCTGATTCCTTATCCTCTTCAGGTGAAATATGCTATAGTTCCATAAGAGCCAGGCTTGCAGCCGATACTTGTATACAGCTGCTAGGAGACTTAATTTGATTATCAGTACCAGTGGCATAAATAACAGCCTTGCAGATCCCACGGCATGGGGGGCCCCCAGACTGCGTTTAATAGTTTTCTCAGAAAGGACATTTTATTTCAATTCGACCATGGAAAATCACTAGGAAGAAGTGCTAGAACAGACACCGTTCACTGATGACATACTGACAACAGAAGTGTACCATGTAAACATTTCCTGTGCTTTCTTACTAAAATGTGTGAAACAAACTTACCTCCAAATTTGTATGTTCTCAAAAGCATTCACAGTCCTGTAGAAATATTCATTAAAGTACAGTATTTTATTCAATGTATAGTTGTTCTAACCAGTTCTTCAGTGTTATTGCTTTTGAACGATTGGTATCTGAGGTAGGTACTACAAACAGAAGTTTGCTTGGGTAACGATTTTGTTTCACCTATGTACATTATGTGTTTAATGAGTGTATATTGTTTATTTAGAGAAAATAACTATTAGTTATTATTTCAACACTTATTCTGTGTGAGTAAATATGTAATATTTTAATCTCTCCATTTTTAAGCTTTATTAGTAAGTAGAGCACCCAACTTTTATTTGCAGGGGGGCCCCGAAAACCATATAAACCATAGCCATCTGTACATTGAAGTTTTCAGTTTTAATGTCTAGATCCTGGTATTGTAATTGTATGTGGTTTATTCATGGTAAATTGTAACAAGTAAATAGTATTCTTTACATAAGCCTTTATATAAGCCTTTATATCTCCTGCAGCAAAGAAAGGATGGTAATGTCTAACTCCAATGGGAGTCATACAAGGGTTCTTCAAATCTTGATGTATTTTGCAAGAAATGGCATTTGAAAGGACATTTGAAAAGTCAATAATGGTGTTTAAAAGGGGACATAAACAAGAGGCGCAGTAAAGGTGCTGATTCCATGGGAAGAATTACAAATAGTAAAGCAATTTGATCACCTATAACTACTGAATACCCTATTTTTAAATTTACATTACAAAATAATGAATATAGGCTGGTTCAACACCACCAGCAATGGCACTGATAACCAGAACAAGAAAGTTGAAATATGTACATTAAAATGGGGGTGTCCTCAACTGACCAGAAGCTTTAGGGAGCCTAGAAACTGGTTACAAGATGCAGTTTTACATTTTGTTGCCATTACCGGGCACAACAAGTTAGATATTGTGCATATTACACTTTTTGCCGCAGATGTAATTGGTCCCTTAGAAAACAATAAATTTCCAATACACAATATCTACCTCTACTTTCTACTGAGAGTGTAGCTTGTCTTCTTGTTGCTGCACTGTTGTGAACCAAAATATTGAGTACTGTCTCACATAGCATTGTGTTCTCATTATGGTTGCCAATGTCGAGTGTTCTTGAACCAGCCTCATGTTAATATAACTTCTTTTCAATACTTCTATAAGTTTATATCACAAAGTAATAAATTACATATTAAAAGTTACTTTCCAACCCAGATATAATCCCCCAGAGACCACGGAAAACAGCGGTTGCAGCCTTCCGACTATTGACAAATCACGACTGCTTAGCAAGTCATCTCTACAGAATAGGTATCTCAGCCTCACCAATATGTGTCCTGTGTAACGATCCAGCAGAAATGAATGAAGACCACTTGAAGACCTGTGAAGCATTAAGATCAGAAGAAACTACAGTTCAAAAGTATTGGAAAGCACGAATGCTAATGGCTTCATTGCCAGATGCAAGGCACTAGAAAACAAACAACAACAACATATTAAAATTATTATTTATTTATGCCAACAAACTTACTGTTGGTGTTTTTAAGTTCCAGTTCTACCTCTTAAACTTTGCCCACACACGGCTTGTGTGTTTAAAAACACCAACAGTAAGTTTGTTGGCATAAATAAATAATAATTACCATGTGAAGGTTATTTAATCCTGGGATATAAAGTACTTACAATAGTAAGTCACCATTGGGGTAATTGTTTCTGATGTGAGACTGCCTTTGTGGTTTACCAGGAGAAATACGAACTGGCTTGAGAATTTAATGCCATTCTGGCAGTTTGTCACAATAGCTCAGTGGTTAGAGCGTCCGCCCGGCAAGCGGAAGGTCTGTGGTTCAAATCCCGGTTGTGGCATTGAATTTTTAAGTTCCAGTTCTACCTCTTAAACTTTGCCCACACACGGCTTGTGTGTTTAAAAACACCAACAGTAAGTTTGTTGGCATAAATAAATAATAATTACCATGTGAAGGTTATTTAATCCTGGGATATAAAGTACTTACAATAGTAAGTCACCATTGGGGTAATTGTTTCTGATGTGAGACTGCCTTTGTGGTTTACCAGGAGAAATACGAACTGGCTTGAGAATTTAATGCCATTCTGGCAGTTTGTCACAATAGCTCAGTGGTTAGAGCGTCCGCCCGGCAAGCGGAAGGTCTGTGGTTCAAATCCCGGTTGTGGCATTGAATTTTTAAGTTCCAGTTCTACCTCTTAAACTTTGCCCACACACGGCTTGTGTGTTTAAAAACACCAACAGTAAGTTTGTTGGCATAAATAAATATTAATTACCATGTGAAGGTTATTTAATCCTGGGATATAAAGTACTTACAATAGTAAGTCACCATTGGGGTAATTGTTTCTGATGTGAGATTGCCTTTGTGGTTTACCAGGAGAAATACGAACTGGCTTGAGAATTTAATGCCATTCTGGCAGTTTGTCACAATAGCTCAGTGGTTAGAGCATCCGCCCGGCAAGCGGAAGATCTGTGGTTCAAATCCCGGTTGTGGCATTGAATTTTTAAGTTCCAGTTCTACCTCTTAAACATATTAAAAGTTTATAACTCCTTCTGAATACCAATACTTCTGTAAGTTTACATCGCAAAGCAATAAATTGCATATTAAAAGTTTATAACTCCTTAATACCAACACTTTTTTAAGTTTACATTGCAAAATAATAAATTGCACATTGAACAGATTTAACTCCTGAATAACAAGCTTTATCACTTAACATCATAAATTAATAAATTGCATATTGAACATATATAACTCCTGAATACCAACACTTTTAAAAGTTTGCACCATAAAGTAATAAAATGCATGATAAGCACTATAACTCCACCTGAATGCCGGCACTTTCTGTGTTTACATCACAAAATAAACCCATGCTAAAATCCATGATACTCCTGATAATAAATTTAATTGCCTTTTTAATATTTTGGCATAGATTTTATAAATAGTATTTGAAACATTTGTACCTCGGTAGGTTGTTTCATTCCCTTTTTTTGCCTTTTGCTGCATATGTGTATACTTTTTACAGCATTCCCTATAACGTCATCTTACATGTTAAATAGTTCCCAAAATGTTTGAGGAAGTGATCCCAATCCATCCTCCCAACACTTTTAATATGCTGTTGTTGTTAGCTAATGCTGGATTTCTGACAATGAAGTCATTAATTTTCTTGCTCTCTAATATTTTTTACTGATGGATGGGGCACTAGAAGTGGCCGGGCATATTTGAAGGTGGTCTCGATCCATTTCCTCTTGCAGATCACATAGAGGACAGAGTGGTGAAGAATATATCCCAAGTCTGTCTAAATGTTTTGCCAGTCAATCATGTCCTGTAATCAACCTGAAGGTTGCAACTGCTGTTTTTCGAGGATACTCAGGAATTGCTGTTTGAATGTTTGGTAGTTCCCATCTTTTATTTTTTGATTTTTCATAGTAATATTTTGTAATAATTTTTTTGAATTCAGAATAAAGGGAAAGGTAGTACATCCAAACCAAATAGTTATCATGGGATTGCACTGCTGTCTAATGTAGAAAAAATCTTTACTGGAATTTTGGCAAACAGAATACAGAAGTGGGTTGAAGAAAACAATATCTTGTTGGAATTTCAAATGGGTTTCAGATGTGGAAGGAGAGCTGTGGATAATATCTTCGTAATAAAAACACTAGTGGACAAATACCTTAAAGAAAAAGGAGGTAAACTATACATGGCCTTTATAGACCTAGAGAAAGCATATAAGGTGGATCTACAATTACTATGGTACAAATTGCAATGCAAAGGATTGAGTCAACAGATGGTAAAGACCTTGATGGCACAATACAAGGATAACACCTTCTGTGTGAGGGTGGGAAAGGAGTAGTCTCTTTGGAAATAGCACAAGGAAAAGGGTTAAGGCAAGGGTGTAAATTGAGCCCTATACTATTTAATTTATTTATCAATGATATCCTGTTAGGAATAAGTAAGAACAATAGCTGTATGCCTGCAGTAAATAATATCATGATCCCTGGGCTACTATTCGCTGATGATCTGGTAGTAGGATCAATTTCAGTAAATGGTCTGAAGCAAGTGTTGCAGGAGGTAGACAAATACTGCAGTGAATGGGACCTAACTGTAAATCAGGAGAAGACACAAATAATGGTATTTAAGAAGGGAGCAAAATTGAGTGAATATGACAAGTGGAAAAAGGGGAATAAGGAGTATAAAGTAGTACGAGAATGTATCTATTTAGGAGTAAAATTAGATGGGAGTGGGAGGTGGGAAAAACAAAAGAAATTAGCTCTGACAAAGGGGAAAGAAGCTATGTCAGCAATAAGAAGTTGTAAGTACAGAGTACCGAATATTTGGGTCAAATGGTTGGAAAAAATGTATAATATGGTGGTGGAACCAAAAATGCTCTATGATATAGAAATATGGGGACTGAATGAGGGGGAGGAAACCATAGATACAGTTCATAGGATGTTTTGCAGGGAAGTGTTGGGTCTTCCAAGTGTGGTGGCAAGAGAAGTAGTGCAGATGGAGATGGGAAGGGAGTCGAGGAAGGGTATGGTTATAGAAAGAGCTTTGAAATTTTGATATATGATTTTGAATTTGGATAAAAATAATTTAAGGCAGTGTGTAGAATACCAGGAAAAGAGTCTTAGGGACTCTGGATGGACGAATAGTATTCAAAAGAACTTAGAAGCAAATGGGATGGGGGACTACTGGAGGAGAGGGGAGAATAGTCATAACAAATTCTGGAAAATAATAAGAAAGAGGTTTGAAGACCTAGAAATCCAAAAACTGTTTGGTGGTATAATGGAAAAAGGGTCCCTGGTAGATTACAAATCAATGAAGAAAACATGGGAAAGGGAAACTGTTGATATGGTAAACAATGAACAAAGGGAGGCAATAGCATGGGTAAGAACTGGTGTTTGGAGGTTGAGAGGACTAAGAAAGGGTATCCCTCAGAGTCAGTGTCCCATTTGCGGGGGGACGGAAAATCTGGAGCACACAGTCTTTGAGTGCCAAGGAACGGACGTATCGAGGAAAGAATTTCTGGGTCAGAAATGGGAGAAGGGAGATAGGATAACAGCATTTAAGAGGATTTTTAGAAAAGAGTTCAGGAACTTAGGTCAGTTTTTAAGTAGAGTTATGAAAAAATGGGATTGGTCTGTACAAAGAGAACAGAATTAAAAATTTTGTGTTAGTTATGTGTTAAATAGCTATAGAGAAGCAAAATGTATGTATAAAAAATTATGTTGGGTGGATATGACAGACTAAGAGTCTGGGCTGAATGTCTGTCATATTCAAGTATGTATTAATTTAAAGTAAATAAAATAAAAAAAAGTAATAAATGTGCAGTCCTTCCTGCTCGACTTCTTGGTGTAAAAATGTCAGCAATGCTTCCAGATTACCAGAATGGTCTCATTTTTCTTGAGGTTGTAATCTTCTCCAGGCCTTCAAAGTTTCATATGGTAGTGCAGACTCAACTAGGGGATACAGCATTGCTGCATATTTGTTAGCGGTTACCTCTAAGATTTCCAGTGCTCTCAGCTGAATTTTGAGCTTATCATAAAGGCTACATAGGTTTACTTCTTGTGTTGAAACCTTTTGCAGTACTAACTGTAGCAGCTCTCTCACGTAAATATTGATTAGAAGTTCGTCATGTGCAAACCTCATCTTCAGCTGTTCAATGGCCTTGGGATAGTTTTCTCCTGACAGTGGGTAACTAGCAACCAGCTCTCTCGCAGAAGAACCCTCTGAGGTAGCTTGAAATAAATATTGAAACTTATCTTCTGATTCTATACTTTCGTCTTCATGAATGTATTTAAACTGTGTCCAAAATGCTATCCAGTTCTTGACATAGTGTCAAATTTTTTAAGCTCTAACTTGGGCAGCTTTAGGCTTTTCCTAGCACCTACATGCATACTATTTATATTTGTATTTACAGTGCTCACCATGTCCGCGTCCCTTTTCAACATTTCTTCATAATTGCTTCTTAAAATCAACCATCACTCGTGATAACCTTCTGTCTCATCCAAATCTTGTATTTCTTCGTCTTCACTTCTCTCTATGTGATGATACTCTTCTTGCAGTAACTCATCACTTCTAAAAAGTCACTCAGCTTTATCTTCTAGTATTTTAAAGCTTGGTGCAATATCGTGCCTTGTGGAACTGCTGTTCGTTAATTTCTGTTCTAATGTGTTTACTGCTCGCGCAAACAATCTCCTCATATTTGATCTTTCTTTCTTCAAATTATCCATCTCGTCCTGTTGCGGTTGCCAAATGTTTTGGGATCGAATCAAACCAGTTTTAAGAAAGATACTTTATTTGTGTTTAGCACAAATGCACTAGTTTTGTTACAAGGGCAGACATTTTATGTGACTAACCCTGTCTAAATTTTCTTAGCAACCAACAAAACAACAGAAAAACTAAAAGCTACAGCCATGTGTTACCAACTCCTACCAAAAGTTGCTAAACTACTTGCATTCGCCAACAACTGCTATGATGGAATGAAAATAGCTGTAGTATACTGTATTTCTAGTCTCTAAGTTTATAATTTTTGTTGGATAATGCACATTTAAACAGACACTATTTGGTCTGTTACATTTACATTATAGTGTGCATGAAAGTCTTGTGAACCTGGTTCTGTTTTCAAAGAGAGTAGTGCTTGTTTTATATTTGTGATATAACTATGGCCGCTACATTTTCAAAGTTTACTGGTAAGGTATATAGTCAGAGCAGGGAAATAATTGCACATGTCTTCAACTTTATGAAGTAAGAGGCAGAAATGAATGAAGATGTGGTGCAGCTGCAACTATTTGCTGCTCAGTGCACTTGTGTCATGTGATTTGTAGATCTGACGCTGCTCTTGATGATGGTGAGAGGACATCAAACCAAGTGCATTATTCATGTAAATATTTCCCTTATGTAAAAGATATAAAGGTTTTAACTATGGTAATTGTAATTACAATTGCTACATAAGGAGCCTAGCTCTATCATTAAAGAAAGACCCAATTGTGTTGCAGGAACGTGAGAGGACAAAGCAGCAGCAGGAGCAGGAGGTGAAACAGAGTAGTGTGTCTCAAATACAGCAGGGAGAGCATGGTTCAAGCAGCAGAAACAAGCCTCCACCACCTCCACCTCCTCCAGTAAGTTGTAGTTTTGCATCAAGTAGGATGTAAACCAATTGTCAATAAGTGTGGAAGTTTACTCAGGTAGGTTCTCAGTTCACTAAAGGGGGAGCTCCAGGGGTAGTGTCCACTCCAAAATCTAATGATAAGTTACCATGTAATACACTAAGAAAGACCCCCGAATGCATGCTGCAGTTAAGTGCTTGGGAACAAATTGCCAACAATTATGAGGGATACCTGCATATCTACACTGATGTATCTGTTAACCTCAAAAATAATACTGCAGAAGCAGGATACTATATACCAGAAAGCAAAGATAAATACCACATACATGCACATTATACTCTAGTCTGGACACAGAATTACTAGCTATATATGGAGCACTCCAATATATCTCATAAGCAGACAGCAACTAAGTTCGTATTTTCACAGACTCTAGCAGCAATATATAAGAGGTGCATTCAAGTTATAATACCTATTTTTGTTTACTCAGAACTGGAAACAGATAAAAACATGTGGTTTGTTTTAAACTAAGTGGGCACTCTCTGTTAATGTGTGACAGAGATGGCAGCAGTGTATGGCACACAGAACCTCTCATGGCAAGGTGAGAGTGAGGATTGTTTTGTATACTTAAAATGGTGACATTTTCATTACATTATCAGCGTGTAATCATTTGTTTTCTCCATTTGCATGGTGTGACACCAATTAAAATTCACCACCTGTTAAGTGAGACATGTGGTGATGGTGTCATGGATGTCTAGTTTGTGTTTGTGAGTGCAACAGTTAAAAGAAGACAACCTCGTGTGACAACAAACCAAGAGAATCTCGGCCTTGGAAGCCGGTCTGATGACATGATCAAGCGAGTGGATAAATGTGTTTTCGGGTTTGAACCCGCGACCTTGGGATCCGCTGGCCTATGGATCCCAAGGTCACGGGTTCAAACCCGGCCCAGGCCGATGGTTTTTAAGTGTGCTTAAAAACGACAGCTCCATGTCAGTAGATTTACTGGCATGTAAAATAACTCCTGCAGGACAAAATTCCGGCACACCGGCGACGCTGATGTGATCCTGGCAATTGACGTCGTTAAACAAGAAAATAATTTTAATTTTTTGGAGGATTGCCAGATGACTGGAATAGATCGCCTCCACAATTGGCATTTCCATGTCCAGGAATTCTGCATAATGACCTGAAAATTCAAAAAGTGTCCTCAGGTGGGTGCCACTAATGCTGATGGGTGACCACAAGGCTATGCATGTGGCATGTTGCCAGGTAAGATTGACATAAGATGAATGCATGAATGTCGCTTTCTTTTCATCAATTGTGACAATGGTTGAGACCTGGATACCATTTTTCGATCCAGAAACGAAGTACTAGTCTGCTCAGTCAGCATACAGATTCACTGCCACCAAAAAATTTTGGGTAAGTGCCAGTGCTGAAAAATTGATGGTGGCCATGTTATGGGACAGTGATGGCGTAATTCTTACTCATTGTTGTTTCACAGGAAACCATGGTGACAGGTGCATCCTACGAAGATGTTTTGAGGAAGAAACTTCCTCCTGCATTGTGCAAAAAAATGGCCGGAAAAGGCTGCGCATGTCTTTCACTAATACAGCGCTCCAGTGCATTGGGCAATTGTGACACAGCAGTTTCTCCATGCAAACAACTTTGAAATCATTCCTCATGCTCCTTACTCACCTGACCTGGCTCCTAGCGACTTTTGGTGTTTCCAACAATGAAAGATGCTCTCTGTGGCTGCACATTCACCAGCCATGCCACTGTTGCAACTTTCCAGTGGTTAAAACAGACTTCTAAAGAAGCGTTCACAGCAGCCATGGTGTCATGACACTGACATTGGAAAAAATGTGTATGGCTGTAGGGAGATTACACCAAGAAGTATCACAATTTAATAATTTTCGTGTGATTAGTTAGAAAAAAAATCGGAGGTGTTATAACTTGAATCCACCTCATATTATAAGTAAATAACACACTCCTGTCGAACAGAACCAATACAAAAGATGTAAGAATTAATACAGAAGCGAAAAGAACTACCACTACAATGGATTCCTGGACACTGCGGTATATCAAGCAATGAGATAGTAGATGAAATTGCCAAAACTGCTGCAACATTACATCTAGCACCTCCAAACCAGATATCTCTACTGGCAATGAGACTGGTTAACAGTTCAATTACAAAAGAATGGACAAACACATGATTAATATCAGATAACATCAGCAAATAGAAAAACATTGCAACAACTATTGCTGTGCTACAATATATTTTATGCACGCCAAGGTTGTGGGATAAGGCAGCGGAAACCTATATGAACATTTAAAACTACATTTCATAGTGTAGTGTATATGTACAATGGACTCGTATTATCAGTGATACTGGTCACATGTAATGAAGAAGAATCACAGTTCAGTTCATTACTACCACTGCTGGGACACAAACATTGAATATTTAACTTTCCTTGCTAATGCTGTAATAACATCAAGCGGCCAAAATATGCATTTAACCTTTTCTTCTGATTCATGTATACCACGTGCAGTGCCATATGTAGCAAAAGCAGGCATTAATACACTATCAAAAAAAAAAAAAAAAGATTCATGTGTCTGTAAATATTCAAGGCAGATGATACTCCAAATTATCGTATTTTTCATCCCTTAATGTCTCAATTAAGCTTTGTTTAAAGGAACAAACCAAAAGTCAAATCATCAGCCTATGAAAGGAAAGTTTGACCATACATATCATAAGTAAAATGTTACTACCTGTTTGGTGCAATTGGTTGTATTATGTGTAATAAGCTTAACATTTCTCTTTTAGCTGTTTGATTTTGAGAGTTTAATCATGTTTGATTAACTCTGCATAGTTAGGTATACTGTGGACTAGAATTTTTTTTAGTTTGTTTATATGATGTTGCTTTACCCACAAGGTCAAATAGCAACCACAATGAGCTGTACAATTCCTTGTATAATTGGGTTACATTAACAATGATCCACACATACTTGGAGTAAGTTGGAACGCTAAGAGGACCTGAGATGGTTGTTGGCATATTGCATCTAGCCCTTGCATAATTGTATCAATGGCAACTGGTGAAAATGTGCGTGATTGTAAGTGAGGAATGATGATGGTTGCATGTGGGTGGAAGATCACCAGACAGAAGGTAGGAGTAGGTACATGGGCATCGTGAAGGGGGTGCAAGAGGGGCCGTAGCCCCTACTTGGAAGTTGGTGGCCTTAATGTGCACTCAACTATTATTTTAATTTTGATGTAAAGAGCAATTTTTATTTAGCACAAGTTGATATGGTTATCTGCAACAAATATTATAAATGTTGACCGTAAAATAACAAATTAATATCATCTGATTGCAAACTTCCAACATGTGCCCCCCCCCCCCCCTGGAAAAAAGTCTGCCGATGCTCATGAGTAGGTAAGAGCAGTATGTCCAAGATATGGACAAGATAGGAGAACTAGATGGCAGTCGCCGTAGGAGACGATTACCACCTTCGCTCCGATTTGGTCCAGATTCACTTCCCTTCGCAGAAGAGACGTGCTTCCTGGGTTTGATCTTGGACAGAAAGCTTAGTTGGTCGTCGCATATTGCACAGCTAAGAGCGAGATGTGACCGTTCCCTAAATATTATGCGAGTACTGAATGGCAAATCGTGGGGAGCGGATCGAACAATTTTGTTGCGAATATATCGCGCATTGGTCCGATCCAAGCTAGACTATGGGTGTATTGTTTATTCGTCAGCACGACCATCTGTGCTGAGAAGATTAGACGTGGTCCATAATAGGGGCATCCGTATTGCAACAGGAGCTTTTCCAACAAGCCCAGTGGTGAGCCTTTACGCCGAGTCCGCAGAACCTCCTCTGCAATATCGGCGTGAGATTCTCTTGACAAATTATGGTTGTGCGCTTAGATGTATGCCTAAGCACCCAACGTTTGCTTCTTTTTTCACCACCACGCTAAGAGAACGATATAGAAATAGCTCCCTTAGTCTAAAGCCTGCGGGGTTCCGTTTCCAAGAGCTCCTAGTGAAGCTCGGAGTGGAACTGCCTGTGATGTTCGCCAAGGGCGAGAGACTTTACCCCCCTTGGCTATCTGGTACGCCCCATGTAGATCTTGGGATGACCATACACCAGAAGTCCACGATGCCTATTTCAAGTATCCGCACGTGTTTCTTAGAATTTTTATCAGGCTACTCTGACCGTCGATATATTTACACCGATGGATCAAAGAACACAAACGGTGTTGGATGTGCTTATGTATATGGAACCGAACCATATACATTCGATTTTCCAAATAGCACTTCCATTTTTACTGCAGAGCTTTATGCAATTTATCGAGCCGTTTTGTATGTTCGCCATCGTAAATTAGGTGACTGCCTGATTTTGAGCGATTCCCTTAGTGCACTGCAGAGCCTTTGTCAGTTGTACAACCCCCACCCTATTGTACAACGTATCGAGGATGCCCTCCATGTTTTACACGCTTCTGGTGTTGATGTGGTGTGTGCATGGATTCCTGGTCACGTAGGTTTGCCTGGGAATGAAATGGCAGATTCAGCAGCAAAGACGGCTACTACAGAACCTAGTATTACCATCTCACGTGTTACTTCGGAAGACTTGAGGCTTGAAGTGCGGAGAGCGGTGCTGTCGTCCTGGCACGATGAGTGGTCAGCTCTCCGCGGTAATAAGCTTAGAGAAGTGAAAGAACTTCCGATAAACTGGGTAACCTCCTTTCGCACATCTCGTCGCGAGGAGGTTAGTTTGGCTCGATTAAGAATAGGGCACTGCAATTTTTCGCACGGTTACCTATTTAAAAGGGACCCTGCGCCTCTATGTCCGCTGTGTGACAACGTTTTGTCGGTTCGCCACGTGCTGCTAGAGTGTTGCTCTCTAGCGCACCTTCGGGATTCTCTGCAGCTGCCTGCCAGACTTGCAGAGGTCCTAGCGGACGACAAAACAGCGGTTGATAGAGTTTTTAATTTTTTAGCGGAGTGCAATATCAATTTGAGGATTTAAATTTTTTAATTATCTGTTTCTGCTTTTGGACGCATTTATCCCCTTGTTTCATATCTGGCTATTGCCACTGCCTTTTGCCTTTGTAAACTTTTCTTGTTGCTAGTATTTTTATTTTTTGAATGAAATTTATGTCTGGCTATTGCCAGGAATCTTTTAAGGGTGCTGATGACCTAGAAGTTGAGCGCCCTTAAACCAAACCAAACCAAACTAGATGGCAGTGCTTGAAATGAATAAGAGGCTAGACAGAAATGGAAAGGGGACAAACATCATGCACATAGTTTATCCCTATATGAGGTGAACCACTATTTCCATTGCTGCAGAATGGTAACACATATATAGCAATTGAAGTCATGGTGGGAAATCCGTATGCTACAATTTTGTTTATATGTTTTATTACTTCCAGAAAGTGCTTCCTCCATGTTGAATGCTATCTTATTCTTGCACACAACTATCTTCTGCAGTTCAGGATTTATGTGTGATGTTTGTGAAGAGCTTGTATTGGTAATCAGTAGAACTCCAAAGTATATTTTTGTCCATAAAGAAATGAAACTGATACAATGTGAATTTGTGATGTTAGGTACTTGGATTAAAGGCAACTTGTAATGCTTTAATTTCTGAGCTTTGTAATTAACCGTTATTAGGAATTAATATTGTTTTAAAACTGCTCCTTCTCAGTAGTCATGCGTTGATCGTGGCGAGATGTCTCAGAATGCATTACACTTACCATCTGATTCGTATAATCATGTAATGTAAATCTTCAAAGTTATTACCTTTAACCTAGATAAGCCAGTGTGAAAGAGCAATTTCAAAATATTTTTCTTGTCCACAAGAAAAGACATTTGTGATGTTACTAGAAGCTAACATTTAGCAAAATAATTTGGAAAGTTTATAGCTGCTAAAAAATTAACTGATGCTGAAGCATCAAAATCTAAAGTGCAGAAAAGTTTTTGTGAAGTAAAAATTTTAGAAAGTATGTAACTAAACATTTCAGAATAAAGCAGATTCACAAATACTTAAGATGAAGTAACATTTTCCAAATGCAGTAAAAGTTTCTGCATTAAGTAGAAACCTGAAAAACATTTGCTGTGGAAAGCTAAACCATTATTTATTACCATGGGTAATAACCACTCTGATGCATTTTGCTTTATTATTGTGCCACCTTCTGTTGTGAATGAAGTCTTCAGTAGATAACATCAATACCTTGGATGACACTGCTTGATTCAGTTGTTTGCTTGAAATTTGTAAGGCACATAGTTGTATATAAGAAGAGTATTACTCTGCAACTGAATAAGCATAAAACAATAACATTTTTCAACATCACTAAGTTTTACTTGCTTCACTAACATTTTGCCACCCTGTGGAACTGTAGCACTGTTTTGTCATTAATTTTAAGTACACTTTTACAGATGCCACCAGATGATGGAAGCAGTGTGAACAATTGGAAGCCTCCATCTCCAGTGCCGTCAGTGTCATCATCAATAGGAAGCCCACCATCTTGTCCAACACCTGATTATGACACTAGTTCCTCTTCTTCCAACCCATCTCTCACTCTTCCATTCAGAAACAGAAACTCGGTCCAAAGTCAGAATAAGCCAAGACCCAATTCATCAGTCTTTCCCAGTGTAACACAAAGCCCCAAAACAAAAGCCAATAATGTGAGTCCTTCCAATACTAGTCATAATAAAGTTTCTGAAAGTGTAGAAATGGAATCCTTAGAATCATACAAACTTAATAATCCACAGTCTCCTAAACCTAAACCACCTTCAACGTACTTTGTTCCAGTAAGGAGTAAAAATACTTCAGAGTAAGTTTCACTTTGTAATTATATAAAGTATGCTTGGAATGCAACATAGGCATGGAAAATTACAAGCAGAGATTTGGAATACACTCTTATTCTGAATGTTGCTGCTGTTTAGATTTGCGTGTTTAAAGAATAAAAGCTCATTGATTTGCCCCTTCTTGCTATTTTTATGAATCACTGAACATTACTTAGATGGCCTCAGGGCATTAGTGTTTAAGTGAACTTTTAAACATTGTATAATATACGACTTAAGACTTTTGACACCAGGTATTTCTTAGCCTGATGTGGCAAGAAATCTAGTATTTTAAGCATATTTGAAATTGTTTAAGATAGAATTTTAATGTATATTGTAGAAAATTAATGTGGATGTGGAAAGAATGCTTAAGGAATATATGCTAGCATTATTATTTATGCTTTACTAAGTATGTTTTAATATATTTTAAAGCGAAAAAAGTGTATAAATACATATTAACACAATATTGCATATAATTACTAGTCGACTCCTTGATATATCAATGAGGTTGCAACAAAATTATGATACTAATAATTCAAGCTTTTCTTTAATTTTTCCAGATGTCAAATATAGAAAAACTGATATATTTGGTACCCCTGAAACTATTGATTTTATTTCTTAATATGTGTTGGATCTAAAAGATTTGCAGTTACTTGTCAGCCACAATATGAGTGCACTCAGTGAGAAGAGACACTAAACATAGACGTCACAAGTAGGCGGGGTTTTGGAGGTACAGTCGTGTAAAGGAAACATCACCAAATACCAAGATGCTTACAATGAGGTGTGCTAACGATGTAAACAGAGTTGTTGTTTTCTAGTGCCTTGCATCTGGCAATGAAGCCATTAGCATAGAGTAACATCAGCAGTTCAAAATTGCTATCTACATGACAGTTGAACTGTAAGCAGTGCCAGTGTTGCTACATATCGTATGGTTTTTAGAGTCTCTAATAAGCATAATTCATTACTGATATTACTGAAAATATCATAATTGCTTTGTTTTATATGCTAATATGTTGTATAACTTTTTTAAAATTTTGCTTAGGAATATAAGTTGTTTTTATTCATCGACTCATTGTTGCTGGTGTTTGTTTTGATTTTAATAACAGTGAAGGAATTCACATTCAATTCTTATGAATTCAATAACCCAGCTTCTTTTGAGATCAACTTCTAACTATAATACAAAATAAATATTATTGGCAGACAAAAAGAAAGCTTCCCGACAATGCATTTGGTGAGGCTACAATAAAAGGTTATGTCATAAGGTCACATTCTCTCGTAATGATCTGAAAAGCCAACTTTTGGCGGCAGCTTGAAACATAAAGCGGTCGCTATGTAAGGAACTGGAAAGCTGACTTTCTCTTGAACTATACATGTAGTGATTCATGTCATGATAATAATAAAATAAATGTTCCAATTTGGAGAAATTTTGAACAGTAACATTACTCACCTGTTAATTTTAATTTCAGTAATGTCTATGTGTATTAATTTTATCTAAAAACTTGTGTGAAATTAATGCAAATTTTTTGTATAATAAACACCACTAAACACCAGAAAACACCACTAACTTAAATTATTAATGCAAATTTTTCAAATAATTACCACCAAAAAATCTTGCCTTTGATAATGCTCTTTCGCATAATATTTGTTGTGCAGGGAAAGAAAGGGTAAGTTGCTAATGTGAAGACATCAGCAGGTGAGTACTGCTTTCATTATGCGACTGTACATTCCCAGTATCACCTTTCCCCTCGCGTTTCATCACTTCGTGCAGATCCCCAGACTTAAAGTAGAAAACAAAACTGTGGTACCCTCCTTAAAGTGCATTCATATCATGGTCGAGTAGTAACTATTCCATTTTCTATTGAAATACATTTGCTCTTATTCATTAATTTGTAAACTAATGTCATATTTATGAATGGCAAGATCAACCAACGTTCTTGCTGAATCATCACTTTTAGGAGCTGTTAACACGTCATCTGCAAACTCAATCTAAGTTACATTTTATTGTGAATAATTATGATTTTTATACCATTCTTCATAAATATTTGTTAATTGATGTTATAGTTATTACTTGATTATATAGTGAATCACTTTCGTGTGTTGGCATCCTAATTAAGAAATTAAATTTGGCTTAAATATGCTCAACTTGAAGTTGAATATATTAATTATCATGGCTTCATAAACATATGACGTATCCAATCAAAAGCACATCTGATCTTATGAAAAATCTGATGTGTTAAAACTCACATGACTTTCTCTACTCTTGTACTAACCCTTCTTACAAACTCTTATTCCTATATCTTTTTCGTGTTAGTTGACATAAACATTTGTACAAATTATCTTATTGCTTATTTCCTTGTAGGTGCAAGGGGAATAAGGGAACACAGTAGGCTTTAAGCAATAGTCAAATCTTTTAAAGCTTTGAGATCCCATTCTCATTGCAAGTGAGTTTAAATCCATAGAAAATGATTTTTCTCTTTTTTCTAATCCTCTTGTAATATATTTACATAAGGTTAAACCAGAATTACATTAGGGAGTCACTGATTTACAACGTGATACGTATATTCAATTGCAGTGTAAACAATTGACTGATTTGAATATATTTAAAAATCTGAAAGCAGATACATATTCATCACTTAGATCATTCGCTGCCACTGTTGCAGCTATGTTTGGATCTACATATGTTTGCGAACAATTTTTTTCCAAAATGAAACTTGTAAAATCGAAGCAACGATTGCAATTAATAGATGACAATATATGTGCTATACTGAGAGTGGCCATTTGTGATATATTGCTAGATTTTCATGGTACATTGCAAATAGAAGTGAATTTAAATATATTGCTCAAATATCTAGGCCTACCTAAAGTGTCGTAGACCAAAATAGCTGGATTCAAGTATGTGTACTATTCCTTATTGTACTCTGTAGCGAGCGAATCCAGCATTGACTCTGAACGAAGGTCAGTGCCTTCCCCTGTTCTGCATTACGTCATGTGCATTGCGGGTTGCTTGTCGAGACATCATATTGATACCTCATTGAGTAAATGTTTGCCGATGCCTGTTTTAGCGAGATGTACATTTTTTTGTATAGTAAGATTTTGTCTATCTCTTATGGTTTACGAGTTATTCCAAAGTCATCCAGGGTAAACAGGACTCCATATGGTATAGCTGGAAAATTCAAAATATACATTTCATTTGCCATACAAATATCTTAAACACATGACATTTTAATCAAAATCATTAGAACCATTTTCAAGAAAATAAAAATTTTTGAAAAATTTTCCATGTAAAGTTTAAGCGTGGGGCTATTTTCCTCAAATATATTTCCTCATCCTTGAAATATATTAAACTTAAATACCAACTTTGGTTTTTAAGTGACTTTTTATTTTGGAGTTAACGCTGTCCACTGACACACACACACGCAAATGCATGCACACCTTTTTCTAAAAATGCTTTTTTTGTATGTAGGGGGTCTCAAAACATATACTTCCGGTGAAAGCTCGACATCAAATTTTTGGGTGTAATACAATACTTCCTTCTACTTACCAGCAGAGAAAGTAAAAAGTGAAGCTATTAACAGTGAAGCAATACAATTTTAAAGGTTATAACAAATCTTAGAGATTATAAGCTTCACTTATCTTAACATCTGCTGAAAGTTTATGAATTTAAATGCAGACTATATAGTTTCACATTATTTTAAATGTTTCCTCAGTGCAACTCTTGTTTATATTGGTCAGCATTGTAAACCTAAATCACTTGAATTTCTATGTGTTACCAATTGTGTCTCAGCAAAACTTCTTTCTTTGCAAAAATCTATGAGAACCCATCTTTCTATAGCTGCGCTGCTCTAACTACATTGCAATTTGTTATCTCACTGGAGGTAATTATCCGGATAATTTGGTACCTCACTTCCATTTTGTTCTTGTAATTCCATCCTATGTGTGATATGTTCTTTTTATTCTCACAACAAATGAGTTGTGGCATTGAATTTTCAAAATGTTAACACAACTTCAAAATGTTAATAAGACTGTTCATCTCCAATGGATTCCAGCACACTGTGGAGTCATGGGGAATGAAGCTGCAGACTCACTTGCAAAGAAAGGCACAACAATAAAACAAAAGTCTAAATTCAATTTCTCATATTCCTCAATAAAACGCTTGATCATAAAAAATTTTTGTCATTCATATCTACAAGAAATAGAAACAAATGCCAAAGATAAAAAATGGATTACACTACTTTCCAATCCAGATATAATCCCCCAGAGACCAAGGAAAATAGCTGTTGCAGCCTTCCGACTATTGACAAATCATGACTGCTTGGCAAGTCATCTCTACAGAATAGGTATCTCAGCCTCACCAATATGTGTGCTGTGTAACGATCCAGCAGAAATGAACGAAGACCTGTGAAGCATTAAGATCAGAAGAAACTACAGTTCAAAAGTATTGGAAAGCACGAATGCTAATGGCTTCATTGCCAGATGCAAGGCACTAGAAAACAACAACAACAACAAATGATTTTGTCCTGTTTGACACTGGAGTATATAATTTGATTATTTCCTCTCACTCGTAACAACTTTGAACTCAAACTCAACTGGGAGTTTGATGCTTCATGCTCAGCTGTTGTCAGTTATTTTGCTATGGCAACACATGACAAATTATAAAGAGGGAATATTACAACTTCACTAAGGTATAGGATGAGTACAGATAAATTAACACAGCTCTTTGTGACTTGTCATAAACCAAACTCTTAACATATAAATGAGGATGGTCTTGTGGCTGTATTTTCATATGATGGGTGCTGTAACAATGAATCTTATCTTCAGGGCATTCATGGGTCAGCGATTATTGATATATTTCCAATAAATATTTAGTTTTCCACCAATTCAACTTTATTGCAATGAAGTTATAATAACTTAACAAATTAGCTTCACTCTTTCACAGATATTGATGCGATTAGGGTCTAAAACTATTAAATTCAAGAATTTCCTGATTTTTGTATTAGTTAAATTCATGCTTCTCTCATAAATATTGTGGAATATTTATAATATGATCACTTGCAATAAATATTCATGCACAATATTTTGCTAAATGTCCTTCGGCAATATAATACAGTCCAATGTTATTATCAGTGAGATATTGATAATATATCCTCATAATTAGCAGCACAAATATACATCCATTTTACTCGACATATATGTTGTTTGTTCTTATCAGGGTAATTGTTTATTCCTCTCATTTACATACCTAGCAACTGCTGCTTATCGATTACCTATTGTTATCGATCATAAGGGGGTGCGGTCAACCTTGGGCCTATAGCCAGTCATCTAAATAGCATGAAAACACTGGTTGAGAAATATAACTTTGATAATTACATTATATGTATGAAATTTACTGATGTTATGTGGAAACAACTTGACATATTAAATACTGAGGCGAATCCTCTCATTAATTCATTTGACATACAATTCCTGCCACATAATGTATGATTATAAATGTGCAAATCCTGTAGCGCAACAGCCCATCTGGCTCAGAGCCACCACAAGTGTCATGAGTGGGGTGCACTACTGTAGGTGGGACATGGTCAACACCCTTTTCAGGGACCTAATGAGACTGAGTGCACCCCGGACCAGGTCTCCAGGCAGGAGAAAATCCCTACTCTGGTACCAGGAATTGAACCCGAGTCCCCTGCTTGGTAAACAGCAATGCTACCCTGTGCTACTACCTTATTAATATATATTTTATATTATTAAAGTACTATATATAGATGATATAGAAGAGATAGAAAAAGTTAATAAACATGCACCAGTTGTTAACAATAAGGAAATACCAGAGCTACTGTTTGCAGCCGATCTAGTGGCAGGTTCTGTTTCAACTGTAAGGCTAAGTAAAGCTATTGAAGCTATTGTTAATTACTGTAAAAACTAGCAGTTGAAAGCAAATAATCAGAACTAAAAATTATGATCTTCAAGGAAGGATATAAATTAGGCAAGATTGAAAAATGCTGGGAGGTAACAGAGTTGGAAGTAATGAGGAAAATTGACTACCTAGGAGTTAGGCTCAACAGTGTAAGGGATTGGGGTGAACAGAAGAAAAATGCATTGGCCAAGGAGAAACAATCAATACAGGTAGTTAGAGTGTGTGTCAAAAAAATACCAGAAATGAAAATTCTATGGTGCTACAGTGCAGTGGTAGAAGCAAGGATGTTATATGTAGCAAAAAAATGGGAGCAGGAAAAAGGTTGGGAAAATCTAGACATAATATACAGAAAGTTTTGTAAAATAATATTGGGTTACCAAGGTATTTACCAAATGGAGCAGCAGAGACAGAACTGGGGAGAGTGGGAGTAAAAGGAAAATGGTAGCAAGAGCAGTTAAATAGTGGTTTAGAATAAATTCATTGGAGGAAAAGGATATATTAAAACAATGCGTGGTTGTACAGGAGAAAATGGAGAAAAAAGAAACTTGGATACACAAAACACAGATAATATTGGAGGAAATAGGTATGGGGGAAATGGGTAGAAAGAAACAATAAAAGTAAGGTTTCTGGAGAGAAATTAGAACAAGGGTGGAGAATATCAAAAAGTAAGAAATTCTGAGTAGCTTTAACGAGAAAAGATCATTAATAGATTATAGATTCTTAAAAATGGAATAGGGGAGAGAGAAATATATCAAATATGCAATAAAGAGGCCAGTATGGGGTATGGATGGGCTAGGACGGGCTAATGAACCTAAGTGGCATGATAGGGATAAAAAGGGGGGAAAGATGCACAAAAAGCAGTAGACTGTATGATAATTGGCACTATATTTTGGATTGTACAGGTAAAGGTAGAGAGAATATAGTACCCAAAAAATGGAATGATCTTCCATTAGGGCTCGCCTCGGTAGCGTGATGGTTAGCATATCTGCCTCACGTTCAAGAGGTCATGAGTTCAAACCTTGTTTAGGGTAAGTTATCTGTGTAAGGTCTCTTTCCGAGGTTTTCCCTTATCCTGAGGAGACGAATGTAGGGTAACTTAAAGCTCATTTTAGCATCATTTCACCCATTTCATTCATTCCCTGTCCAATATGACAAAATAGGGAAAATGGAGAAGGCTAATAAGGGGTACAAATAATTAGCGGTCATAATAAACTTCCACATTATATATAAAACAAAATGTTAAATATAAGGGGAAGTTACAGATATCAGCAACTCCAAGAAGTAGGAATATATTAGATAAGATATATTTGATCTTCTTTTTTTTTTTTTTTTTTGTGATTTTATGTTTTATATGTTAACTTCTATTGTTTATGAACACAAATAAATCATTCATATATATTATTAAAATATTGATTTTGGAAACCTAAATAATAAAATTGACAGCAAATATTTAGCTTATTTTGCTCTTTTAAGAACCATGACTTGATATAAGGCTCATAGCTGAAAAGTTTTGCTGAAACATAATTATAATATTTTCAGTTAACACCAAACATCACATTGGCTTACATTACCACCTCAAGTGGTGCATGTCACCATGAGATCACATAAATAACTTTATAATTACCACTTCAAGATGTCTTTCATACCAAGTATACATACATACACATAAGCAGGAGTGTAGAATGCTATTATTGAACTACCAAAGAATTTTACAAAAGTGTAAAATGTGTTAGTATTTTTATTGTACATTAATTTTTCCACAGAAATGGTGCTATCAAACAGAAGAGGCCAGTGTCTGTAACCATTGGAGAATATCCATCAAATGTTGAGAGGAGGGTTCCCACACGGTTTGATTTTCTCACAACTCAACAAACTGAAAGTAATAAACCAGGGGAGTCAAAGTCTGCTAATTCTTCCATCAGCTGTCAGCTCCAATCAGAGCTTGCTCAGACACTTTCAAGATCCAATTTACGTAAACAGACTGAAGTACAGGTAAGAACTGTTTGATAGAAAACTATTATTAAGCCTGGCGATGGGAATAATAATATAAAATATAAAGCTATGTATATTGAGCTGAGTCATTAAAGGTAAGCTTCCACATAACTTACCATGTTCCAAACACACACAAATCATGTTGAAGTTGTGTACTGTGTTTGGCTGCTGCCAAAGAGCAGCTTCCACATAATTTAGGAAGAGAGCTTCCACATGAAATGTCAGTGATCAACTATAAGATTGATTTTATGAACATGACTGGGACACAATTACAATGATAGGCTATGTATAAATAATCATAGGGTGCAGGTTGGTCATCATTTGGCAGCCTCTTGCAGTTTGGCAGTTTCTAGCATTATCCATAATAAAATGAGTACGCTTAATGTGCATCATACTAATGGAAGCTGTTTAGCATGGACAAAGAATTAATTGTGCAGGTTCAGCCCTACCAATGTGTAGCAAAAATTTCAGTGCAAGCTATTAGATCTTGGTTTCAGGGTGCATGTAGCGGGAACAGATAAAGTTGAATAAAATAGCATGGACAAGGGTTCTTTTTATATAAAGTTCAAGTTTTCACCAAATTACCATTTGTATCTATGTAATTAATATGACCTAGTTAATTCTTTCTCAACTGGATTTTGAAATCAATGTCCAAAATTATGTAATCACTTTTTCTGTGGAAATGGTTTTCAGATTCTTTGTCGTGCAAAACTTTTCTTCGCATCCTGTTCTTGCAAATCTTTAACTTTCACTTTATTTGCAAGCAGGTATTCAGTGTCGCAGAAAGCAACATTATCACATTTTCTCCAAGTAAGCATCCACATTACAAGTGTGGACATTTATTTCTTAGAGTACCAACTGAACAATAATATTAGTAAGTGTAACAAGGGTCCTACACAATGCTAATAATATCAAACCACACTTTGTACTTACATTATGTTGTGTCTTCACTGTTACTATCATTTTTACTCACAGGTATAATGAATGAAGCATTGCCGTGTGTAACATCCTGCAGTTGAAATTTTCGCTCTTGTTGCATGGTGTGCTGAACACATCTAACCCATATTCTCAAATCTATATTTGGTAGACATTTTCTCAATGCTTTGCACACCCTCATTATAGAGGGAGTCACATTTCACTTTCTTATGGCATGTTTAAGGCATGCCCTTATCACCTTAAATGCATTGAGACAACAGGATATGATGGTAACCTGAAGGCTTCATGACCATGTTCTTTGCCATTTTGCTTATTACATGTGCTTTATTTATATTGGCTTTCCAAATTGTCTCCAAAAGCATGGCTCTTACAGGAACTGGACTAGGTAATTCTAAATTATGTTGTTCCATGAATCTGATCATCTTATCCTTTCTGCTGGACATGGTGGGAATTTTGATCTTTAGCCAGGAATGACATGAGTAATCAGCATCATCTAACACAATAACACATTTAAAAGCAACATTTTCCAAAAGTATGTTCTTGAACCAAGCTTCAAACATTTCAGCATTCATCTTGTGATATGAATCAGCCAAGGGTTCCCAAATCCTTTTAGAGGACAAATATAAGCTGCCATCAATCCAATCCTGTCCACTGCCTGCAATCAAGATCATTTTTCTTTTTTTCATGTGACACAGGGGCTGGAAGACAGCACTGCTGTCATCCCAATCTTTTCTTACATTGTGAGAATTGTATGAAGACTTATCTAATTTAACTATATGATATCCTTCCTGCCTGAAATACTTCAGCCTACTGATTTCATAATCATGTGTCTCTTATTTAACACCTGAAACAAAAATCTAACTTCAATACCAACTATCTAAGCAAATGTGTTTTCTAAGGAAAATCGCACATAGTTTGAAGTTTATGCAACAATTCTAGGACTGTTGGTGCCTACCCTTCTTTTACAAAACCTATAGACCTCTATGAATTATGTTACAGATGAAACTATCAACCTTCTCTAACTTCAATTTTTTGTTCCCTTCTTTTTGTTGTTATGGGAAGTCTCCACACAACTTCACTGGCTGTCTGCTTAAGCAGTTTCAATGATGGGTTCCTTCTCTACTTTATTGGCTTCCATATAACTAAAAACATAACATATTCTTTGTTGGGACTACATAAATGAGAGAGAAAACAGCGAAGACATTGCAACACTGCATTTTACTACATGGAGTCAACATCTGTTGTTTGTGATTTCTTTGCTTTCATTGGGAGAACTGACATACTCTTTGGTGCAGTGTAAAGTGTCAGTGACTTCCAAAAATAATCAGTGCATTATGACGCAAACGTTCCTCTCCGTCGAAGACGTCGCCTTTAGGACCTAAGATCTCGTGTTTGGTGTCCGAACTAGCTCTAGCAAGAGGTCCTAATCTACAGGGTATGCATGAGTTATTCATCCACTGATCATTTTACATGACATGGGATATATCATATATAGCACACTATAATTAATACATAATTATTATACAAAATACAATAGTACAACCTTGTATCATTTATGTAGTTTACAATGCTATTGGTTTATTACAAGATATATCATTAAATATTTACATCTAAATACAACATTCATTATAGTTCAGCAATATTATACAAACATTTATCTATTAGAAATGATTTTAGAGTAGCTTTAAATTTTGAGTCTGTCCTATTTTTAACTGTTAATGGTAATTTATTATATAATGTAGCTCCTATTTTATATGGGTCCTTATTGGTTTGACTTTTATTCATGCTCACCCTATGGTAATCATTTGCACTTCTTGTGTCATATTTATGGCAGTCTTTATTGAAAAAGTTAAACTTCTTTTTTTTCTTTAACAAGCATGATAGTTCTGAACACATAAAGTGAGATCACAGTTAGGATATTTTGAGTTTTGAATGTTTCCCGACAGGATTGTCGAAAATGAAGATGGTATATAGTTCGTATGCATTTTTTTGTATCTTTAATAATCTGTCCATGTTGGTTTTGCTCGTTCCCCCCCAAATTTCAATTCCATATGTTAAATGCGGGTAAACAATGCCATAATAATGATACCGAAATTTAGATTTCCAATCGAATGGGCTTGATAAAGACACGTTTTAATTTAATTGCCGGATATGAGATTTGCGATAAATATTGAATAATAACATAAATAGATAATAGAGCAGGAAGTGTTATAAGGTGAGCAAGATATGAGTAAATAATAGTCGTTAAATTTGTAGGATAAACACATTATTGGTTTGAAATTAACGAGTCATGACGTCATACCCTATAGTTCGAAATCAGTAAAAAGTCAGGTCGACCAACCTTAAAAGTCGCGCGATATATTTAATAAAATATAAAGTAAACATCGTTTAATCCTAAAAAGGTAATTATATATACGAAATTCATAAAAGAACATGTTATAATAGAAAGGGACATTTCTAAATTGCGGGAAAAGGAAATAGCATTTTGGATACGAGGCTTTCTTGGATGACGTCATGACATTCAAAATTGGAGAGGCGGTTTCTTAGCGTGGGTAAGAGAGAAAGCGTCTGGTCACTACTCAACCCAGACCAGTACGGTACGTTGAGGTGTGCGGACGTGAGTGCGATTCCTCTACATATACAATCGGCATAGCTCCTGAAAATATCTAAGATGCAATAAACAATATATAAAAAGTTTCCTTGGGTAGTCTATTCGAAAACATCTGCGCGTACCCGAGATAAAGAGATCTTCATCCTGACTAGCCGGAGCGAACCACATCAAAGGGCAACACCACGTCACCAACGACATTTAAGCATCAACGGCCGACACAGCGATACATCAAGAAGCGAAGAACGACTATTTAGCTTCAATAAGCTGATTTAAGAATATTAATGTCACCATATTTTGCTAACTGTCTCAATAGGTACAGCCCTGAGTTCATTTTATTACAGAGTATTTCTATGTGTGTATTGTAGGTTAAATCATCTTCTATGTGTACTCCCAATAATTTAAAGCATTTTACTTGTTCTACTGCAATATTGTTAATGTTTATATTCACATTATCTTTCTGAAATGTCATGACTTGTCTCGTTGAAATGGAAAGTAAATATTTGCATAAAGGTCTTCCATTTCTCATTTGTATTGCATGCATTATATACTTCGGCCCGTTCCTCTTTAGCAAGTGTATATTTAAGGTTATCTAGGTTACATCTTCTTGTATCCCTTATGTACTTATACGTAATGTCTTTCATTTGGCTAAAATAGTTATAAATATCTATAATTTGTCCCCTATGGTCTGACACATGGAATTCATTATTTATTGTCGAAACTTTGTCTTCATTTAGATTTGTTATTATGTGATCTATTGTGCTGGTTGAGTGATCTGTGATTCTAGTGAGCCCATGAGAAACAATTTTTAGATTGAACCTATCAAGGATATCTCTTAGATGCACGTTATCTGCCTCAATATTAAAGTCGCCTAGGAGTATAACATGTTGATTAAATGCAATTTTGTGTAGCATATTTTCGAAATGGGTTAGGAATTCTTGCATGCTTGAGTTAGGGGATCGGTAAATGCCAATAATGAATACTTTCCCTAATTCTGTGCTTAGTTTTACTGCAGCTACCTCAAAGATCATCTCTACACTTACATTTTCTACCCATTCTATTCTATTCGTCTATTTACGATAATATCTTTCCTGGCATACATTAAGATACCGCCACTTCTGTGCATTGTACGACAATATTGGGAAGCTAATTCATAATTTACAAGTTTTATTGAGTTTAACTGTTCCATTCTTAAGTCATGTTCTGAAAATACTACGATCTGTGGATTTGTGTCATTTAGAACTGTTTCTAAAATTTCAATTTTATTAGAGATGTACTGTGTGCTTTGGTGGTAAATTCTAAGGGTAGAATTATTGTGCATGCTGTTTTTATCATAGGGTGAACACGAATTTACAATTTGTCACTGAATATTGTCTACTTTGCCAGCTGAATCAATTACATAAGGCTTTTTACTGGTAATAATGTTTATTTTCTCTGAGAGGAGTGACGTTAGGTGCTTCTTTCCTTTATTGTTCAAATGTAAGCCATGTCTGGTATGGTTATCACGTGGTACATGGCTGATATCAACTACATTAACATTTGGGTACAGTGAGCACATTATTTTCATCTTTTTGTTTGTTTTCCTAATTTCTTTATTAACACATGAATTATAGTTCAAATCATACCTGTTAGGAATGTTTACCACTAATATGTCCATTTTCCTTAGTTCCTCTCTTTCCAGAACTTGATTTAAAGCGTTTATAGCACTATTTGCTTCATTCTTGAACACATCGTTTGCACCTGCCACAACAATTTTCACTTCTTTGTTTTCACTCTTTTCACTGCTACTAGATATATTTGATGTAGCATCCACGAGTTTTGCGTTAGGCTTCACATAACCCATAACTTCACTATCACTAAAGTTTTCACCTATTTTTTCCGCTAGGCCTCTTGCGTGGCTATCTCCGTAGATAGTGATTTTCTTGCTCTTCCTTCTGCTTGGTTTGGTTTCTTTTGTGTATTTGACTCGAAGTTCTTCAGTCGCTGGTTGAGTTTCCTCTTCTTCATTTGTTGCTAGCACAGCAAATTTATTTTCAGTTTCAAACACATGTTTATTGGGGTTCTTTGATTTTCTGATTGCGGCATTCTGTTGTTTCCATTCTGTACCTGGCTGGATACAGCCTTTTAACTGCACATTTTCTGCCGTAAGTCTAATTATTTCTGAGCGTGCTTCATTTAGCTCTTGGTTTAGTGACTCTATCACCACGTGTAGGGACTTGATGCATTCGCTCATGCTCTGCGTCGTCTTTGTGCAATTCTCATGTGTCGATTTCTCCGTATTCTTTTGTTGCTTGCTGTTACCTTCACTTGTAGCGTTCGTTTTACTTTTGGTTAAGCTTTCTCTGTTGATTTTTTGTACATTACTATTAGATCTGTTGGTGTTTTGTGTCTTATTTGAAGCACTACTGCGAAGAGTCATACTGCCGGCCACCATTTTGTAAATCTCTAATTATGTTAGAAATGGAACCAAACGAAGAATTAACCAACATTTAACTTTATTGGTAAATTTCCAGATTTGTATAGAACTGCCGACAATATTTAAATAGAATGTATCTTTGTAACTTCAACTACAACGTTATAACACTTTAACTTTGTCACCCTTTAGCAACCGCCAAATTATGTATACGTGCTAGCTTACGTACAACTCAGAAATTGCACGTGTACTCTCGGCTCGATTCAAGACGAGTGTGTGTTCCATTGCATTTGTTTTTGCGTGAGCAATAGGAAGGAAGCGATTTCCATTGGCTAACTTTAGAGCACGTCATGGTAAGATAGGAATCAGCCAGCGGAATCACTATGGCTTCGTACAAACAACAATTGTAACCTTATCACTCATTTAAATCTGCCTAGGCTTCCATTCTTGAGACTTTAACATATTCAGCTTTATTACGTCTTCCCCTTAACTATTGACTAGAATCTCCTTTTGTTTCTTTCTATTATCATATATATATGGACATTATAATTTTGGTTTCAATTATCTGAGAAGTGTCTACTAACCAAGATAAAGTGTATGTTAACTGCTTGAGTAGCATGATAATATCGTACTTAACAATCATTTCTCTTCTCCTCCACCCCCTAGGGGGACCTACTATGGTAGGTCCGGGTTTGATACACCCAGGGCCCCGAGCTGCTCACTATCACTTTACCCCCTCCATGTTCATTAACTGAGCCATGTGCAGTGTTTTATGTTGCTTTTTTATATCACCCTCTTCCTCTTCTAGGTTTATTATGATTATTAGTTTGTCAGTTCCTAGATTTGTAACTCTTGTCTCACCAGCAGGGATCTTTCCTATCTCTGTGGTCCTGTCCCACGGTTTTCAGCACCTCCCCTGACTTCGGAGGTCTCAGGCGCCAAGGTTGAGTGGACCCTTCACACTGCCCCCATGTGTAGCCTTAGGTGCGGAGCCCATCCACACGTCATGTACACTCATGTAGCTCCTTGAGGGCACGACCGGTGTTAATTTCCTAGCGGCCGCGTGCTGTCAGGTTAGTATCACTGGCCGGACATGTTACCCCTGATGGAACTCCGGTGTAATCAACCCGAAGTCCCCTAAATCCACGCTGACTCTGTTGAGGGCAGCGTGGCACAGGCGGTTATTCCTGTGGTGGGGGCATAAAGTAGGGGTGCATGTGGTGAACGGTTTACCCATGTGCACAAGCAGTGGAGATCGGAGGGTAGTCTTTCTGAAGTACGCCTTGAGGTCTGTCATGGAGGGGTCTCCATGGCGGCACAGACCGTAGAGATTTTGGTGTGTTATCCTTTGACCCCCGGATGGCAGGCTGATGCTGACGGTTCCGGATGGGTGTCCAATTCAAAATGCATCCACACAAAACCCCTTACACTGATGTTTTCTTGGTTATGACTTTGGCATATGTTGGAAAATTGATGAAGGATATTAGCCCATTCTACTTAAAGAAGGAAGTGGACCGAATTTGTGGACCTGTTAAGAATGCAACACGCCTTAGAGACGGTACGCTGCTATTGGAGACGGCTGACTGACCAGTCGCAGAAGCTCCTTAAAGCGCATTTGTTGGGATCCTACCTCATGCGGGTAGCCCCACACAAATCACTTAATTCCTGTAGAGGAGTTGTTACCACCTCTAGCTTGGACGGCCTCTCTAATGAGGACATTGTCACCTGTCTCTCTGATCAAAGAGTGTGTCAAGCATACCGTCTGTCACGAAAACCATGAACGCTACCGAAGGTGTGTCAGAAATAAGTTACTCTATGCATCTTACAAGTAACAAACTATTATCTTTGTACATTCTTGTGGAATTACACATCCAATTTGGAACAAAAACTATTTATTTTTCGAAATCAGCTGATCAAAGAACAAAATGCCATTACTTTTTTGTTTGTAATGCTTCAATGAAGCACATATTAGAGGGAATGTATTGACTTCTCTTCCACCCTGTATGTTTCATCAGTCGTCATAAAAATTTTAAAATTTTTTATTGTATTGTAAATCTTCTAATTGTATATTCTTATCAGGAATCTTAGTTCTTATTGTTGTTTATGCTTTGAACATATATGGTGATACTATTTAAAATTCATTAGTTAGTGGAAAATAAATCATTCTTGCTAATATTTTGTGGTTACCATAGTTACATACAGGAAAATTTTCTAACTACTGCTCCAAATTTTGTAAATGTTAAATTTTTAATTTGTATTTGTTAAATTTTGTATCTGGTACCAAATAATGTGATGTTTAAATGTTCTCATACTTTGCAAACAAAATCAAACTAACAAATTAAGTCTTAAATTGACAAATCAACACTTAAAATATTTAATTATGGAAAAATTGAAGCTATTAACAGTGAAGCAACAAGATTCTAAAGTAAGAACAAATTAGAAACTAAAAACTTCACTTATCTTATTATTTTGTCAGTGAAGTTTTTAGTTTCTAATTTGTTCTTACTTTAGAAACTTAAAAGATTTATTTTACACATTTTTACAATACATCTGATTACATATTCTCAAGATGGTGTTTCTTCCTTTCTATATATGACAGTTTGGGGATTATATGGAGATTATAAATCAGATTAGATAGATTTTTTTATTGTTCATTAGTGTACAATAATCTACTTTATACAAACTCATATTACAATTCGGCATTAAATTCTACTCTATCCTTTTAGCACACCTCTAGCTGTGACACCCTGATCTTCTTGCTAAAGAGGTATAGCTGACCTTCCTCTACACACATTCTCATCTTTCCTCTTTTCCCCCCTACCCTTACCATGTTTCTTCTCTCTTTGCTTTCCTCAAACTGACTTCAGCTAGGAAATCCCCCATTTCTCTACATTTTTGCTTGCCTTCAACATTAATCCTTCTAATAACCACTATGTTTTATCTTCATCATTCCAGCTCTTACTTCATATTTTTTGTCTCCATATTTATAATTCTTTACATTCTATTAAACAATGCATCTCGTTCTCTTCTTCCCCACACATAATACACATTCTATAGTCATTGGACTGCAATCCTTTTAAAAAATTTGCCCCCATTCTCATCCCATTCTCTTTCCTTTTTATTACAAAAGTCAACACATTTTTCCCTCCCTCATTCTCTTTTTATTATCCTATATGACCTCAAAGATTTCTTCCCCAAATAGATGGAGATTATAGTGACCTTAAGGCCCAGGACTCAAATTCTTAAAATTGTAAGCTGCCATTGGGGTGTGTAGTCTCGAATCTGAGAGTCCCTTGTGGTCTATCGCAAATAGCAAATCAGTTAGAGAATTAAGTGTTGTATTGGCATGTTGCCATGGTAGCTCAATAGTTAAGTGTTGCACACAGAATGAAAGATTCATGGTTCAAATCTCAGCTATGGCATGAATTTTTCCGTTCTGCTTGTACCTTTCAAAGTTTGCCTACACATGGTTTGTGTGTGTTAGAACAGTCAGTTATCATTGATTGTTCCTACATATGGGAAATACTAAGTAATATGTGCTTCTTTATGAATGTGCTTCTTTCTTCAACCTTGTTATATCCAGTCCTTAACCCATTTAAGTATATTACATTGGTTCTAAACCATGGCAATCCTTCCCTTCTTCCCCAATTGTTTTTTTTGAGTGCTCTACATCAGTGGTATTCAACATTATTTCTCCACATATCCCCAAAGACAATTTTGCTCTATAAAAACTCAGATTTTTTGACATTGAGAAAGCCCACATTTTCAGTTTTTTAATATCCTTAATTCTTAATTTTATCTCCTTGCAGAAACCTTCCCCCATTCTTTCCTTCTCCAACCATTCACTCCTACACCAATTTGTAAATTATTTTGAATTTATATGCTTTTAATGGACAGTATATGTTTAAGTAGAAGACATTCACAGTGAAACACAAAAACTTAAATTAATCATATTCATTTTAAAAATAAATGTCCCAAAGAATAAGAGGAATAATAGAAGCAGAAATTTGACCCACTTAACAGTTAACTTTCAGTTATGGCAGTTTTCAGTCTATTATTATTTTTATGTGCATTTTGAAAAGAAAAACAAAAGTACCTAGGTTTTGTGTCAGCATAAATGTAATATATAATTCCAAACTGGAAAGATTTATTTTAAACATGTATGCAAAAACATGTGTATGGGTGGAATTTGAACCTTGTTAGTTTTTGCTGCTGGTTATCAGCTTATAATTGTTGGGCTTCAGTGCACATTAGACATTCAGAACTCAAATTTGATAGATGACAGAATGAAACTATAGGCCCTCAATGTAGAGATGCCTTTGTGAATCACCCATGGAGCTGATCCAAACAAATGCTTCATGAGTCTGCTCTCTCTCCTTTCTTCTTGTTTTTTTGCATTTGCTTCTAAGGAACTTGATATAAAATATAAAGTCAAGTAACTAAAACATAAAACGATAGTTTAGTTTACATTAAAACCTTGTTTTTTGCAAATAATTTAGAATTGTTAGAGATAAATAACCTGGTTAAAATTGCACACTTGCATTTTAGCCCTTCTTATAAGCATTAATAGAACACAAATTGTGTCTATTCCAGGTTACATTGGGATACCCTATGAGTGAATAGTGTTTTTTGGAAAGCACATGGCATTTTATTACATTTATATTTACCTTTTGCGCTTACTAAACTTTATTGTTGTTTCAGGATCTACATCATAAAACTGCACAAAATGAAACTACTACCTCAAAGTCAGGCACTGTAATTATTACTGTCAATTCTGAACCAGTACAAGTGGTCAAAGAATCTACAACTTCCTCAAATGGAAATACTTCTCAGTACCATTCGTCTGATAAAATAAATACAATGCACATCAAATCAAATAATACATCTAGCACCAAAATCTCTGTTATGTCAGGCGAGAGGAGTAATCATGTTTCTGGAACAGTGAAACCAGCAATAAGAAGTGCAGCAGAAAAAATTGCAAATTCACTGGCAATGAATAACCGTGTAGCAGTCAACGCAACCTCAAACAAAACCGGCTCGAATGAAACAGAATCTCTGAAGACATCAGGTGAGAAATACTATGTTTAAAATCTTTATATAAGTATGTCTATTAGTATTAAATTTATTTACTGGCTGCAGAAATTGTAAAGTTTTTGTGGCATAGTAAAAATTTAGAATTATAATTTTATTATTATTATTATTATTATTATTATTATTATTATTATTATTATTATTATTATTATTATTATTATTATTATTATTATTATTATTATTATTATTATTATTATTATTATTATTATTATTATTATTATTATTATTATTATTATTATTATTATTATTATTATTATTATTATTATTATTATTATTATTATTATTATTATTATTATTATTATTATTATTATTATTATTATTATTATTATTATTATTATTATTATTATTATTATTATTATTATTATTATTATTATTATTATTATTATTATTATTATTATTATTATTATTATTATTATTATTATTATTATTATTATTATTATTATTATTATTATTATTATTATTATTATTATTATTATTATTATTATTATTATTATTATTATTATTATTATTATTATTATTATTATTATTATTATTATTATTATTATTATTATTATTATTATTATTATTATTATTATTATTATTATTATTATTATTATTATTATTATTATTATTATTATTATTATTATTATTATTATTATTATTATTATTATTATTATTATTATTATTATTATTATTATTATTATTATTATTATTATTATTATTATTATTGTTAACAAATTCCAACTAAGCAAGAGCTTATCTAGTAATATTTCTTTCATAAATAAGTTCACAATGTATAGCGAGTCTTCCTCTGAAGGGCTCCAAAGTTTGCACTAATTCTTGTGGTCACAATTAAGTCATCTGGCTTTATCCTTTTCAATCTTCGAACTAGCCCCAAAGCTGTATCCCATAGGTCCAGACTGGCTTTAACACCTGCTTATTGTATATGTCAAGTTCAAAATTTCTCCCAATGAGCCAATAAAGTTTCTTATATTTGATATTTAACTCTTTTCTTTTAGTTTCGATGTGCTTTCTCCAATTTAATTTTGAGTCTAGCATCATTCCTAAGTACTTCACTGTTTGTGCTTGAGGAATAGTTTGTTTATTTTTATTGGTAGTATCTTAGTTTTCTTATTTGTAAAGTTTATATGTACATGGATTTAGATTCATTTTATTTTATACACCATTTCTTCATCCACTCATTAACTTTATTGACAGCTTTCTGTAATTTCTGTGTTGATTCCTCTACTGTATATCCTACTGCCGTCATTCCCATGTCGTCAGCAAAAGTAGCCATAGTTGTATCATCTTGGTATGGAATAACTCTAGTAAATATAAAGTATAGTATTGGCCCCAAGACGCTTCCTTGAGGTACTCCAACAGCTATATTGTGTAATCTGGAGTATTCATTTCCATATTTAACTCAGAAATATCTCCCCCCAATATAGGATAGCAGTATTTCATAAAAGTGGTCAGGTAGATCTCGTTGGAGCTTAAAAGTTAAACCTTTGTGCCAGACTTTATCAAAAGCTTTGGCCATGTCTAGGAATACTCCAGAACAAATTTTCTTTTCCTCTAATGTTCTTTCTATGACATTGACTATACAGTGTACTTGATCAGTTGTTGAATGTTCCTTTCTAAATCCAAACTAATGTTCTGGTATTAATTTACTTTCCTCTACTATAGGTTTTAATTGCTTTAACAATAACTTTTCAAATAGCTTAGATAATTGGGATAGGAGTGAAATCGGTCTGTATGATTCCTTTTCATTAGGATGTTTACCAGGTATAAGGATCACGAGTACTTCTGCTACCTTCCATTGACTTGGGATATATTTAAGTCTTAATGCAGTATTTATCATATGTAATAGCTTGATAAGAGCTTTTTGTGGTAATTCTTTAAGAATGTGTCCAGTGATTAAATCAAATCTTGGTGCTTTTTTTGCATTAATATTCTGGTGTATTTCACGTTTTAGATCTTTGAGCGTTACACACCTAAGTTCTTTACATTCCCTTTTCTTACCATGTTTTATGTCTTCCTCAGATGTTTATCTAGATAAAGTTTGAAAAATCTCTTCTAGGTAATTGGTAAATAGGTCTGCTTTATCCTTATCGCTCCTTGCCCATACTCCATCTCCTTTTCTTATTGGTGGAATTTGATTTATAGGTATTTTAATACTCCTTGTTGCCTTCCATAAAGAGTAATCAGTATCCTTCTCTGCTGTTAGTCCTTTCATATAGATAGTAAATGATTTGTTTTTTATACTACTGATCAAATTCGTTAACTTATTACAGATTTGATTTAATCGCTTTTTATCTTCTGGTGCCCATGTTCTCTGCCATTCTTTATGCAGTTTTCTTTTTTGACTAATTAGCTCCCTCACTTCCATTGGATAGGAGATATCATTTACATTATTCCTACTTTTTTCTGGAGTATGGTTCCATGCTGCTTGTTGAATATTAGTAATGAGATTTATCTCTGCTTTCAACTGTTGCGGTGTTTTTAAAGAGACATTAAGTTCAATAGTGCTCTGTAATTCATTTTTTAACCCTTTCCAATTTGTTTTATTATTAGATAGTCTTTGGGGTTATCCTTTGTTATTATATTATCACTTACTGTTAATATAATAACGTAATGATCTCATTCACGTGCATCTGTTAGAGATACCCTTCGTTATGAAAAAATCAATAAATCTGGTGTTTTGTTTTCATCTGTCAGCCAATATGTGGATTTTCCAGTTGAATGGAACTGGCACTTTGTTTTAATCGCTGCCCTATTCAGCTCTACCTTTGGTAGCGGTTATTCTTGATCCCCAATGAGAATGTTTGGCATTACAATCACCTCCAATAATAAAGTTATTACCTAGAGTATTAAAGAGATAATCCTATTCTTTTAGGTTATACCTAGGGAGGACAATATATTGCAGAGATATTAAAAGCCTTAGTTTTAACTTGGATAGTGATAGTTATCACTTGCATTTCATCGATTTCTACTTTATTTTCTTTGTAGTGTTTAATGCAGTTTTTAATTATTACTGCAGAGCCTCCTCTTGCTTTATCAGATAAATGGTCTGAGCAGTAGATGTCATATCCTCGTATTCTAACATGATTGTTTAGCCAAATGTGTTTCAGATGTTAAGCATATATCTATTTTCTTGCTTTTCAGGAACAGTTCCAATTTCTGAATACACTATTGCAAACCGTTTACATTCCATGATAATATTCTGTATGTGTGCGCCATTTTATTTTTCTTAAGACTAGTTTCAAGCTTTCTTTGTTAATCTATCATAGACCATTTTGTTGGTATATTTCTGCTCATCCAGTATTTCTAGGATGCATATTATTGCTTTATCAATGGTTGGAATTTCAGCTTTACTATTATGTGCTATTACTGCATAATTGTTCTGTTCTTTGTTAAGCTCATCCACTACTACTACATTTTCTTCTAGAACCATATCTAAGTTACAATTCCCTCAAGTCCCAGAGTTTCTCTTTGATTTTTCATTACTTTAATCCTCCTGTTTTGCAGCTCCTTAGCTATTTCACATCCACGATAATTTCCTGGATGTTATCTTCCGCAATTAACGCATTTTGGTGGTGCATTTTTGTTTATTTTACAATCTTTAGTAAGGTACTTTCCTTCACATTTTACACAATGTGGTTCTATTTGACAATAGGCCTAGGTATGGTTAAAGCCTTGGCATTTTGTGCATTGTGATATCAAGTTAGTATTCTTTCTCAAGAGTTTAATTTTGGCAACCACATTTAAAATTGTCTTAATATTACATATATATCTGTAATATTCTCCTTATTATCAAAGATAAGCATAAATAGTGGCAATCCATGTTTAACTACTTCCTGCTCCCCATTCCTATTTTTGTACCTTTCTTTCTTAAGAATATTTACAGCATCTTTAATTTTAAAACCTCTTTCCTTTAACTCTTCTATTATATCTTCTTTTGGACATGAAGCGTGCAATCCTCTTGCCATAACTCTAATTGGTCTATCATTTTTGTTTTCATAAATTTGCCAATTGATTTGTTCTATGTTTAATTTCTTGACCAAAACCCTATAGCTATCAGAATTCATCCCCTCCGAAGGAGTGTCGCCTTGTCGTGGCGGAGGGGCTCAGTACCCGATCCAGACGGCCTACTAAGTGTGTCTTTGTGACCACTGGTAGGCAAGAGGTGAGGGGAAGCTAAGAACATTCCAACGGGTAGATGAGGCTCGTTAGTCTTGGTCGACAACTCATCTAGGAGAAGAGGACTCCGAAATCAAACTCCCCCAGGGGAACCTACCACGGTAGGTCCGGGTTTGGCGCACCCGGGGCCCCGAGCTGCGCACCATCATTTCACCCCCTCCATATACATTAACTGTGCCACGTGCAGCGATTTATGTTGCTTTTATATCACCCTCTTCCTCTTCTAGGTTTATTCCGATTATTAGTTTGTAAGGCCTTAGTTTTATAACTCCTGTCTCACCAGCAGGGATCTTTCCTATCTCCGTGGTCCTGTCCCACGGTTTTCGGCGCGGCCCCCGACTTGTGTGCTCTTCGGAGGTCTCAGGCGCGAAGGTTGTGCGGACCCTTCACACTGCCCCCATGTGTAGCCTTAGGTGCGGAGCCCGTCCACACGTCAAGTACACCCACGTAGCTCCTTGAGGGCACGGCCGGTGTTAATCTCCCGACGGCCGCGTGCCGTCGGGTTAGTATCACCGGCCGGACGTGTTACCGCTGACGGAGCCCCGGTGTAATCAACCCGAAGTCCCCTGAATCCACGCTGACTCCGTTGAGGCAGCGTGTGCTAAAGCGGGGAGCCACAGGCGGTTATTCCTGTGGTGGGGGCATAAAACCGGGGTGTCACGTGGTGAACGGTTTACCCATGCGGACAAGCAGTGGAGATCGGAGGGTAGCTCCTCTGAAGTACGCTTTGAGGTCAGTCATGGAGGGGTCTCCATGGCGGCACAGACCGTGGAGATTTTGGTGTCTTTCTTTTCTTTGACCCCCGGATGGCAGGCTGACGCCGACGGTTCCGGATGGGGGTCCAATTTCAATATGCATCCGCGCAAAAACCTTTTCACTGACCCATTTCTTGTTGTGACCTTGGCATGTGACGGGAAAACGATTAAGGACCTGAACCCTTTTTACATTAAGCGCGAAGTGGACAGGATATGTGGACCCGTAAAGAATGCGAGCAGACTACGCGACGGCACGCTATTGTTAGAGACCAATACTGCAGAACAAAGCCAGAAAATTCTAAAGGCTAGTTTGTTGGGGTCCTACCCTATTCGGGTAGCCCCCCACAAAACTCTCAACACCTGCAGGGGAGTCGTCACCACTTCTAGTCTCGACAATCTCAGTAATGAGGAGATAGTCAGTTGCCTGTCTGATCAGCGAGTCTGTCAGGCGTATCGGCTTACGCGCAAGCAGGATGGCAAGGACGTACCATTGCGGACAGTGTTCCTTACGTTCAAGGGCACTGTCTTGCCGGAATATATCTTTTGCGGCTACGAACGTGCCTCTGTGCGGCAGTATGTTCCGAACCCTATGCGCTGCTTCCAGTGTCAGAAGTTCGGGCATACCAAAACATCATGTAACCATCCTGCTGTATGTGAGCGTTGTGGCCTACCGACACATGAGGAAACGGCGTGCACCCGTGACCCGAACTGTGTTAACTGTGGAGGAAGTCATCCATCGAGCTCTCGACAGTGTCCGAAGTTTCTGGATGAGAAGTGTATTCAGGAACTGCGTGTGAAAGAACACCTCACCTTTCCAGAAGCGCGTCGCCGCTTTGAGCAGCTCAAGCCCACTACCACCTTGGACTATGTCTCTGCTGCCCGACGCGCTGCTGTGAACACAGTCGCCATACAGCACGTTCCTGTTGCAGACGCTTGTACCCAGACCGAGCCACTGGCAAGTACCCCTCCACTTAATCGTGCCACACCTGCATCGGCGAAAACATCCTCAGCCGTGCAGACCAAAGCTCCTAAGCCGTCCACAAGCCGTAGCCAGCCTGTTGAAAAACATCGTTCCAGGCCTATTGTTCGCGCCGGTAGTCGCTCTTCCTCTTTGAAGTCCCGCTCTCGCTCCGCGAGCCGTAGAGGATCTTCCTCACATACATCCGAGGAATCTCCAGAGGACGGCGACTTTCACATCGTAGGTCCAAAGTCCGCCAAAGTAAGAAAGAAAAAGATGAAGACAAACCACTGATCTCTTTCTTACTATGGAAATAATCCAATGGAATGTTAATGGGTACCGGGCACGTGTTCCGGACATACAGCATCTACTTTCTCAACGCTGTCCATCAATCGTCTGTCTACAAGAAACCCATTTGCACCCTAACCACGCTCTCCGTCTTCGCGGTTTCTCGGCATATAGACATGACTCTGCAGCTGATGGGCGAGCGTGTGGTGGTGTGGCTATTTTGGTGGCGCATAACATCTCTGCCGTCAGCATACCACTTAACACGCCGCTGCAAGCCGTAGCGATACGTGTACAGCTGCAGAGCGTCTGTTTCTCTATTTGTAATGTCTATCTGCCACCCATCAGTGTTGTACACGAAAATGATCTTCGGGCTCTCTTGGCGCAGATTCCGCCACCACTCCTTTTTCTCGGCGATCTGAATGCCAAGCACACTTACTGGGGCTCCGACACTGACGATGCTCGAGGGTGCCTTGTAGCAGACCTTTGCGATATGTCCGGCTTAGTCCTATTAAACACTGGCGTGCCTACTTTCTTATCATCTGCCTATGGTACACACTCCGCTCTAGACGTTTCTTATAGTACTCCGTCACTGGTACCACTACTTGAGTGGTCGGTAATTTCCGACTTATATGGCAGTGATCATTACCCCATTAACATTCACCTGTCCGGCCACCATTCCGTGCCAACACGTTTTCCTCACTGGATTATTTCCAAGGCTGACTGGGGGAAATTCCGTTCCCTCATTCACCTTCGAGACAATGATTTTGACACCATTGATGAAATGGTGGAATATTTTACCTGTTCTATCTTGCTCGCAGCGGATTCCAGCATTCCTCGAGGCTCCTCTACCCCACGACGTGCTCCTGTACCTTGGTGGACCGAGGAATGCCGTTTGGCTATTAAAGCACGCAAGCGTGCTCTACGTGTCTTCCACTTACATCCAACGGAGGCAAACTTTGTTTCTTTTAAACGCTGTCGCGCAAGGGCTCGTTTTGTACTTCGCAGTGCAAAGCGGAGCTCCTGGGAGTCTTATGTTTCTTCTCTTTCCAGTCGCAGTTCTGCACAACAGGTGTGGACTGCTGTGCGGCGTATGTACGGTAAGTGTCGCCGGACGATAATACCCGGTCTTGCCGTACAGGGCTCCACTTACACCAGTGAGCAGGATGTTGCCGACGCCCTTGCCGACTCTTTCGCTGCCGATAGCCAAACGCAAAGTTACAATACCGCCTTTTTACCCATGAAGGAATCTGCGGAGCGGATAGCCCTCAATTTTAACAGTGACTGTAGTGAACCATACAATGCTCTTTTTACGGAAGAGGAACTGGCCCATGCTCTGTCTATTGCAAAGGACTCATCTCCGGGTCCTGATGAGATCCACCGACAAATGCTGCTTCATCTCCCACCTGAGGCTCTCTCCTTCATGTTGGGCATGTACAACCGTATCTGGGTTCAGCAGGTTTTCCCATCTTCCTGGCGCGAGGGTATTGTCATCCCTGTCCCTCGGCCTGGGAAAGACCGGATACTTCCCTCCAGCTACCGCCCTATCTGCTTAACGAGTGTCGTTTGTAAGACCTTGGAGCGAATGATTAACACTCGTTTAGTGTGGTGGCTGGAGACGAATAACCTGCTGAGCAATGTTCAGTGCGGTTTTCGTCGCCATCGCTCCAGTGTCGACAACCTGACACGCATGGAGGCTTATGTTCAGAATGCCTTTCTCATGAAGCAGCACGTCGTGGGGGTCTTCTTCGACCTACAGAAGGCCTACGACACTACATGGCGCTATGGTATCCTCCGTAATCTGCACGACTACGGTTTACGCGGTCATCTAGCGACCTTCGTTTTTAACTTTTTAAAACTTCGCCGTTTTCGTGTACGCATTGGCCATACCCTCTCAGAAGAAAAGATCCAGGAGAATGGTGTACCCCAGGGTTCGATTCTCAGCGTAACGCTTTTCGCCGTGGCCATTAACGGGATTGCCAGAGCTGTTCGTAGCGGAATCCCGATGTCACTGTATGTTGACGACTTCGCGATATATTACCGATCATATAATCTTGAGCACCTCGAGCGTCAACTGCAGCTGAACATAACCTCCATCGCTGACTGGGCCCTTCGCACCGGGTTTCAGTTCTCCGCTACGAAAACGCAATGTATCCACTTCCATCGACTCCGTGGTGTACACCCTCCACCTGATCTTTATTTGCATGGTACACGTCTGCCGTTTGTTCCGCACGTTAAGTTTCTGGGCCTTCACCTCGACAGCAAGCTAACTTGGGAGTTCCATATTCGTCAGCTTCGGGCTTCCTGCGATCGTTCACTTCGGGTACTCAGGGTCTTATCTGGGGCCTCTTGGGGTGGCGATCGCACTGTTATGTTGAGGCTTTATCGCTCGCTGGTGCGGTCCAAACTGGACTACGGCAGTTTTATCTATGGCGCGGCGTCCGCCACTAAACTCCGCCTTTTAGACACTGTCCACCATTCTGGTATCCGTCTAGCTACTGGAGCCTTCCGTACTAGTCGTGTTGAGTGTCTGTATGTTGATTCCGGGGAACCTCCACTGTCTATTCGGCGCTCGATTTTATTAACTTCCTACGTGGCCAGGTTGGCAGCTCACCCTGGTCACCCTTCCTTTAGATCTGTATTGCGCCCCGAACTCGCCCACCGTTATCTTCGGAATGCGACTATATCCCGTCCAAGCGGCATTCGATTTCGCGAACTACTCGCCACTCATGAGCTCCGAATGCCTGCTGTAGAGCGTTTTTCCTTCTCCCGCTCTCCGCCTTGGCAACTTCATCGAGCCCGGTTTGACCTTGCGCTTTCAGGCTGCGCTAAGGTGGCCACCCCCCAGTCGGTGTTTCGTCAACTTTTCACCGAACTACTGGGACGTTACCGGACTTACACTCCGGTATTCACCGATGGTTCCCAGTTGGGTGGTGCTACGGGATGTAGTTTTGTCTATAACGGTGAGCCACATCAATACCGCCTCCCGGACTACAGTTCTGTTTATACGGCCGAACTGCGTGCTATATTTTACTGCTTACTTTTTATTTCCAACTTAGTCCCTGGAGGTTTTATAATTTGCTCCGACTCTCTGAGTGCAGTGGAGACCCTGCAGCAGTTCCTCGGTACGTCTACACTCGTTTTTAAAATTCAGACACTCATATCTCAATTGCTCTCACGCGGATACCAGTTAGTGTTTACATGGATCCCAGGCCATACGGGCATTCCGGGTAATGAAGCTGCGGACGCGGCAGCTAAGTCTGCATGCCGTCTGCCGCAGTCTTCTACCGACACTATACCCTATAGGGATGCTCAGCGGTACTTCCGTCGCCAGCTTCTATCGGTTTGGCAGCAGTCTTGGGAAGCGTTGACTGGCACACAGCTGCGGATAATTAAAGACAGCGTGGAGCCCTGGCTGACCTCCTACAGGGATTCCAGGCGGGCTGAAGTTATCCTTACCCGCCTGAGGATAGGTCACACACGAGCCACTCACGGCCATCTTCTGCGTGGTGACCCGGCACCTGTCTGTCCGACATGCGATGTTCGTCTCACCGTCCCACACGTGCTCTTGGATTGTCCAAGACACGCTCATGCGCGCCAGTCAGTTGGTCTGGGATCTACAGTAGCTTCAATTTTGGGTGACAACCCAGTTTCTGTGGCCAAAACTCTGCGGTTCATTACCCAGATTGGATTTGCTACGCAAGTGTAACACTTTTTTTTTTTTAATTCCTTTTATAGGTTTTAACCCTGTTTTTAACTGGGATACATTTTACCTTTCAATGTTTTAACAATTTTGTATTTTAGTTTTTTTTTTAGCTTTCAACTTCACCTCTTTTTAGTACGTTGCCCTTCAGGGTTTTATTTTATCGTGTTACTTTGTAGGCTGAGGTTTTTAGGTGTTCACAGTTTTTAGTTGTTATTTTAAGGTTCAACTTTTAGCCAGAAAAGTTAATGAGTGTTTTTAAATTTTAAACTTTGACCTAGGGCCCAAATGACCTAGCTGTCGACGGGCCCTTAAACCCCACTCACTCACTCACGCTATCAGAATTCATGGTATTGATCTTCCATACATTATTATTTAATGATGTAACTTTACCTTCTTTTCCTAACACAGGTTTTAATAATGCCTGAAATTTTAAATAATCTACCATATCACATATGTTAATAGGTGGAGGCTGGTGTTCCTTTTAAGGAACTTTGTTTTTCTCTTTCGTGTTATTTGGTTTGCCTACAATGCTTCTGGTTTCTAACTTTTTATTTGTATTATTTTTTTCTGGTTTTCCCGTTTCTATTACTGGAGATGTTTCAGCTTCTTATTTCTTATTTTTCCTATGTAATATCCAATCTGTTTCTCTGGCCAAATCTTCCTCATCTGTATAGTAATCTATCATATTGCTAGGACCTGCTTTTTTATATAAAATCTTTCTCACTAGTTGTTTTCATTCCCTTTTGCTCTACTCTTATAGTATCCATATTTACATCTGAAAAATTTGGCTTTACTTTATCCATATTTTTCTAAGTTCTTAATTTTCGAGTCCAAGAGCTTTTATTTCATTTTTTAGTTCTTCATTTTGACGCTGGATCTCATTCAGTATCTTCTTTAGTTCCTCTTCTCCTGTATGCAAGCACACTACCCATTTTGCTGTAGGCGATCATTGAGTCAATGCACTCTTTCTAAACACATCTCCCTCAAGCAGTTCATGACTCTCCCCAGAATCCATGGAGTCTGCCTCCAAAGAGGGTGGATTGTCCAGTTTACCTGAAGTACCACCTGGGGTAGTAATTCCAAAATTAGTTTATCCATTGCTTGGGTTGGTCTCTTGAAAGTAGCTAACGCTCACATAACTACCCGTCTGACTCCCTGGGTACTGAGCCCCCCACCACGACAATGCGACATTCCCAGGAGGGGGAGAATTAGAATGAAAACCTATAGAGTACCTGTAGATGTGAATAGTCTTGCTCCCCACATAAGCACAGTAGAAGCTTGTTAAGTATGTTTTTGCAGGGACCCAAGGATTTGGAAATCAGAGACAGGAAAACATATCACAAAAAGACAAAATCTGCAATTTAGGAAGTTTATAACTGTATAGTAAGAATCTAATAATACATCTTCCTTTGCAATTGAGTATGAAATAAGTACAAGATTTCCTTTGGTTTGAAATATATATCTGTGGTTGATTACTTTGTTATTCTTAATACCAAAATTTTACTGTCCATCTTGTTTAAAATAGCCATTTGTACATCATGAGCACCTTGATTTTTTATATCCATTTCCTCCATTGCTTCTGAGTGCAGAACAGGGCCTACTTCAGTACATACAGGTTTGGCACACCCGGGGTCCCGACCTGTGTCGGTGGAAAGGATTACCCTGGTGGTTGAGGGATGCATATCTGAGCCCGGTCCAGTTTTCTTCTGAATATGGGGAGGATGCACATTTCTAACACGCTGCTTTGGTTTCTGCTTCACCTAAACGGGAGGCTAGGGGCTAAGCCAGCCTATGGTGCATGAACCTTGAGCTCCAAAAAGCCTGAGTCATACGGAATCAGAAGGGCACATTGAAGCGACAGCCACCGGCTAAATGAACTAAGTGACCAACTTTTCCCATTTGTCTCAGGGTCTCCATCTTACAGTGGAATACACGTGGCGTGCGCAGGCATAAATCGGAACTGTAACTGTTGGCCAATTTGCGGTCCTCCAGTCTTTTCTGTCTGCAGGAAACCAAACTTAATCAGCAGGATGCTTTCACCTTTCCTGGTTTCACTCTGATGCGATTTGATTTACCACTGGACCCTGGTACTCCTGCACATGCGTGTGTCATGCTGCTGATCCACGATGACAGTTTTTACCAGCCTCTTATGTTCACTACTGCATTGCAAGTTGTAGCTGTTACTGTTAGTTTACCTGGCTTTTGTTTTACACTATGCTCCGTTTATCTCCCGCCTTCTTCCCCTTTCGCCATTGGGGACCTTTCTGATCTAGTGTCCCAGCTCCCTGTGCCCTACCTGTTATTGGGAGACTTCAACGCCCATCACCCACTTTGGGGATCCCCTCGGGCTTGCATAAGGAGAAGTTCCTAGCAGAGCTTTTCTATCATAAACAGCTCTGTCTTCTCAACACTGGCAAACCTACTTTTGTTCCTGATCTACAGGCACTCTCTCTCACCTGGACTTATCTATTTGCTCGGCACAGCTTGCACATCGTTTTGAGTGGAACATGTCTTGGACACCTCCAGCGATCACCTGCCCTGCGTGATCAGCCTGCTTCCCAATTATGTGCTCTCGTCACGTGTACCTACTGGCAGCTCCACAGAGCAAGCTGGCTTCTTTTTTGCCGCTTAGCTGTTTTCAACGACCGTGTGTTCGGAGATGTTGACCAGATGGTGGATCACCTTACTACTGTGATCAACGCCGCTGCCAAGCGTACAACTTATCCATCGGTAGTCAGCCCAACCGAGGCATTTACCCGTTCCTTGGTTCACCGACGAATGCCGGTCGGCGGTTCGTGCACGGGGGGCTGTACTACGGCTATTTCAGCGCCATCCTACTCTCGATAATCTGGTCATATACAAGCAATTACGCCCCCATGCTCGTCGCATCATACAGGCCAGTAAGAGAACATCCTGGTGCCGCTTTGTGGAATCCTTTAATACCTTCACACCCTCGTCTATTGGTTAGGGAGAAGCTCCGTCGCGTGACCGGCAAAGTCTCGCGAACTACGGTACCTGGCCTTAAGATTAATGACACCGTAGTTTGCCCTAGGGCTGTCGCTGACGCCCTCGGTGGCGCTTTTGTCCGGGTTCCGGGTGGTGATGTGTCTAGCTCATCACATCACCACCCGGAACCCGGACCTTTTACCAATCAAGCAACGAGCTGAGACGCATGATTTTTCTTTTCATTCTAACAACACCATGTCTGAGCTGGAGCGGTCCCTGGTCTCTTGGAGCCAGTCCGCTCCTGGGCCGGGATGATGTTCACATTTCGATGCTGCAACACCTGTCTTTGGCTGGCAAACAGTTCCCTTTACGAGTTTTTAATCATATCTGGCGCTCCGGTATTTTCCCATCCGCTTGGTGAGAAGCCACAATCGTCCCGATTTTAGAGCCTGGTAAGGATCGCCATCTCCCTTACAGATATCGTCCAATCTCCCTCAACAGTTGCATCTGCAAGGTGATGGAGCGGATGATCATCGGGTGTTTGACGTGGTGGCTTGAAGCTCAACATCTGCTGTCCAACGTTCAGTGCTGTTTTCGTCGCTTCCGTTCAACGGTCGACCACTTAGTTTCCTTATCCACGCACGTGATGGACGGCTTTGTGCGAAAGTGCCAAACGGTTGCTGCCTTTTTTGACCTCGAGAAGGGGGAGTGAGTTGTACTGTTTAACGCCCGCTTTTACTACATACGGCACCACTGGCGGTGACACTGATGATACATGGAATGAATATGGAGCACCGGTGGAATGAGATGGCGGGGGAAACCGGAGGACCCGGAGGAAACCCGCCCCAGCGCCGCTTCGTCCACCACAAATCCCACATGTGGTGCCTGGGATCGAACCCGGGCCGCTTTGGTGAGAAGCAAATGGTCTGACCACTCGGCTACGGCGGACCTCGAGAAGGGTTACGACACTTGCTGGAGGCACGGTATTCTTCGTACCCTCCATAAATGGAACATTTGTGGTTGGCTGCCCCTTTTTATGCGGGAGTTCATGCGTGATAGGGTCTTTCGGGTACGGGTGGGCTCGGTTTTGTCCCGTGTTTTTAGTCAAGAGAACGGAGTACCGCAGGACTCGGTACTGAGCGTCACATTATTTGCTATTGCAATCAATCCCATTGTAGAGTGCGTCGCGTTCGGCGTTTCATCTTCCCTATTCGTAGATGACTTCGCCATTTACCTACTATAGTTCTCGGCGACGTCTCCAATTGTGTCTGGACCACCTGTTCAGTTGAAGTGTCGAAAATGGCTTTCATTTCTCTGCCGAGAAGACCGTCTGCGTAAACTTCTGGCGCCGGAGGGCGTTTCTCCCGCGCCTTCCCTCCGCCTCGGCCCAGATGCGTTTCCGTTCGCAGACGAGACGAAATATTTGGAATTGATTTTTGACCGAAAACTTAGTTGATCTCATATTTTGTACTTAAAGGCAAGGTCTGAACGTTCTCTTAATGTTTTTCGTGTTTTAAGTGGCACATCCTGGTGAGCTGATCGGATAGTTCTTTTAAGTCTCTACCGCTCATTGGTCCGATCGAAGGTTGATTACGGGTATGTTGTGTATTCTTCGGCTCGACTGTCGGTTTTAAATCGCCTGAACCCTATACATCACCGTGGCATCCGGTTGAGTATTGGCGCCTTTCCAACGAGCCCAGTTCTCAGACTGTGCGCGGAAGCTGCTGAACCTCCGCTCAGATGTTTGCGCGATGTTCTCTGCAGATACGCTTGCAGACTTTCTGGTTTAGCAGAACACCCCTCGTTTAGCTTGTTTTTAATGGTACCTTGGACCGCCAATATTCAACGTGCTCCCAGACCTTACTCCCTCCTAGCGTTCGGCTTCGCCCACTGCTTCGGCTTTTGGACGTCGACTTGCTCACGACATTCCCGAAAGGAGAAACGCGCTACCCCCCCCCCCCCCCCCCCCATGGCTACGTCCCGAGATCCACATCAATCTGGGTCTGCTGTCCATGTTGAAGTCGTCGACGCTAGAGTTAGTTCTTCGTTCGGCCTTTTTAGACATTCAGGCGCAGTCCAGATCCTGCAATTTTATATACACTGACGGCTCGAAGGATGATCGGGGACTAGGATGTGCCTTTATTCACGGTCGGCAGTTTTAGCTTTTGGTTGTTACTGCAGTGCTCAATTTTTACAGCAGACTTGTTTGCTATTAATCAAGCCCTTTTATATATACGTCGGCAACCCTTGCAGTGATTTATTATTTGTTTGGATTCCTTGAGTGCCCTCCAGAGCCTACGGACACTGTACAATTATCATCCACTGGTGCAGCATATTTCGTTTTATCTCATTTTTTTAGTGTTCCTGGTACAGTATTGGTAACCTTTTAGTGTTTTAACTTTTTTAATTGTTGTAGAACAATTGTGTTTTAACCTTTTATTTTCTTTGGACGCTAATGACCGTTGCAGTAGTGCATCCTAAGGCCATAATATTACTACTGGGTGCACACACCAGTGCAAGGTGTAAAAGGCAACTACAAACACTTAACCTCTGTGCAAAGCTCCATTCATTCTTTCGTTATGCTTGTCTCTCTCACTTTGCCATCTCCCCCTTCCTCACTTGGTTTCTCACTGCATAACGCTTACATACAGTGTACAATGTTAAACTGGTTAATTTGGTTTTTAATGCCAAATCTGGTCTTTTGTTTTAATGATCTAGGTAGCTCTGGTATAAATATTTTTAATAAAGAATGCCTTTCTGCAAGATGTAGCAACATCTTTAATTCTTCCTCCCTAGAGTCCTCTATGATTTCTTCATGTGTCTCTGGGTGTACTCTGTTTCGGCATCTTTCAATAGATGATTTTCTCTTACACATAACTATTATATCACAGATGAGTCGTTTGGTTCTATTGTCATGACTTTCGAAAAAAGAAAGTTATCAGCATTCTATTCTCTCTTTTGTACAGGTTGCTCCATAATTAGGTATTTATATTCCATATATCTATTTCACTGATAAGCAACCCATCTATCAACACACATTTCATCGATTCTTCGCTTCTTCACTGTACAGCATGTAAGCTTAGGTGAGCTTAACCAATGCATGGTGCAAGGAACCTCTGCATGTTGGATTGCACCTAATAAAGTTTTACATACTGAAGTTTCATTGTCATTGTTTACATATGTTTCAAAGGAGATGCTATCTGCTATTTGGAGCCATTCTGCAGATTTTTTAGTGTGACATCACCAATAGCCCAACAAAAGCCAGCTTTATTGAAGCAGTTCTGAATTATATTGTGCATTACAAAATCCTGGATACCCTTAATGAAAAACATGTGTTGTTTGTAGTGAAATTCCGATGTCTGTGTACATTGACGACTTGGCAGTTTACTACTACTCTTATAATCTTGAACACATTGAGCATCAACTACAGCTGACCATAACATCCACTGCCGAGTGGGCGCTTTGCACCGACTTTTTCCCCCTACGAAAACACAGTAGTATACTCACTTTAATCGACTTGGTGGTGTACAACCTCCTCCTCATCTTCATTTGCATGACGCATTTCTGCCATTTGTTCTGCACCTTAAGTTCTTGGGCCTTCACCTCGGCAGCAAATTCACCTGGGAGCACCATATTTGTCACCTTCATGCTTCCTGCAATCATTTGCTTTGACTGCTCCAAGTTTTATCTGATGTATCTTGTGGTGGCAATCGCACTGCCATGTTGAGGTTGTATTGCTCTGGTTTGGTCCAAACTTGACTATGGCAATTTTATGTATGGTGCAGCATCTGCCTCTAAACATGGCCCTTTAGACACTGTGCATCACACTGATATCACTCTTGCTACTCTACATCCACACCAGTAGAATCGAATGTGTGTATGCTGAGCCTCCACTGTCCGTCCGAAGCTTGTACTTGCTTTGCTCCTACCTGCCACTGTTAGTGGCTCACCCAGGTTGTCCTTCTTTTAATTGTATTACTTCCAGATCTCACCCACCATTATATGCAAAATACCACTTTAGTGATACTCTTTCAGCCGTTATCCTCCATGATAACTCCATCGTCCACAGTTCAACCTGGAGCTTTCAGGCTATGTGAAGGTAGCCACCTCTACCTCTGTGTTTTGCCAACTTTTTGCCACACTTACGGGGCCGATACCAAAATTGCACTCTGGTATTTACACAAATACCGATTTCTGAACAACAGTTCCATTTTTACTGCCGAGCTATTTGCAATCTTTTAGTTTTTACTTTAGATTCCAGCTCCATTCCTGAAAGTTTTGTCATATGCTGTGACTCTCTAAGCACTCTTCAGGCCCTGCAACAGTTTCTTGGCACATCATCTTAAAATTCAGACACTCATCTTGCAGTTACTCTCTCGCGTATACCAGTGTATTTTTATATGGACCCCACACCATGTGGATATTTCTGGCAATTAGGAATGCAATTAATCAGCATTCATGGGGTGCATTGGATGGTACTCGATTGCAGAAGATCAAGCACACCATGATGACATCTTGCAGGGATTTCGGGCAAGCCGAAGTCATTGTGGCCCACTTGACAATAGGTCATATGTGTTACGCATGGACGCCTTTTGCATGGTGACTGAGTGCCTGTCTCTTTCACTTGCAGCGTTCAACCTTCTGTGACCCATGTCCTCCTTGATTGTCTGCAATACCCTTGAGAGTGCCAGTTCTTTGGTCTGAGTTCCACTGTAAAGTCAATCTTAGGCGACAATCCAGTAGCTGTAGATATAGTGCTGAGATTTGTTGCCAGTATTGACTTCAGTAAGCAAGTTTAACTTGTATTTTATTTTGTGGTTTTATTTTGGACTTTTAGGATGTTTTATCTCGTAATGTTTTAATGGCTTACTTTTTAGACCAGTTTTTACTTTTTAACTGATTTAACTTCTTACCTTTTGGATGAATTCTTACATTTTACCATATTCACTTTTATGTGTTTTTAAATTTCCCGTTTTAACCGGTGGTGAGTTTCTGTGTTTTTATCTTTTTGACTTGGGGCCCTAATGACAGCTGTCGATGGGCCCTTAAACCATACTCACTCACTCACTCACTCACTCACTCACTCACTCACTCACTCACTCACTCACTCACTCACTCACTCACTCACTCACTCACTCACTCGCTCGCTCGCTCGCTCGCTCGCTCACTCACTCTCACTCTCACTCTCACTCTCACTCTCACTCTCACTCTCACTCTCACTCTCACTCTCACTCTCACTCTCACTCTCACTCTCACTCTCACTCTCACTCTTCCTCTTGTCCTTTTCCCATCTAAAGGTCTGCCTTCTTTGGCTCTTTTTACTAGACAGTTGTTTCCCATCTTGTTAACGTGCTCTTTCCAGTATTTCCATCGCTCATTTATCAATTTTGTTGTATCTTGAATTTGGCAATTTTCTCTGATAATGTCATTGCACTCAAACTCTTGAATGCAAAGTCCAGAGGTGAGTCAACAATAAGTAGGTATCATGTTTTTAAAACACAATTATTTTGTTCAGCCATGTTAAGAGGCAGAAATGTTCATTCTTGATATTAACAAATTAGGATGCCAGGGCTTCCTGCAAATGTGAATAACATTATGCTAAGAAATATTACAGAGATACACATAATAGAAATATAGCCAATGAGTAAATGAGTTATCTTTTGTTGATTAATTTTAGTGCATAACAAGTCATCATCAACATCATGTTCCAATCAACGAAATGGCATACTGAAGAATAGTACAAGCATAAATCATCAGAATAATTGTAACCGTCAACTTCAGCAACAGCATAAGATGGTGCTGCATCAGAAAAGCATAACATTTGGGGAGATGTAAGAAAAAATTCTGCAGCATGCATTATTGGGGTCAAATTTCAACTTGAAGCTGGTATATGGCTTTCTTTTGGAGTGGGGACGAAATACCTAAACCCATCTTGCATGCTATGTACATATGGAGGGGTCACTTTGGTTTCTTGGTGCACTATTTAGGAATCTGCAAGTAGAAAGAAATCGCTAAGAAATTATGTGTTATGCACATCCAGATAGCTGGAAAACACATAATGTACTTCTTTTCTCTACAGTGAAGAAGGTACAAAAATTAGACATGTATATAAAGCTAAATTCATTAAAATACTGTTATTTATTTCAGATATATTAATTATACTTTTTAAAATAGGCATTTTTAAAAGGTGAAAATTGGGTAGATAAAAAGAGAAAGGTAGCATAGTTTTACCAGGGAGGTCTGAAATGCATCCGACACCTAAATTTCAAACATTCTCAGGTAGTGGACTTGATACATCAGAAAACTTGTTTATATGAACAAATAAAATTAAAATTGTTAGATTTGAGGTAACAACCTATGAGATCTTAATGCATTGTTTATTTCACTCCCACCAGAGTAATATGAATAGCTGTTGTTCAAAATGATTGCTTTATTCCCATGAGCTGCTTGTATTCATATTGAACTAACATTTAATTACAAAGGAATCATAATTTTTGTAGTTTTTTATGTTTACTTGATTATTGATATAAAGTGACTGTTTATGAAGCAAGAGAAATGTAAATGACAAACTATGCCCAATTACATTCAAATCAACTTCCATAACCTGTTTGTCATCTTGCTTTCTTCTCCATTTCCTCTCCCACTGCTGGAGAAGGATGAGGAGGAGAAACTTGCAGAAATCTCTTGCATATCATTTTTCAATTGTAGTTACATATATGTTCTTCCATTTAAGTGTTTTACTCATCATGTCTGTTATGAACTCAGTAAGTTTTCTTTCCATCTCCTCTTGGAACAGCCAATTGAGCTCTTTCCCCTAGGAATGTGTTGCATTACAGCTTTGGCAATATGTTGTGGATCCATCCTGTACAAGTGTTACCTTCAATTGCTTTGTGTTCAGTTGAAATAGTTCAGGACTGGTTGCATCTTCTGCTTTTATAAAACAAACTAAGGTGACTGGTGACTTTCATCTTTGCTGGTCTCCATGTGCTATGGGAAAACAAATGTCCTCAGTAGAGGATGTGGGGCAAGAAGATCCTGCCCACACTGCGAGAATCCCAGTGAAAATGAGGCAGGATAAAACTTCAGAAAAATGTCTTAGCCCAACACATAAGAAGAGGGCTAAATAGAATCGACCACTGCCTACTTCCAGGTAATGTAGAGTTACCTTAGAGTACTTATCCCATTGAAATATTAGTGTGGCTATCCTATAATGGAACACATGTGGTATTAGAACACAATGACCAGAGTATAAGCTTTTGCTTAGAAAGAACATGGTCACATGTTTGTAAGAGATTAAGTTGCATCCGCAAGATGCTTTTATACTAAGATAATACACCCCAGTACAGTGTGTTGCTACACTGGATGAGGGGGGGGGGGGGGTTCTGGCACATTGTGGTGCTATGATGCTTGTCAGAGATTAAATATATATAGAATCTGTACCCTTGCAGTCTGACACACAATCAGTCGCCATAAGGATTTTACTGCCATACATCCAGTTTACCATTTGTAATATATGCAGTAGAATCCTAAAATAGTGTGGTTCTTGGGGGACATGCTTTAGCCCTGCATTGTAATGATTCCATAGTATGTTGAAATGTGAGCTTCGAAGTGACAAAAATCAATCCTGTGGAGGTGGTGGGAAACATTCATGCAAAAATAAATTACAGTAAATTGTAAAGTATATAATACATGTTAAAGTACACCACTTTTAACTGACGTACACCTTCCTTAGTTATATGGGATAAATTAAAGTGCGTAGTCAGTAAATCAACCCATAGACCAGTTGTGGACATTAAAATAGCTACAGAAGCTATTGTTGATCCATTTGATGAGATAAATACCTTTGGCAAAGCTTTTGCTCAAGTGTCTAGCTCAGATACTATTCCCCTGATAACCTTCCAATTAAGACTCAAGTGGAATCTCAAGCCTTCACATTTTGTTCTAGAAATGTGGAAGATTGCAATTGCCTTTCCACCATTTCACTATTTCACTGTGGCAGAGTTAGAACATTCCCTTTCATCTTCACAAGTATCAGCACCAAAACCAGACGGTATTCACGTATAAATGTTATAACAACTCTCCCCTGAAAGAAAGGCATTCCTGCTCTAGGTCTATAATCATGTTTGGGTTGACAGTACTGTACCAGAAAATTGGCAGGAGGCCACCGTTGTACCTATTTTGAAAGCTGGAAAGGATTGTCACCTTCCCTCCAGTTACCATCCTATTTCCCTCACCAGTTGCATTTGAAGTGATGGAACGCATGATCAATGGACAGCTGGTATGGTGACTAGAAATTCACAACCTACTGACTGTCATACAATATGGTTTTCAATGGCATCATTCAACTGTGGATCATCCTGTGTCGATAATAACACAGATAATGAACAGATTTAAGAAGAACTGTCAAACTGTTGGTATATTTTTTGACCTTGAGAAGGCTCGTGACATGTGTTGATGAGCAGGAATACTACGTTTTCTGTATAGCTGAACATACATGGATGTCTACCACTGTTCATTCAGGAGTTTATGAAGGACCGCATTTCTGAGTTAGGGTTGGCTTGGTTTTTTCTAATCCTTTTGTTCAAGAGAACGGAGTACTTCAGGGTTCAGTGCTAGCTTCATGCTGTTTGCTGTAGCAATTAATTCCATCTGGAAATGTTCCTCCTGGAGCTTCATATACCTATTTGTAGATGACTTCACTGTCTATTGTTGTTTTCTGAAGTGATTTATTGTTCTTAAATGTTGAAGAAGTTAGATAACTTTCCTGATCAGTTTCTTATCTAGTGTCAATTAAATGCCACAATGTCTGAAAGCTGCAGGGATAAAATATAACTCACATCTTATACATTTTGCCCTAAAGTGCTAATTGTTTTTCTTTGGTTAAGTTATCCTTCCCCTTTGTTTGTTATTACTATATTATTATAATTATTGTAAGATTTATGTGTGCTTTAACTGTGCCATTCTTTTCACTCATTATTTCAGCACTAGGTTCTTATGCACTGTTTACTTTCTGGGCTGTTATCTGGCAAAATCTTTATTCTCAAACACCAGATCTGTGTTGTTGCAGTGGTACTAAACTTATCTCTTAACAAATTGAACAAGCACTTCAACTAGAAATAAATGACATTTATATTTGCTTCCAACAATTCCCATTCTCTAATAGCATATAAGCTATATTCCAACATTTTCCATTACTTTGAACATGGACAATAAGGGAATCTGACTGATTCATCGTGACTAACTCAGACTGTATTTGTGTCATGCAATACAAATAACTTTTAATACAGAAGGAATCTATAGAAGCACTATAGAGGTAGTGATGAACAGAAAGTAATATTATAGTTACATTGATACAGTGGTTACAGAAATAATGGGGATAGGCAGTAACTAGTTAGGTACCCATTCAATGGTTACAAAGTAATTAATACAAATGGCTTACCTAATCATTATGATATAGGTTATCCTATTACAGTTCTGAGTCTAGGTGCCATTCACTGCATGTGCATTAATATTGCTTATCAGGAACTTAGTAGTTACTTACCAGGACATATATCTCTAGCATTATTTACTTGGGGCCAGGAAGGGCAGACAATCTGGCTAAAAAGGGGGCAAAGATTCCCTTTGTAGGCCCTGAACCTAGACTGAAACTGTTGGATATGTACAGGGAGCAATTCTGGAGTAGACATAGGAAAAAACACAGCACACTGCGAATCCCCATTGGGACACAGGAACTCAAAATTTCTTATTAAATACATAAACAAGAGTAGGACAGATGAACTACTAAAAATCAATATAACGACTCTCAAACAGACAGTAGGACTAATAACAGGACACTGTCAGTTGTATGAACATCTCTACAAAATTGGTAAAGCAGTTGATCCAAAGTTAGGAAAGAGGATGCGACTGCTTCTCCTCTATTATGTGACTGTGATGCACTCACCTCTTTAGAGTCAAAGACTTTAATTGTGAAACCATGCAATTGCATGAATTTCAAGGAATAAAGACCAAGAAGCTGGTAAACTTCACAAAGGAAACTAAAATCTTGGCTATTTAAATGAAGAGAGCACAATTGTGTTTGGTCATTAATATTTCTCTTCACTAGCACCATCGTTTTTCAAATTGTTATTAGCCTTTTTTTATCTGACATTAATTATATTAACATTGCACAGCTTGCATGCTTCCGAACTTGATTTGCATGAATGTAATGAATTTTTCACATAGTTGTTGCTGTCTCCATTTGCACTTGTTAAGAGAGGTGCTAATAGCTCAACCAATAGGAAAGAGGCCAAGATAACAGAATACATCTTTATGCAGAAGCATTTTGTGACTATAAACTAGGATAATAATAAAAATGTTGATACAGCTGAGAAACTTCGTTTTAAACCCTTCATACTGAAACGTAGTAACATCTAATCATTGCTGGTAACCATTAATGTTATGAAACTAAATAGGTACTTGATAATCATGAAAACAACTTTGTGATTATTAGTAACCATTAACACAATGTGATTGCAACAGTATTGCTACCCCCCCCCTGCGAAAAAAAAAAAAAAAAAAAAAAAAAAAAAAAAAAAAAACCTGTCACATCCCTACTACAAAGAGTGATTCTTGGAAATTGACATCAGACTTAGTACATGCACATTGGATAGTATACAAATCCTCGCATGATCAGAAATCCTGTGTTGAAATAAACTTAAAACAACTTAGTAAGAATTTGCTGATTGCTGAATTACTGAGTTTCTGTAAATACTTTTTTCCATACAAATCACTGGTGTGAAGCAATAAGCATGCTTTAAGCTCTGGGTTACTGTGGATGCTTTGAAAGTACTGTTGAAATACTTATAATAATCTAACTTAATGTTCTTCATGTAAATTAATTTGTAAAATGAATATCCATGTTTTATTTAAAATTAAGTTCATCTAGAATTTTATTATAAGTATAAATATTACAGGTCAAGCAAGACATAAATTATAAGAAAATTAAACACAGCAGTTAATTAGATACTATAATATATAACATTTTGGAGTGGTTTCTTTTGTTTCTTTAACTTCACTTTCTACACCAGAACTTATTGGAACATTTTTGGAGATGATTCACTGCCATACTTCCTCCTGTGACTCATAGATGGCATTTTGGCTGGACGTACTTCACAATGAGATCCCCTTTATATGGAACATTAAAGTTTAACAAATTATATTTATTTTTGTGTATGAATAATTTTCCCTAACTGAGTGTTCTGCTAGTTCTTCTAAGGACCTTTAAGAGCTAAGTTTTTTTTCTAGTTGATAATCTAATCTTGGTCCAGAAATGCTCTGCAACTGCTGAGTTTTCCCTTTGTTTATGCAAGCATTTTACATTTGTCATGTTTTCCTTAAATCTTATATCAGTATTCCTTTTTGTATTCCCTACGTATACTTTTTACAATCTCTACATCCAATTTCATAAATACCAGAAGTTTTCCCCACCAAAATTTTGTCCTTTGTGTTAGTCCTGAGTGTGTTACTTGAGCAATGCTTGTTAACTGGGGTTAGGGTCATACCATGCTCTTCGAATATTTCAGTGTGTTTCTGAAAGCTCATGGATGGAATGCATGTGCATGTGCATGTGCATCCATGGTTGCCAAAACTTATTTTATTCTGTTTCTTCACAATTTTAGGTCAAAAAAGAGGCACTTATTTTGGACTTCTTTTCTCTTGTAAATTTCAGTGATGTACTTGTAAATTCAATAAATATAATCAATAATCCTTCATAAACTTTTGGTTCACTGTGGTAAAAATGTTATGTACTCTCTGTACCAGAGTTTATATATTGTATGCGTGGAAATGTCTCAGTTACATGTATTTCCAAAGAACTTATGTATAAGTTTGCCAAAATTGGTGGAAGTGGGTTGTCCATTGCTAAACCATTCACCTGGGAGTATATTTTGTTCCTGAATGCAAAGCAATTTTGACTACTGTGCAGTTTGGTTAATGATGCCTCCATAACGCAGTGATAGTGCACCTACCTCTGGTGCGGAGGATCCAGGTTTAATCCCTAGTACCACCACGGGGATTTTTCCCCTGCTGGGAGGTCTAGCATGGGGTGCACTCAGAATTGTTAGGTCCCTGAGGGGCCAATTGAGGAGCTATTTGTTAAAGAAGTAGTGACCCCAGGTCGCGAAAGCCGCATAACTGGCCAGGTGGTGCTTGAGGTGCTGAGCACGTTCCACTCGCCAGTTCTGCACGCCCCTCATGATGCCTATAGTGGGTAGAGGGAGGTTGGGGGGGGATGTAGTGGCCAGGTGATAAGTCTTGGCCCACAAAGGGCTGTTGCACTGGGGGTTATTAGTTTTACAGTTTTATTAAATACAGTATTCCTCTATTGCTTCTTTATCAATCATTTACTTTACTCCTGGTATTCTGGTATTTGTGAAGGTGGATGTAAAGGGCTGCAAAAATGAAACACACATGGGGAAGACAAAGGGGAACATTGATACAAAATTCAAAAAACACATGAGAAGTATAATATATAAAGAAAAAGAAAAATTGGCAGTTGCAGACCATTTTTGGTCCACAGATCATCAGCGGGAAGAAAAATCTAAGCTTTTAAAGGCTCTTAGAAAACCAGCAGAACTCTCCATTTGGGACTAATTATTCATACATAAAAATAATATAATTTGTTAAACTTTGATGTTCCGTATGAAGGGACCTCATGTAGTATGAACAGTCAAAACGCCATCTACAAGTAACAGGAGGAAGGGTGGCAGTGAATCAAGGCAGAGGATGGAGACAACAGTCTCCAAAACATGTTCCAGTAAGATCTGGTGCAGAAAGTGAAGTTAGAATAGAAAAACTTCAACATTTTATAAATAAACAACTTCATCATGTTTCCCAAAAGAGAGATTTAAAACATATTACAATCTTTATTGAGTTATTTTTTTTTCTTTTTTGGCTTTCTTTTATTTTTGCAGTGTAACATAACCAGGTCATCTGAACTTGCCTTTGTCTACGAATAACTTATTATTAATTTTTTCATTTGTTTCAGTACGACTGTAATCAGAGATGTACCTGGTCCAGACCTGTGAGAGGATCTGCTGAACCCTGAATATTAAAATGTCAAAGTGAAAGTGTAAATGTGTGTCAGGCTGTACCATTGACTCTCATAAAGATCTGAAGACCTTTTATTAATATAATTTGTAAATCAAAGATTATATAGAAAATATTTTCTCATTTTATGAACAGAGAAACATTTTTATTTGTGCTATATTAAAATGCTGTAAAATAATGATTGTATCAATAGTTGTGTATTGTTTATTCTCATAAATTTCATAATATATTACAAGTGAAAATAATGTGTTTTTAAAATGCAAGTTGTTTTAGTATTTTCTGAAGAAGTTAAGTACCTACAAGAAACACATTTTGGAGTGTTAGGGTATCCTATGGGATTAACCATTAACAAAAGAGACCAATCAAATGACAAATGTGAAAATGAAGAGATGCATATTTCAGACAAACATTTAAAAACTAGTCCAACAAATGCTGCTTACTTAGTTTTATGCAGTATACAATCAAATTGTTCAAATAAATAACAGTGGAAAATGTAGTTCTTATTACCTTAAAAACCTAGCAGGCTATAGTTAGCTCACACATAAGCACATACAATGTCACATAATAAATTGATACTTACTGCTTCATATTGTCTTTTTATTAAAAAGTGCTAGAAGTATTTATGCCATATAATATTACAATAAATACAAGCAACAACAAAACTCTTCTGCATCTGTAGCCAAGTGGTCAGTGTTCTAGGTCCTTAAGCCAGATGTATCAGATGTATCTTACTACTGGGGTAGTAAGAATATTTGTTCAACTAGGTTCATTCCTTATTCTCCAAATGTATTAATGTGGCAGTAAATGTAAATTCCTAAAACTAAATGTTTAAAAAATACCTACACCCAAGTAGTGACACCATCAGTTGTTTCTCAAGTCTCAAGTTCCTGATATAGTCATGGATGTCAAAGGGGATTATAGTAATGAAACAAAAAAAGAAACAAACTCTGTTCATAGATAAAGCAATGTATGATAATTAGGGCTTGGAAGTTCATGCCCTAAAAAACACTGAAATATGCATGCAAATATGCTCTTAAAAACTTCAAAATATGCCAAGAAATATGCAGTATTTCATTAGAACAGTTCATGTCCCTTTGCAGTAGACGAGTTAGTGTAAATAATAAAGTTACCTTATTCCTTAGAGGTTGAAGCAGTAGTGATTCTGCTGCTAGTATTAACTGTTAAATTGCAGTTCACAACCAACACTACACAAATTTTCAAAAGTAAAACGTCATCTATTGTCTGGCAAAACACTTTTGTAACGTGAAAAACTTCTTTACACGTCACAAGATGTTATAGGGGCATATTTAAATGATGTTAACTGTTTCACAGAGAGAGTCATCTCTCTTGGTGTGACAGATGGTTTTCTTTCGAGGATGTCTCGAATATCGCACATCTGTTTATAACCAGAATTTTTTGAAATTACATAATTCACTTTCTCTTTCACTTTTTGTCCTATGCTACCAGGAACTGAACTTAGATCACATATTGTTTTTTCAAGCACAGTAAGTGATTCATGCAAAGGAAATCCTATAGCTTCCAATGCCGTTATGGCTGTTGGTAAGAAAGAAAAAATGAGCAGATATGAAACTAAGATCCTTCTTTAACCCAGTGCCTGACAGAATATTTTGCACAGTTTGTATTGATGAAGCATTGTTCGAGTCCAACGAATTAGCAACCTCGTCGATTATTTCTATGTGCTCAGCATAATATAAAACTGCATCAACCCATGTTTCCCATCGAGTTAACACCGGTGCAGGAGGAAGTCGGATATTAGGTGCTGTTGATCTAAACAATTTAACTCTTTTAGGAGATTTAACAAAAATCCTTTTTGCACTGGACACAAATCTATCTACCAGTGGGAAAGAATCGCGTATTGTCTCAGAAATTCGATGAAAAGCGTGTGCCTAACAAGTTATATGAATTAAGTTAGAAAAAATACCTTTCAAAGTTTTTCCTGATTTTACCATATAAGGTAACAAATAAAAGCAACCAGTTGTATTCGATTCCACATGGGCATTGTAATTTCAGAGTCCATCACAAACTGTGTCACAGTTACATTGTCAGTGGTCGACAATTTGCACATATTAAGGAGATAAGCTGTAGTCTTGTGTTCATTATTTAATGCACCCATGATTATATTAGCAATAGAACGGCATTCAGAATCAGAGGTTTCATCAACAACCACACAAACTGATGCGCTAAATTTTGTATATTTGACAATACATTATTACAACAATGCCCTACATAAGTCTTACGCAGTGTACTTTCTTCAGGCACATGTTGTTGAGTACACTTGGCAAGAAAGTTTTTAAATATCGGATTATTAATTTTGAACAAGGGAATTTATTATCTGTAGATATTAAATCACCCGAAAACTCTTTCTGTAAATTAATTAATCTAGCACTCTAAGTTGGTTTTATCTTTGGCATTTGAAGAGCTTTTTAGCATTTTATATGCCTAATTTAATTTGGAGGGAACCAGTTCACAACACTGTTATGTTTGAAGACCACGCAGAGGCAAGCGTTTTATATAATCGTGCTGCTCAAAACGTTGACCTGCACTTTATCTTTGTTAATATAAACCTCTCAGGTAACGCACTGATTATTCTCTATGCACAAACATATAATGAAAGGATGGAAACAGAGGATTCACTACATAACAACATGATTCAGCATTGCTTCTCGCCACCTGGCGAGTTACATCATCATATGCAACAGTACCAATATGAAAAGTATTATCCAGGTGGAAAAAAAAACATAAAAATCATTAAAATATGATATATAGAGGCTATAGTATTGAAATAATATGCATTTATCAAAATCAAGAAAATATGCAGTCATATGCACCATAAAATCACGTCCAAATAACTTAAAATTCCATAATTCGTGCACATAATGTAAAAGCATACATTTTTAACCCCTATGAAAAAACATGCAAATGCATGAACTTCCTAGCCCTAATGATAATATATAGAGTGAATTAAAAGTCCCTACTAATGCTGGGATAGAAATAAATCAACTGTTGGGTGTCAAAAGAACATTATTATTGTAACAAGATGAGAAAATCCAGCCCAGTTACTTTTACTATCTCCTAAAATTGTACCATAAATACAGTTTTCTTCTCGTCGTTAATACAATCTACATCTTTCAGTCCATCACAACTCACAATTTTTGCTTCTGATAACCTTGCTTAGTCCTTTTAGTGTCTTTCTTGACTTCTTCTGTCTCTCATGTACTAATTACAATGATGTAGTCACTTGCAATATTGATTGAATCTTCTTATGATGCACAGCTGTCTTGCACTCACTGACACAGACCAACTTTTATCAGTAACTGTAACTAAAACTCTCTGCTCTATTCTTCTCTGGCCTCCTTATATACTGGAGATGATGTCACGTGTACCTTTTTTTGATTCCACACATAATCACCGGAAATGACTCAACTAGAAGTCTAGGGAACATTCTCAAAACCCTTTTTGTTTCTGACACCTCGATTGTTAATCACGTACACACAGCAGTCTCGCGAGGCAGTAGGCCTTGAATGTCTTTGCCTGCTCACCAGCACAGCATGCAGTGCAAAGTAGCCCAGCCCTGTTCATCCCCCTCTGCATGCTGAACCCGACATCACTTTACTTTAACTTTTGTTCATATTTAGCAATGTATTCATCATTAAGGGTCAAAAATATCTTTGTGCATCCCACCATTCTCAATGCACAGTCTGATTTGGTACATTTAGTGTAACAACATTGCTAAGAACTCTGAATGCATAGCACAAACGAGTGAGTTTATGTATTAGTTTATCAATATGGGTACCCCAAGAGAGATGTGAATCAATCCAAACACCGAGAAACCTTGTTTCATTTACTTCTTGGATGGGTATGTTATTCATAAAAATATTCAGTAATTTTGGTACCTTCTGATGATTAAAATTAATTTAAACAGTCTTGCTAATGTTTAGGTAAAGCTTGTTTTTTTCTAACCAGTTTTGTAACATTAGATTTGATTTATTTACAACAGATTGGAGTTGGTTTAAATTATTACTTTTGAAAATAATGTTGGTGTCATCCGCAAATAACACTGTTTTTGCTTGTGGTAAGGATAAGGGTAAGTCGTTTACATATAATAAAAACAATATTGGACCTAAAATTGAACCCTGGGGAACGCCGTGCTTCAGATTTACAACATTGGAACAAAACTGATCAACTTCCACATATTGTTTTCTATTTTCCAAGTAAGATGCAAACCATTTCCCTGCAACACCTCTAACACCATAAGAGTTTAACTTTTTAAGCAGGATAGCATGATTTACTGTGTCAAAAGCTTTTTTAAGATCAATAAATAATCCCAAAGAGTGATGTTTATTATCTATGGCTTGGAGTATATCATCAATAAATGAAAATAATGCATCATTAATGGTTTTCCCTTTCTGAAAGCCATATTGCGATGTTGAGAGAATACCATGTAATTCCAAGAAGGGTGTCAATCTATTTAACATGACCTTTTCAAGAACTTTGGAAAAAACAGATAACAAGGATATTGGTCTGTAATTCTCAATGCTACTTCTATCCCCCTTTTTGAAAATTGGTTGTACTCTGGCAATTTTCAGACTGTTGGGAAATATTCCCAATGTTAGAGAGGAATTACATATGTCTACTAAGGGGTCAACGTTCAAAAGTATTGGAAAGCACGAATGCTAATGGCTTCATTGCCAGATGCAAGGCACTAGAAAACAACAACAACTAAGGGGTCAACAACAAAATGAGAGCAAATTTTTAGTAAAAAATCTGGAATACAGTCTACTCCATGAGATTTTTTATTTTTTAGGCATTTTATTATACAGCATAATTCCTCTTTAGATACTGGTTTAAGAAAAATTGTATTCACGACTGTGTTATTAATGGTGTTATTTGCATCAGGTGAATAGGATGCATGAATATTTTTAACAGAGCCAATAAAAAAGTTATTAAATATAGTAGCCAATTTTTGGGGATCTGCTTTATTCATATTTTCATAAGAAATGTTTAATTTACCTTTGGTGTCATAGTTTACTTTCCCAGTCTCTCTTTTAACTACCTCCCAAAGTGCCTTTCCTTTATTTTGTGATTCTTCAATATATTTAGAGTTATGCATCCTTTTTGCTTCACGTATAACCTTTCTTAAGATACGCATATATTTTCTGTAATACATCTTAAAGTGTTCATTATTTGTGCTTCTATTTATTTTTTATAACATTTTTTTCCTTTCACAAGAAGTTATAATTCCTTTAGTTATCCATGTACATGATTTCGTTTTGTATGTAGTTTGAAAATGTTTGCTTTTCTTTAGGGGAAAAGCTACATCAAAGCAATAAGTTATGGTTTTTAAAAACTCATCTACCTTATTTGATGGATCACTTGCATTGAATACTGACTCCCATTTTTCATTCTGGAGTAAAAAGTTAAAGTAATCTGTTTTCTTTTGTAAACTTACTTGTGACTTTGATTTTCTCATGCTTGGATATTTGCATTGCAATTTGGATCTTTAGATCTAGAAGAACAGCATTGTGATCAGAGATACCAAGATTTATATTTTCTGTGCAAAATGGAAAAAGGTCCCTATCAATTATAATTTGATCCAAGCAGGTTTTTGATGTGCCTGATATGCGTGTAGGTGAATAAATGGTTGTTATTAAGTTAAAGGAGTTAATGTATTAAAATTTTTAACTACCTTATCATCTACTAAAAAGTTAATATTAAACTCAACACAAATAATTAGTGGTTTATTTTTCTTTTTTAGGATAGTCATTAAGGTCTCTAGTTTATCAAAAAATATATGTAGATCACTATCTGGTGATCTATAGATACATACTAAAATTATTTCTATATCCTGGAAGGATAATTTTGCAACTACATGCTCAAAAAGCTTTTCTTCGTTTAGAAAGGACATGTTCAAAATTTCATTGCAAGCTATGCCAGATTTTACATATATAGAGACTCCTCCATTTTTAAAAATAGTACGACAGTAGACTGCACATAAGTTAAATGTTGTTATTGGGTACAGATCACATTCTTGTTGTTTAAGCCAGTGTTCTGAAAAACACAAAATATTGACTCCCCTTAGTTTATCATGAAGGGCAATTTCTAATTCATGAATTTTGTTTCTTATACACTGAGCATTTAAGTGTAATAATGATACTGAGGGATAGCTGACTCTTGTACAAGCAGTCTTAACAGCATTTGCGTTGTTGCTAGTACAGTTAACATATTTTACACTATGAGAGGGGTTACCTATAAAAAATCAGAGCTGAGCCTTTGTGGTGGTCTTCTCTCCCTACTCGACACACGTGGTTCATCTCTGGTAGTAGTTGACACTGGAACTTCCTCCTGCAAACCCTTGCTGGTACAGGGCTGGACAACATATTGTTTGGTTTCCTCGAGTGCTGAGGCAGGTTCTCTTGATTCTTCTTCCTTCCATGGCAAAGTGATGATATCCATCTGCACTGGTTTGGGCTTTTTAATTTCTGCACCTATCTTTTCAGCCATCTTGGTCTTACCTTTACTGTTCAGATGCAAACCATGTCTAGTAAAGCAATCTCTTTCTAAATTTACATCCACCATTTCTGCCATAGGAGACAACTTTATGACTTTCTTAAGTTTCCTGTTGAATACTTTTACTTCCTCATTCACACAAGAAGATTCCATTAGATCATGCCTATGTGGTGCATTTATTATGACAATATTTGTATGTTGACCATGCTGTTTAATAAAATGGGCTAGATTACTAATTGCACTATTTGCTTTGTTCTTACTTATATTATTTGTTCCTGACCAAATCACTATACTATCTTTTAGAGTCATCGTTTTGATCTCCTGTTTTGCTGTGTCAAGCACATGCCCAGTGCATGCACTAGGTTTCACAAAACCACAAACAGAATACTCTTTTTTGTCCAGCACAGGCCTTAAATTTACTGCACAATTTCTTGCGTGGCTGTCGCCTATGATCACAATTTTCCTACTTGTATTGTTTTTTGTTGATTTCTCGCAGTTTTTCAGCCTTGCTGGTGCTTTCACTTGATTATTCCCGGTCTCTATTTTCTCTTGCTTTTCCAGGTTATGTAATGCGGCAAAGCGATTTACCACCACTGGTATATGACTGGGACCGACATCCAGGTTGTTTCCTTTTCCTAATACATATTTACGGCGTCGATCTTGCACTTTTTTCCATTCATCGTTATCCTTTATTGAATTATTTGTTTCTATACTTGAGGGTTTGCGAGATATTGGCACAACAATAAAACAAAAGTCTAAATTCAATTTCTAATATTCCTCAATAAAACGCTTGATCATTAAAAAATTTTCTCATTTATACCTACAAGAAATAGAAACAAATGCCAAAGATAAAAAATGGATTACACTACTTTCCAACCCAGATATAATCCCCCAGAGACCAAGGAAAACACCGGTTGCAGCCTTCCGACTATTGACAAATCGCGACTGCTTAGCAAGTCATCTCTACAGAATAGGTATCTCAGCTTCACCAATATGTGTCCTGTGTAACGATCCAGCAGAAATGAATGAAGACCACTTGAAGACCTGTGAAGCATTAAGATCAGAAGAAACTACAGCTCAAAAGTATTGGAAAGCATGAATGCTAATGGCTCCATTGCCAGATGCAAGGCACTAGAAAACAACAACATATCTGGCTATTGCCACTCTTTGTTGCTTTGTGTGTAAATTTTTCTTCTTGCTAGTATTTTTATTTATGAGTGAAATTTATATCTGGCTATTGCCATGAATCTTTTAAGGGCGCTGATGGCCTAGAAGTTGAGCGCCCTTAAACCCACAAACCAAACCAAAGCCTTCATGCACTGTATTATGGAACGTTTTGGCTTGGGTGGCTCTATTTTTACTACTGCTCCATATAAGCAGTCGATTTCGTAGATGTTCTCATTATTGGTGTTAGGTTTCAAGTCCAGGAAGAATAACGGTAGAGGTATTTTTGTTACTGGGTGGTGAATGGGTATCATTTGCGCAGGTTGAAAGCCAAGTTCAGAAGGTTCATCCATCATCATTTTGGTATCACATGTGGGATGCAGTCCTCTAACAACCACTCTGAAGTTCCTTTCAGTGTTTAGCTGGTAGGTGTAAAATTCAGCCTTGTTGCTTTCCAGATAGCTGACTATTGACCTGTAGTTTTCAATTGTCTCAAATGTGAGTTTAACTTTATTCTCGCTGACTGTCATGTGTTTGAAACTTATGTTTTGGTTACACAATGCTGCTATAACCCCATTCATATTTACAATATTGACATAAATAGGCAGAACAGCATCTTTGATTTGTTTAGCATTTGCTTTTGTACTTACATGAGCTGGTTCATGTTCCATTTCCTGTAAAGCAGAATATATGTTCTGTGAAGCAAATGGTGAATCATGTTCCAGGTTCAGCTTTATAACATTGGCAGATGTTTCCGGCAAACTCATTTCGGGTTTTCTTAGCAATATAAATTAAACTGAAGGGTGCTAATAGCACCAACACTGTAATTAACTGTGTACTTTTCGAATATAAGTGTTAAGAATCTGAAATATCTACAACAACTATTAAACAGATAAAAGACTACAGGAAGGATATAAACTTCAACTAGAGCTTATCATGGCCTCCTCTAATCCCCTTCTGTGGAGAAACAAATACTTTCTACCTTATTGTATCCTCAAATAAATGTCAAGGCCTTCTTTGCAAGCATGTTCTTCAATAATGCCAATGTGTTTGTATTAAAAAGCAAGGGCTTTGTAAGTCCTTTTTAATCTTTTGATAATGTATGAAATGAAATTAGAAGGCATTCTAAAGACCATGTTTGTAAGAATCAGTTGAATGGTTTCTAAGATTACCTCTGTGTGTTTAAAAAACACCAACAGTAAGTTTGTTGGCATAAATAAATAATAATTACCTCTGTGGATTACTCTACACACACAAACACATGCATACAAACTGTCTTTCTTTGTAATAGTAATGTAGGTTACTCAGTGAAGAAAATTAAATAAAAATACCACTAATGAGAAGGAATCTGTTCTATAACATGAGTAAGTATTTGATACCAAAATATATGTAACTAACTGAAATTAAGCTTTTTTTTGTCACCTGGGAGCAATTCACAATAATTATATTATCTTTTTTTTTTTTTTTATTAATGCATAATTTTTGTACATAGTACTACAATTGTGCTACATAGGTTAATCTAGTATTGTCATGAAGCGTGTTGTGAAGGTTACATCCATTGATGTTCCTCAATCAATTAATAGATCTGTGTGTCTTTTCCTCTTGAGACGGCGCTGTGGTTGTTCTGGTGGAATGTTTTGTGGTATTTGTTTCATCAAGACATTCGGGTGATTTGCAAATGTTGTATACAGATTTCTATAGGAAGAGTGGAGAACTGTGGTTACTTTAGGTAAATTTAGATCTAAGTGGAGATTTTCATTTCTTATGTACCAGGGTGCGCTGGTGATTATCCTTAACACCTGGTTCTGGAATGTCTGGATACGCTTAATTTGGGAATTAGAGGCAGAACCCCTTAAGGAGCATGCATATTGCCAAATTGGTTTGATAATCATATTGTATATGAGTCTCTTGTTAGAAATGGAAAGAGTTGAGTTTTGATGCAATAACGGTTTTAACTGTCGAAGTCTGTCTCTTAGTTTTTGTAGAATGTGATCAATGTGTTTCTTCCATGTTAAACGTATGTCAAGGATAAGACCAAGGTATCTTACTTCGTTTGCTTGTAGTATGGCAGTGTTGTTTAGGAATAAAGGATAAATATGTTCTTTTCTGAGATAGGTGAAGGTGACGGCATACGATTTTCTTGGATTTATTACAGTTTTCCATTATTCCATGACTCTAGTTTATATAGCTAGTCTTGTATATGTGCTGTAACTTCTTCACCAGTGTCTTCTCTGCACATAATAGCTATATCGTCTGCAAATTGGGCAATACGTAGATCGTCAGATTTGGGCAAATCATGTGTATAGACTATATATAGAAAGGGTCCCAGGATACTTCCCTGAGGAACTCCTGCATTAATATGTCTGACATGGGACTGTACATCTTCGTAAACTACAGAATAAGTGCGTTTGTAGAGATATGATTGAATTATTCGGTAATATGTATCCGGGAGATGATACTTAATGTTTGATAAAAGACCATCATGCCATACTTTGTCAAACGCCTTCTCAGTGTCTAAAAATACGTCTAAACAGATCTGCTTGTTTTCATAGGTGTCCATTATTTCATCGATAATTCTGTGAAGTTGTGGGCAGGAGTGGAGTTTTCTAAATTCAAATTGTGTAATGGGCAGTAATGGCCCAAGAAGTGTCAAAAGTCTGGGCAATAATAAGCGCTCAAATATTTTGGAGAACAGTGGTAGAAGGCTAATTGGCCTGTAGCTTGATGGATCATTGCGAATTTTGTTGGACTTCTGTATCATTATAATATTGGCATGCTTCCATGCTGTTGGAAAGTATGTTAAACGTAGCATTGCATTATAGATTTGTGTTAGCAACACTATGGTTTTGCATGGCAAATTTTTAAGTAGTAGTAGTAGCAGTAGTAGTAGTAGTTGTAGTAGTAGTTTTATTCACTGTAGGAATACAGAATATTCATGGCTTCGTCAAACTTATTTCTAACATAGTGATACAATTGTTACATAATTATGTACAAATATAAACAATTCAATTAAATATTTATGTTTACAAGTAGTGTCTACTGTGATCTATCAGATATTATATCTTTACAAATATTTCACAATTTCATTAACATTGCTGCCTAAAAACTCTTCTGTTGTTACTGGCATTGTTTTTAATAGTATATTCCTTATAGTTGATTTAAATTTATTGTTGGATAATCCTTTTACCTTATCTGGCAATTTATTATATAAGATAACACCCTTATGTGATATAAAATTTAAATTTTGAATAAGTCAATGATGGTTTAGGTGTATATTTTTGCTATTCCTGGTACTGTAAGTATGGTAATCTGAATTAATTGCAAATAGTGACTTATTCCTATGTATAAAGAATACTATTTCATAAATGTAGATACTGGGTATAGGTAATATATTGAGTTCCTGAAATATTGGTCTGCTATTTGTTCTTAAAGGAACCTTTTTAATTATTTTTAATATTCTTTTTTTGCATTTTATATATTGCTAAGGATTTAGATGTTGAGCCCCAAAGAATAATTCCATAACTGATTATTGAATGTACATATTGAAGGAGTCTCTTCCGGCTGGTATCTCCCGTCACCAGTATGAAGGGAATCTTCTGCTCGTCGTCACTTTGAAGGGTCGGTATGATGAATTCTTTTCTCGTATAAAAGATCCGGCTAACTCTTTCGATGAACTGCGATGACTCTTTCTCTCCTATCTCGGTCGTGGTACGGGTATGAAGTATGTTCACAATTTACAGCTGATAATTTTCCTTGAGACGCGACCCCCGTGAAAATTATATGTTACGTCGATGTATTAACTTTTAGTCTTTCTAATGAGATAGTCTTCTTTGCTCTGGAGGCTACAATTGAAATAATATTAGTGTATCTATTATCACAATTTTATTCGTTAATATCTATAACATTTACAATGAAGACAAAAGATAATCGCACTAGGCCAACTGCAAACGATATAATGCAAACAATCAAACAATGGGAAACAAAACACTCCAACACAACACCTACCATAACTAATAATACTGCATCAAATGCCCCTCATCACAGTATATGCAACTAATTCTATTTTGGGAAAATTGTTTTCAGCCATGCAATGTTGCATGTACTGTGATGATCTCCCCACAACAATGTAATTGTACAACAATATAACAACTGTGTTGAAAAACATGTCATCGTTGAATACAAAAATATTTTCTCTTGACAATGTTTCGATTTTTTTTTTTGCAACTTTCAGGGGTTCTATGCCCCTCCCCACTAAAATTTGTTTTATGATTTTTCTTATACTTGATTGTCACGTCACTTTGCCATATCTATTTCGGCATCTCGGTATGGCTTAAGCATAGTCTTGTGGTACTTGCCTACCTTTTTGCCGTTACTACCCTCAAGTCCATATGTATGATCTCCAAATTTCTCCGATATCCTGAATGGTCCTTTGTATAATAGATTCATTCGCCTATATATCTTCTTGGAGGCTCTTGACAAATTAAACTGTCTAATGAGGACTTTATCACCGACTTCGGGATTCCATTTTGCTTCATACCTCTTGACTTGAGATGCCCTTTTCTCGGCTTTCTTCCTTATCCTGTTGAAGGCTTCGATACATTTTTCTTCTTCCCGAGGTACATTAGCTTCCCTCTTGATAGTTGTAATGGCTTTAAGTACTAAAGGTTTGGGTGGTTTGCTCGTCATTAGTTCGTAAGGAGCAAATCCAGTGGTGGTATTAATCGTATGGTTCAATATATCTTCTATCACCTGACAGTATTTGTACCATCCTCGGTGATTGGCATGACACAGTATCCTGAAATATATTCCTAAATCACGCATAACCCTCTCACATGGGTTACCTTGGGGATAGTATGCCGAAGAGTTATATATTCTTATATTATTGCTTCGAAGGGCTGTAGTAAACACCTTGCTTTTGTGAACGGTAGCATTATCGGATAAGATAGCTTTTATATGACCATATTTTGGAATCCAATCCTTTAGGATTCTGTTCACGCAAGTCTGACTTTTGATGTTTCTAACTGGGTATAATCGGACAAACTTCGAGAAAATATCAAACATAACGAAGATGTACCTACAGTTATACTGGGTAGCAGGCATTTCACCATGTGCATCAATAGCAACCAAAGCGTTCCTTTCACTCCTTATTACTGATTGTGGAGCACAGTCATATTTAATATTTAAGGGCTTTGCTTTTTGACATAGCTCACAGGCCACAACGAATTTTCTCACCTTCCGGTCGATTCGTTTGAAGTATAGGTGTTCTTTGATAGCTGTGGCTGTCTTCTCACATCCTGGATGCGCGAGATTATTGTGAAATGTCTCTATCACTTCACGCTCCAACTCCTGAGGCACTATGACCTTCCATCTTTTCTCAAATCGCCCATGGAGTTTATATAAAACACCATCATGTTTAGCGACCGTTCCTCTGTTGTCGTATATACCTGGAGCCGTTTCCCAAAGATCCCTTAACAACGGATCTCGTTGTTGCCACTCGGTTACGTTCTCAAACTTGCTGGAAAGTTTTCGGCTATATCCCAAATTCAACACCATGAGTTTAACCTCATTCTGTGGGTGCGACAATGTTTCGGGAATCTGTTTTTCCAACGACTGTCTGGAGAGCAAATCACTAAAAACATTCTCCTTCCCAGGTATATGATGGATGTCAATATCATGCGATGTAATTTCGTGTATATATCTGGAAATCTTTGAGCTAGTCAGCTTGCATTTCTTTATGACTGACAAGCTAATATGATCTGTGTACACAATGATTTTAGCATTGTACACGTACTGACGGAACTTCTGTAGTGCAAAGTATATTGCTCCGATTTCTTGCTCAGTAATACAAGCATTTGCCTCGACTTGGTTCAGCGATCGGGAAGCTGTAGCGATGACATGGCTATTGCCGTCTCCATCGACCTGTGTTAAGACACCTGCGTAAGCCTGTATGCTCGCGTCCGTGTATAAGTGATAAGGAGCGTCAGGTATTGGCCTTTCCAATAGAATTGTGTTGTTAAACAAGTCTTTAACCTTCATAAATGCCTGCTGATGTTCTTCGGTCCATTTCCATTTATTATTCTTTTTCAGTAATCCCCTCAACGGACTGAGTTCTTTAGCATAATTTATTATAAATTTGCTCTCGTATTGGAAGATTCCTAATAATCTTCTCAGTTGTTTGGTATTCTTTGGTGGAGGGATTGCCTGAACAGCTCTAATGCGGTCCATATTCGGAGTTATTCCCGCTTCAGTCACCACGTAACCAAGGAACTCTATCTCTTTAGTCAGAAATTATGACTTATTAAAGTTTATGGTCATATCGCTCTCATAAAATTTCGAAAAAATATACTGCAAGTGTTTTATATGCTCATTATAATCATTATCATAGATCAAAAAGTCGTCTATGTATTGAATTGCGAAGCCTTCTATAGTATCATTGAATATGTTATGAATAGCACGAAGCAGGGCACTACCACTGGTAGACAAACCGAAACCGCAGGTTTTGAATTGATAAATTTTTCCATTAAAACAGAACCCAGTGTACTTTCGCACAGTTTCATCCAATGGAATTTGCCAGTAAGACGACACCAAGTCCAATTTTGAAAAATACTTCCCGCGTTTAAGGCTAGCTAAAACTTCATCTACGCCTCGCGGTCTGAAATGGTCCGGTTGCGTTAAAGAGTTAATCTTTCTGGCATCAATCGTCATCCTTAATGAACCATCGGATTTATGAACCCAACATAGTGGATGGAGGTAGGGTGTATCAGATATTTCTATAATATCATCTTCTAACATTTTATTTATTACCTCTTTTGCTTTGTCCTTTATTGAGTTTGGAATGGGCCGGCTTTTATGGGAGTAAGGGGTAGCGTTTTCCACTTTAAAGATGTGGGTGTACTTGTTGCACAGACCGGGTTTCGAACTGAATACTTCTCGGTTCTTGATTAAGCACGCTCTCAGTTGATTCTTTTGTTCTTCATTTATATTGTGCGCATTATTCACTTTTTCGTTCAGCGTAGCCATAAAAGATTCTTCTTCTTTCTTTTTATCATCTCTGACGACTTCCAATCTGTATACTCCGCAATCATCTCGCAGATGGTGATTCTCTCCTCGAACTCCGCGAACATTATTATTAAACAAATCAATTTCGACGTATTTTTGTATATCATCGCAGTCGTCTTCTTCATTTGCACTTACTTTTTCGTCGTTGTACAATACAACATTCTCTACAAAAAATCTTCCATTATTAACATCGTCGAAATCCTCGTTCGCTTCAATATTTTCACCTTCTAACAGTCTCACTATTCGCGTGTTTTCACCATCTTTAACGCGTAGTTCATGCTCTTCGAAATCGATGATTGCTTGCCAGTGATAAAGTAAGTCGTTTCCAATAATAATTTCTCTTGCCAAACGCTGAATAACTAATGCGACAAAATCAAATTTCCAACCATTTACATGTGCTTTAACTAACATTTGATATTTCACCCGATCTCTCTTTTTACCGATCGCTGTACTACAATACACATTGTTTACGTGCAAGTACTCTATCTTGTTTGAGGATAATAATTCCTGGAATAATTCCTCTGAAATTACCGATGAGCTTGCCCCAGTATCTATTAACACAGTGAAGCTACGGTCCCATATATTTAACTCAATTTGAGGTGGATTGACTAACTCTTTATTGGACTTTACTGGGTTAATTTTGTTGTCGGTGATTAAATTTACGTGAATTTTGCCCTGTGCCTGCACCATCAAATCATTTTCCAAGGCATAAAATGATTTCGGAATTAATTTCCCTGATTCTCATTCGTTTGATTGTTACTTGTTGATATCGTGCCAGTATTTGTTTCTTGATTCTGTGTTCTAGGAAAGTCGCGATCATTCCTGCGTTCGACGCTTTCCTCCTCGAACCTAGGCACTTGGGTTACATTTTCCTGATAATTTGTACTATGATTTCTCGGATCGTAGCTTCCATTCCACCTACGATTGTAATTTCTGTAAAACCGGATGTGATTAATTTGACTGGTTCTTCCACACCCTCTGGTATCGCCACCATAATCATGATTACGTCTCTCGTATCGCGGATTTTGTCTGTCTCGCGGTATAGGACCTCTGTAATTCGATCTTACATCAGGACGTCTATTTGTTCTGTAGTTTTCACCATTATTTTGGTGTGTTTCATCTCTCACACCATTTCCCTGGTTCTCATTCGTTGTTGGAAAATTATTTCTAAGACGTTCTAATTGCGTTCCTTGATTCCTACCTTGGCCACCTACAGCGCGCTGTCCATTTTCATATCGCTGACTGGAGTTAGTCTCTTGGTAATTATTCTGTGCCTCGAACTCTGCCAATAATTCAATTACGTCCGAAAAATCAACCGGTTTCGCCACGATCAGATTATTTCTTATGTGCGGTGGATAATGGCGAATAAGTGCTTCAATAACCTCCTGTTCACTCAACTGAGGTTGGAGTAGTTTCGATTTGTTCGCCAGTTTCAAAAAATACTCCATCATTGAAATACCACGTTTACTGTCATAATGTCCGGTAGCCAGTTCGACTTTAATCTGGTTTTGACGTCCCGGTCCCCAAAATCTATTTATAAAAAGGTTTCGAAACATACTATATGTTTCGTGAGACGCCAAAGTTAGTCTTAACCATTCCAATGCGTTTTTCTTAAGACAGCGTTTAACCACCATCATTCGTATCTCGTTCGGAATTCGTTTGATCCTAAAATAATCCTCCAGTTCTTTTATGAAAATTTTTGGATTGTCACCGGCTTCTTCGTCAAATGACGGAGGGGTTAGGTCATGGAACAAGTGACTAGCGTGACAATTATGGTTTTGACTAGGGGAGTGCATTGGCATAGCTAAATCATTCTCCTGAAAGTCCGCCATATTAATGTTATTGTCAAGTGCATCAGTATTGGTCATATTTTTGCATTCACTCACAAATTGATCATGATTGTCATTAACTCTATCAGCCTGTAGAGCAATCACAACTTGGGAAAGCCTTCCTGTAAATTCTTTTTCCTTTGTAACCGTTTCATTTATTCTATTTACATTTACATTGGCTTCCTCCTTTACTTTATTCAATTCTTCTCGCTGTGACTGCATCTCAGCGCTTATACCCTTTACAACATTTTCTAAACTATCAATTTTTACATCAATGTCATTTTGTTTTGACCTAATTCCATCTTGATACATTTTACAACTCTGTTCTACCACGACTATCTCTGTTCTCAATTCATCTCCTACCTTTGCAATTTTTGCATTCTGTTCTGCTAGTTTTTCATCAAATTCTTTACTTAATTCAGCTTTCATTTCTACCACTGTCTTCTCCTGTCCTAACTTAACTTCATTTATCAATTCTCCTAGCCTAGCTATTTCTACTGTGTTTGATTCCTGTCCTAATTTTATCACGCTTACTAACTCACCTAATTTAGCTATATCATTGTTACTTGATTCAATTCTTTCTGTACATTCCTTCTTACATAATTCAATTTCTTGTGACAATTTATTTATATTTCTGGCATTATCCTCCTTCAAATCTGCTACATTTCTAACACTATCCTCTCTTAGTTTTGCTACATCTGCTTTTAGTTCTGTTACATTTCTAACAAAATCTGCTTTTATATCTGCTGTATTTTTGTTCATCGCTTCCAATATTTCTTTGAATCCTATTTCAGATTCCTTACATACTACATTCTTTCTACCTTCTACTGATAACTTATCACTCACTTCCCTCTCTACACTATCATTATCTTTCTCAACTTTTTCCATCTTCTGTACAATTTTCTTATTGCGTAGTATCATAAATTAGTACTAGTCTTACTTGAATTCTGGAGCACAAGAAAAAGGATACTCCGTCAAAATGTCTTCTTTTCACTCTTTGTCCAGGTACATATTTTTACTCTATACGCCTGTATTCGAGCCGTCGCGCGTCTGGGCGCCAGTATGAAGGAGTCTCTTCCGGCTGGTATCTCCCGTCACCAGTATGAAGGGAATCTTCTGCTCGTCGTCACTTTGAAGGGTCGGTACGATGAATTCTTTTCTCGTATAAAAGATCCGGCTAACTCTTTCGATGAACTGCGATGACTCTTTCTCTCCTATCTCGGTCGTGGTACGGGTATGAAGTATGTTCACAATTTACAGCTGATAATTTTCCTTGAGACGCGACCCCCGTGAAAATTATATGTTACGTCGATGTATTAACTTTTAGTCTTTCTAATGAGATAGTCTTCTTTGCTCTGGAGGCTACAATTGAAATAATATTAGTGTATCTATTATCACAATTTTATTCGTTAATATCTATAACATTTACAATGAAGACAAAAGATAATCGCACTAGGCCAACTGCAAACGATATAATGCAAACAATCAAACAATGGGAAACAAAACACTCCAACACAACACCTACCATAACTAATAATACTGCATCAATATCCAAAGTATATTATGTTTAACATCTCCATGGGTAATGCATTCGTTAGTATTCTGAATACGTAACAAAGTCTGCTCAACCTTTCTTCTAACTTCTTTGTATGTTGTTCCCATGTGAGATTAGCATTGATCCATATTCCTAAAAATTTAGTATTGAGAGCTTCCAATACAAGAGAGTTGTGTGACGGGAACTTCTCCCGGAAACCATATGCTCGAAGAAAAACAGCCAGGATTCTCGGAGTGGGCGTTTCGAAAACCTATTTGTCCCCTTTGGTCGTTAATTTTAACGAGGGTGGATGTTTTCGAAACTAAAAGGGCAGAAATCTGTGTGGTCCAGATGCGAAGGTAGGGAGCAGAGACGGAGAATTGTGGGGGGACTTGAAGAGTGTGACTTCGAGGAGGAGGACGTGGAAAGATGGGTGATATGACGATACCGCGAACATGCAGTGCGGAAATTAGTTACCTCGGGGATTAGAATTTCATCCGGGAAATACCGGTTACCAGGGACAAGAAATTATATACAACCTCGGAAATTGTTCTCCGAGAATTCTGGTGCGTTTTGGGCAGATGTCACGATAAATACAATAAATCAGAAGTGCGGTACAGAAAACATTGTCGTCTTCCTTGTTGGACACACGAAGGTCCTCTGTGACCCTTATTACACCCTGAGATCAAACCAACCTGTTTCCCCACATCCCTACATTGACCTTTAGTATGTGTGGCCGGCGATAAGCGCGAGACACCGATTACGAGCAGCCGAGGAACGCCGTCGTCGACGCCGACGCCGCCGCCACAAATGGCGCCCAACGTGGGGCTCGATGCAACCGACGCCAGAAGGAATGACGACGACGCCTAGACGCCTCTGTAACCGACACGCACCTGAGGAGGTAGGAGCTCATCCTGTAGAAGACAGCAACGGGACAGCAAGTGCTCACAGGGCACCTAGGATCTAGAAGGAACCAACGACGGTTCGACGCTACACCGACGGCACTGACGTCGCAGGATACCAACCCGGCATATGGGACGCCTGAACCACCGCACAGCTATACCAGGGAGGACAGCTCAGCTCATCAGGTAGAAATAACAACTCCGGAAATACAAGTAAGATAGTTTAAATAGTTTATACGAATAGGTTAATGTACTTAAGAAGTGGAAAGGTTATCGGGTTATTCAAAATGGAGGTATACGATAGGTTAGAGGCAGGTAACAGCAGCACGGGATTAGAAAATTGCATGAGTTCAGGGGAGGATGAAGTTGTGGCTCAGGGGCCCGAGAATAGAGAAACTGATGGGGGAGGTAACCAGAATAGCGAAATAGAAGGACCCATGGTAGATAATGGTATGACTAACTTTAAAGTAACTGGAAGTCACGCTAGTGAATTAAATTTCGTGGCTATAATGGAGCAATTGCTACAGAAACAGAATGAGAAAATACAGGAAAGCATTCAAAAGAATAATGAGCAAATACAGGAAAGCATTCAAAATAATAATGAGCAAATACAGGAAAGCATCCAAAAGAATAATGAGCAAATGCAGGAGAGCATTCAAAAGAATAATGAGCAAATGCAGGAGAGCATAAAAGCAGAAATTCGAATTGTACAGGCTAGACAGGAAGAACTTAGATTGGGGCAAGAAAATATTAGAGGAGAAATAGATAGAATTAGAAACGAAGCTGCTGTTACCAGGGAAGAATTGGGCGCAGTAAGAGAAAGGGTGAATACTGAATTAGGAAACCTAGAACGAAGACAAAAGGATTGTGAAGCTCAGCTAACATCTGAGATGCGCGTAGTTCAAAACACTACAAAAGAAAAGCAGGACGAGTTGGAAAACAGGGTACATGAAGAATTGAAGTCCGTGCGTGACGAGATAAGTAAGCAGAATAAGGACCACGCGGAGGAGATTAATAATGTAAAAACTATCACATTGTCTATCAGCGCATCTCAGGTGCGTAGCGAGGCTAAATTAACGGAATTATCAGAAAAGACTGATAAAGATATTAGAGAAATAAGGTTAGCCTTGGATAGGTTAGAAGTAGTAAACCCTAGAACATTAAGTTTAAGCACGCAAGGTAATGGTAGAAGCCAGTGTGAAGCGTCTGGAGGCCAGTCTCCCCACGCGGAAGCACCGGTTTCGACAAATGCAAATTTTGTAAATGTGCCAGTTGGTCCAACTACTCCAGGTTCGGCAGATGCGCAATATGCTACTTATGCAAATCATCTGATTAGTGAGTTAAGTTCCCCCATTTTTCACGAGGAGTCGGATGATAATCCTAGACAGTTTATACGGGAACTAGACGAATATTTTGACGTAAAACGAATCCCAAACCAAGTGAAAATGATTGTGGTCAGAAAGGGGTTAAAGGGGCGTGCTCTAAATTGGTTGAGGTTGACGCTTGGTGAATACGCCGATTACGAGACCTTCAAGCGCGCATTTATGGCTAGATATTGGGGAATGGCACAACAAAATAAAGTACGTTTAGAAATCAACAATGGAAGATATGACCCGCGGTCTGGAGTGAGTATGGTGGATTACTTTTTACAGTTGGCTCAGCGGAGTAAATTAATTGAACCGCCGGTTTCTGAACACGAGTTAATAAGCTTAGTTAGCGGACACTTCACTGAAAATATACGCAATCATTTGATAGTGGCGAAACCAACCACATTCGCGCAATTTATAGAACTGATCTCCGCTTTTGAGGGCAATATTCATGACCACGGGCGGAGATTTCAGGGATTTTCGCCAGGTAGAGATGTGTATGCATACGACGGGAACCGAAATTTTGAAGATAGACGTCATCAAGTAGGACGGGGGGCAGGTAGCCCGAGATTTTTTAACCATCGGCGGGACCAGGTTCGGAATAGGTATCAAAATGACATGCCTAGATTTGAAGGAAATGAACGTTTTGGAATGAACAGGGAATTTAGGCATAGGCGGGAAGATAGAGATAACGCCAACCCACCTAGACGAAACGCGCAAGTCAATATTATGCAATGTGAGAGACCTGGTTCTGGAGGCAGAGGATTGCGGTTTAGAGAATATGGTCGAGACCGTAACTTCTCGGGACAATGGTTCCAAAGGGGCACCAGAAATGATAGGCAGAGTAACCATGGGGGGCGTGATTCACCTAATAGGGAAGGTCGAGAGGACCACTCGATAGAAATTCAGGATGGCGTTCAGCGTCAGTTACAAGTATCCCCACAGGACGCGAACTATCAGGAACCCGGACCCTCGGGAAACCAAGCTTCGGCCTTTACGAGGTCCGAGTAAAGGTCTCTGAACCGCCGCAGGTACAAGGCATACCAGGACCACTCACGTTTGCGGAGGAAAGACAGAGTGATACCGATAAACATGAAGGAAACAGCGAAAATAAAAGGTTCGAAATTATAACAGAATCCCCTTTCGTGAAATTAATGGTAATGAACAGGGCTACGGAAGCCATGATTGACACGGGAGCTAACGCATCAGTTTGTAGCGAGAATTATTATAGTCATTTGCTGAATAATAAAGTTAGGGTCATGTCACTGCCGGTAAAGAATACATTTTGTAGTGTGGCCGTTGGGAGGAAGAAGGAACGAGTTAAATTCCAGGTCATGCTCGATATCAAAGTCGAGAACAAAAACTTTGAAGTAATATTCCTTGTTATTCCGCGTCTGGCGCATGAGTTAATTTTGGGGGCAGACATTTTAGATTCGTGGAACGCGATTGTAAATTTTGAAGCTAGAAGACTTACGATACAGGTGGAGAATGGTGAGAAAATAGAGGTGCCTTTTAGTAACGGAACGAACCAAGGACTTGTATATCGGGCGCAGCCAGATTTACCATTGCAGAATGAGCATTTTTTCGTAGAAAATCTGAGGTTAGGTGAAAATTGTGTCATATCAGAGTTAAGAAGCGTCCCAGGAAATGAAAATGGTATCTATGAATACGGATATGAAGACGAAGAATTAGCGTACGAATCTGAGAATAAAGAAATGGCCCGTAAAGAAAACGAAGCGAATGCCGATAATTGGTGGGTCAATGAGACCGGGGCGACCATAACAGAGGCAAATGACACATTTACAACCTCAAGCTGGCGAGAGGGCAGCCGAGGGGTTGACCGAAAGAATGTTGAACTAGAACAGATTCTGCAACAAAAGGCGGGGCGCGCTAATGTATTGTCAGAGGAACAGTCAAAGAGCCTACTGCAAGTACTTCTGAAAAACCGAGGGGTGTTTTCAGAGCAGCCAGGGTTGTGTAAAGTTTACACCCACGATTTGAAGGTCCAGGGTATTAGTCCCTTCTCCCATAAATGTAGGAACATACCAATCGCAATTAGGAAACAAGTAGACGAAGTAGTTGATAAAATGCACAAACGGGAAATTATAGAATTGAGCGATTCTCCATACTCAAATACTCTATGTTGGGTGTATAGGAAACCGGACAAACTGCGCATGACCATTGACGCGAGGAAGTTAAATTCATATATAGTGCCCGGCAATTTCAGATCTGGAGGAATTGAAACGCTAATATCTCGAGTAAATAAAGGTAAATGTTTTTCTAATATCGACCTAGTGTCAAACCCCTAGACAAATACCATAAGTCATTGTTAAAATCGTACGTTAAGGGCACAGTGGACCCGGGAGAAAACATCGCAAAACCTGTTGACGGTGGAACGTAACGTCAGTCGTTCTTATTTAAATTCCGAAAAAATACTGAGGTAGGCTTGAAATGTACTGTCGTGCCATACGAGTGCACCGGATGGTTTCAAGTTAAGAAGTGAGTAGTTTGACAAGTAAACTTTTGAACTAAAATGTGGGGATGCCGATCAGTAGCAGGGGGTATCGCCGACAGTCGGACCTGGATGGTAGGAGTAACTGCAATGCACATTTCAAGCAGTGAGGCTATGTAACGAAGATCAATTGTAATAATATTAGATTGAGTAAACATGTAGTAAAACAAGTATGGTACAGATCATGGCAAAAGGTACAAAGGTCAAAGACACGAGATAAAGGACAAAGTGAAAAAAAAAAAAAAAAAAAAAAGAGAGGAATAAAAGATCGTTGAAAAGTGAAAGTGATTTTTTTTTTTTAGTGCAGAAGAAGTGAATAAGTGTCGCTTAGCTTGTATGACTGCTACTTGCGGAGGCTGTTAAAGACGGTGAGGACTAAAGTGGATCACAGAAACTCCAAAGCAGAATAATTAGAGGTGTATGCAATTGATTCATGTAAAATGTTAGTTTATAAGGTATATAATTGTATTCATTCTTAGGTTTAGCTTAGTAGGACTTTCCTTGCCATGTAAAATTCACGTTGTAAACTTGACATGTCAATGAAGCAGTGGCGGCTCGCAGTCAAAATTTTAGGGTAGGCAAAGTGTAACAGTAACAACAACAACAACAACAACAACAATAATAATAATAATAATAATAATAATAATAATAATAATAATAATAATAATAATAATAATAATAATAATAATAATAATAATAATAATAATAATAATAATAATAATAATAATAATAATAATAATAATAATAATAATAATAATAATAATAATAATAATAATAATAATAATAATAATAATAATAATAATAATAATAATAATAATAATAATAATAATAATAATAATAATAATAATAATAATAATAATAATAATAATAATAATAATAATAATAATAATAATAATAATAATAATAATAATAATAATAATAATAATAATAATAATAATAATAATAATAATAATAATAATAATAATAATAATAATAATAATAATAATAATAATAATAATAATAATAATAAACCCCGTTTATCCGAAATATAGGGGGCGAAGTCATTGCGGATAACGCAAACAATATATTGTTTGGTTGTTTAATAAGAGCAGAGTGAATGAGCGTGACTTACGGACGAATTACCGCCAAAACTAAAATCACGAGTGTCGGCAGACTTTTTTCCAGGGTGGGGGGCCCACATGTTGGAAATTTGCAATCATATAATATTAAATCATTATTTTACTGTCAAAATTTATAGTATTTGTTGCAGATAACTGCAGGTAACTGACTGCACATTAAGTTCACCAACTTCCAAGGGGGGCCGTGGCCCCCCTTGCCCACGTTTCGCGACGCCTATGACTAAAATAGATTAAGAAATTGAAAAATTGTCTGACTGCAGCTTTGTGTTAAATATCTAAAACACTCCTCTTTTCATTGTCAGTGCGCCGCGAAAGCGAAATTTGTAATAGTTCACTAATTAAGTCGGTCATACTGGTATTACAGAGTGATAACGACACGTTCGGGTCTCTGAGATCTTCGTTCGAGGAGTATGGCTGTTCGGAAAATGTCGCATAAATTCGGATTTGGGCCGGCAAGTGTTCGGACTGCTGGCAGACGCGTCTACGCATGCTCGGAGTGCATATACAGGCCGAATGTTTCCTTATCCCTATTCAAGGGCCTCGTACTGAGGAAATGGGACCGGGCAGGCAGAGGTTAAGCTAGCCTGCTCTCCACTACCCAGGTTCCATGCATATCATTTCTGCCGCGCGTTTCAAACACGCAGCGCAGTTTTGATGAATCGGAATTGAGATTAAAGGATTTGACCATGCGCTGGTCATTATAACCGAGAAAACTTTTCTTGAACTGCAATTTAGGGGAAAATGACGCTTCAAATGATAAAATGCAGAATCATAGTTAAACATTATTTGTTGATGTATTACGATAGGGTAGGCAATGCCTACCCTGCCTACCCTGAGGAGCCGCGCCTGCAATGAAGGGGCATTTTGTGACGGGAACTTCTCCCGGAAACCATATGCTCGAAGAAAAACAGCCAGGATTCTCGGAGTGGGCGTTTCGAAAACCTATTTGTCCCCTTTGGTCGTTAATTTTAACGAGGGTGGATGTTTTCGAAACTAAAAGGGCAGAAATCTGTGTGGTCCAGATGCGAAGGTAGGGAGCAGAGACGGAGAATTGTGGGGGGACTTGAAGAGTGTGACTTCGAGGAGGAGGACGTGGAAAGATGGGTGATATGACGATACCGCGAACATGCAGTGCGGAAATTAGTTACCTCGGGGATTAGAATTTCATCCGGGAAATACCGGTTACCAGGGACAAGAAATTATATACAACCTCGGAAATTGTTCTCCGAGAATTCTGGTGCGTTTTGGGCAGATGTCACGATAAATACAATAAATCAGAAGTGCGGTACAGAAAACATTGTCGTCTTCCTTGTTGGACACACGAAGGTCCTCTGTGACCCTTATTACACCCTGAGATCAAACCAACCCGTTTCCCCACATCCCTACATTGACCTTTAGTATGTGTGGCCGGCGATAAGCGCGAGACACCGATTACGAGCAGCCGAGGAACGCCGTCGTCGACGCCGACGCCGCCGCCACAGTTGTTGATTGAAAATTGAATGGGGTTATGCTAAGCTTTTTTACTAAAATTCATGGAGACAGTTTTCTCTGTATTAGCTATTAATTTGTTATTTAGAAGCCACGACTGTATTTTTGTCATTGTTTCATTTACCATGACTTGTAGTTGTATAGAATTTTTGTTACCAATTATCATGTTGATGTCATCTGCAAATAGTACTGTACTGGCATGCCTTAGATTCAGGGGAAGATCATTTATATAAATTAAAAACAATACTGGGCCCAAAATAGAGCCTTGAGGTACTCCCTTTTCAACTGTTTTCAATGTTGATTTTGCGCTTCCTATTTCAACTAGTTGCGCTCTTTCGCTCAGATATGATTTGAACCAGTTTTCAGCTAGTCCCCTTATACCATAGTGGTGTAATTTTCTTAATAGAATGTCGTGGTCAACCATATAAAATGCAAGATTTAAAGCTTTCACGACACACGTTATTTATTACAGTTTCACGGGCGATCAGCCGTGCGAGGTTTAAAAATATTGAGCTTTCGGCCATTGTAAACTCCTGACTCTTGGCCTTCTGAGGAAGGCCATGGAGTTTACAATGGCCGAGAGCTCAACATTTTTAAACCTCACACGGCTGATTGCCCGTGAAACTGTAATAAACATATCAAACGCCTTACTAAGATCTAAAAATAACCCATAAGTTTGGTTATGCTCATCTTTTAACTTCATTATTGCTTCTATAAGCGAATGTAGTGCATCGTTGATGCATTTGTTTTTCCGAAATCCAAACTGAGCATTATAAAGCAGTTTGCTAGATTCTAGGAACGGGACTATTCTGTTAAACATTACTCTTTCAATCATTTTCGAAAACGTAGAAAGCAAAGATACTAGCCTATAATTTCCAATGTTTTCCTTATCACCTTTTTTATATATTGGGTGTATTTTTGCTACTTTAAACTGTTTAGGAAATTTACCCTCTGATAGGGATAAGTTACATAATTATCTGTAATGGGGGTTATCATTGAGGGTGAGCATCTTTTTACAATGACATCTGGGATTCCATCTAAGCCACAAGGTAGTTTGTTTTTCATGCCTTTTATTATATTTTCAACCTCTTTCTCTGTTACTGGGGTAAGAAAGATTGTTTTTGGGTTATACGTTTGGTTACTTAAGTTTATTTGTGTTGGTCGTGGTACTGTTGAATTTGACATTTGCGTACATTTCATCATTTGATAAAAAGTCTATATTAAAGTCCCCACAAACAATCATTGATCTGTAGTTTCTTTTTAGGTTTGTAAGAAGAGTCTCAAAAAGTTTAAAGAAGATTTTTAAACAGCCAGTTGGGGGTCTATATATACACACCACTGCCAATCTACTCATACCATTTAATTCTGTAACTACATGTTCAAAATGCATTTCATGATTTAGATAATATGTATTATTTTTTCCTTTATGCTTTATAGTTTTTTTTTACATAGATAAGTGCCCCTCCATTTTTATGAGTTGATCGACAAAATATACTAGATAATTCAAAGTAAGGAATGCTATAATGGTTTTTTTCATGCTCATTAAGCCAGTGTTCTGTTAAACATAGTACACTGGTGCCTTTCAATTCATGTGATAACAAAATGTTCAGTTCTTCCAATTTGTTCCTAAGACACTGTATGTTTTGATGCACTATTATTAAGGAATGATTTAATATGGTATGTTTATTCATTACCCCCGTTTACAGAGGTTTTCTGTAATTCATCTATTTGTTTCTTACATACCTGGTTATCATCATCTACTCTACTTGCTAGTTTCCCTGTGGCTTGCAGACTTCTATAGCCTTTTTTTTACATTACCACCGTTTACAGAGGTTTTCTGTAATTCACCTAGTTGCTTCTTACATACCTGATTATCATCATCTACTCTACTTGCTAGTTTCCCTGTGGCATGCAGATTTCTATAGCCTTATCAATTACTTTGCCTAATAGGTATGAGCCTTACCTATTTAGGTGAAGGCCATCCCTACCAAGGCATGTTTCATCTATGTATTTATTTACATCGAAAAAAATTGCACTTAGTTTTCCACAAGCCCACCTAAGATTGTCGTTCACTTGCTGTATGAACTTATGATTCACATCACGTCTGTCTATGACACTATTAAATATTACCCTTGCAGATGGAAACTTACTTGTTACCCTTCTTATGAGCTCATATGCTTTGCCCATAACCTCATCTGCGTTGTTTGATTCCTTAAGATCATTTGTACCAACATGAATTACTATAACCTTTTTTTCACAACTATTTCTTTCGTCCACTATTTTGCTACCCAGTTGCCTTGAGTTTATATCTCTGTATACCCTGACTTGGTCTGACCTTCGAACTTTCACATGCTTTATCATAGAATCACCATACACTGCTACACTATCTTCTGCTTCTTTCTTCTTCACCCACTTAAATCTTGATTTGGTTTCACTCGCAACTGGTTCTCTCGTGGCTTTTCCTTGTTCTGCGATGATGTTTTTGTCTTCCCAGGTTATGTCCGGCACTTTGTCGAATCTGTTTACGTTGGTGGTAGCTGCTTCAGCGACCTCCGCTTGTAGTGCGCTAAATCTGTTGCTTGTAGAGATCTCTCCATGCTGATAATTTTATATTCTCTCTGATGGATTGAGCTCCTTTTGTCTACATCGATCCCGGATGATTTCCTTATTTACCACTGCCATGGACCATGTTTCAGCTGGCATTCGGCTGGCATGGTATTTTTTACAGGTTTCAATATCATCCTTTAAGACTTTGTTTTCCCTCTTAAGCACTTTGATATACTCTTGAGCACTTTTAAGGTCTTTATTCAATATATCAATCACTAAGCAAAGGTTGCACAATATGGTCAAATCCAGGAGCTTTATTAGATGGTAATCTATTAATGGTATTTTGTATTATTCCTGGAGTAAATAGTTTACACATTGGTGACAGTTGTAGTAGCTGCACTAGGGTGTTATATACTTTCTCATTCATGGTAGGGTCTTCTGAGATGTTGGGTTTAAACTGATGCAGCAGAATTTCAGAAAATTTGTTTACCTTTTCTTGTGAGGTTGTAAGCCATTGATTACCAACTCTAAGTGGAGGGATTTTGTCAACGACCTTGGTCAAAATTTTTGTTTTTCTCCAAAGGCTGCCATCTTTGGCTTCTAAAGACTGTAAATGTTTTTCCGTGGTTTCTCTGTTCAGTTCTTTTAATGCCAGTTTTAACTCATTGGTGGCATTGCTATAATTTCTCTTACGTGAAGGGTATTTAGTTCTTTCCCATAGTTTCCTAGCTGAATTTCTCACATATTGAAGTTGTAATATGTGAGGTGGAAAAATAACTCTTCTGTTTCTAAAGTATTTATCTGAATACATGGAGGATGCAAGATTAGCTGCTGTCTGGATATTTTTGGTTATTGTACTGACTGCTATATCAACATCTCTCTTGGTTTTTAAAGGGATTTTTGTAATTGTAGTGCTATTCAGATATGTTGTAGTGTTTAACGCCCGCTTTTACTACTACGGCACTGCAGGCGGTGACACTGATGATACATGGAATGAAGATGGAGCACCGGTGGAATGAGATGGCGGGGGAAACCGGAGCACCTGGAGAAAACCCGCCCTGACGCCGCTTCGTCCACCACAAATACCACATGCAGGTCCCTGGGATTGAACCCGGGCCACCTAGGTGGTAGGCGAGCACACTAACCGCTCGGCCACGGCGCCGCCAATATTCAGATATGATTTGTACGTTGACCAGTTAAATGGATGGTTTATGAGGGAGTATTTCTTTGTGTTATTTGGGACAGTTGCAGATATTTCAACTAGAACAGGATAGTGGTCGGAGCTTAGGTCATGAATATCTCTTGGGAAGCTGCATAAGTGAAAAAATTGTTTTCCAACAAAGAAATCAAGAACATCAGGTCTATTTCCTGTATCTGGAAAGTGCGTAGGTTCTAATGGATTTGCTATTTGTAGTCTAAATTTGTGTATTTGTTCATACAGCATTCTTCCTCGTGGATTAATTACATTAGATCCCCACCTTGGATGCTTACTGTTGTAATCTCCTCCTAATATGAATTTATCCCCCATTTCACGCATTATTCCCCATATTATGCTAGGAGTTACATGTTGGTCAGGAGCTGAATAGAAAGCTCCTAGTTGGTAGTTTACATTATCGGTCTTTACCTCTACTCTTGCAACTTGCACTTCATTTTCTGAGATAGGAGGGAGCTGATTGTGGTTAATATTAGCTCTAATGATTATTGCAGCCCCACCTTTCCTGCTGTGAGAAGGATGATCTGCCCTATATATTTTATAATCAGGCATGAAAAAATTTAAAGATGGAGTGAGTTTTGTTTCTGTCACCATCAATAAGTCTATATTGTAATTTTTTATAAAAAAGTTTAACTCGTGATATTTATTATTTAGACTTTGACAATTCCATGTGCTAATTTTGAATACTCTGTGTGCTGTATTATTCATTGTGGAGTATTTTTGGAATCAGAATATTTAATGTGTTAATGGTAGTTTGAAGTAGTGATAAAAGCATGTCAATCTTTTTGATCATATCAGTCATTACTGTGCTATTTATTGTGTTACCAGTGTTATCTTGTTTGTTTCTGGAGTTACCTGCAACATAAGCATAAGTAGGTCGATTGGTAGCGTCAGTGTAGTTGGGTAGAGCTGATCCTCCTTGGTTTGTAGTTGCACTTTGTGCTGTTACTGTTGTTGCGTTCTGAGATGTGGCAACGATTAATGGTTGCTTTCTGTCTGTGTTTTGCTGGAATTTAGATCTTCTCTGGAGTCTTTGATATTCGGGACAACCCCTGTAATTGGCTGGATGACATCCTTTGCAGTTTGTGCATATCGGCAGGGTGTTCTTGGGTTTGTTGCAATTTTCTGTGAGATGAAGTCCTTCACATTTTATGCATCTTGCTGTTTGATTACAAAAGTTTTTGGTATGCCCATATTGTTGACATCTATGGCATTGTTTAATTTCTCGCTTTGGTTTGGGTGGCTCTACTTTAATAACAGCATTGTAAAGCCGGGTTAAGTTATAGATTTCTGGATTTTTTAAATTTGATTTTAGGTCCAGAAAAAACAGTGGTATGGGTAATTTTGTGACTGGGTGTCTGACTGGTAACATTTGTAATGGTTCATATCCCAGCTCTTTTAATTCAGCCATCATTAATTCTGTGCTGCAGGTATAATGTAGTCCTCTTATAACTACTCTGAAAGCCCTATCAGATTTTAATTGATAGGTGTGATATTCTGCCTTGTGCATTTCTAAGAACGCAGTTACTTTTCTATATCCTTCTATTAGATCCATATTTAGCTTAACTACATTATTCTCCACTGTCTTGTATCTAAATTCTCCACAATTAAGGGAATTTAGTTCTTTAATCATAGCATTCATGTTGTGTATATTGTGAATATAAATTGGTGGAGGTTTACTTATCTGTGAATTTTCCATCACTGGTTGTACCGCTGATTCTTGTACATGTTGTTCATCAAGGCTGGCTGGAGGTGCAAAAGCATTTGATGTTGAAATAGTGATTTCATTATCCATTCTTATTCTCTTTAAACAGCTTTCATTACTATTAGAGAAGCTGGATGAGCTTTGTTGTGCCATATTTAATGCTGATTTTGTTGAACGGAAAGAAAAAGTAACAGAAAAGGTAACCTATATAGGTTAGGGAAAGTCCCCTGCCAGTGGCTTAATTATGTCACTGAATGTTATGTTTACACAGATTTTATTATCACAAAACACACACAATTGTATCTGCACTGTGTATTCAGAAAGATTGTTTATTAAACTCAAATTAACTTAAAAAACTGCAAATGAAACACACATAATTCTCATGATACATTTCTCAATTCCATGACCCACTCTAACTTCTATTATATTATAATTCACAATAACATTCATCTAACCTCTTCATCATAACACTTCATATGTGACTGACTACCACTTGTTTGTCCCTCACCCAAAGAGTAACAAAATGTCCAGATCCTCACCTTTGTTTTCTCATAATTTTTCCTTCCATTTATTCTTTTTGAATCTCTGTAGATTGTTTTGAAGTAATATACATGTGATTTTATTGACAATTATTTTTAGTGCATTTTTACCTGATATTTACTGTAGCTGATGCATGAAGTTTTGTATTAATATATTTATGTTTAAATAATGGTAGTAGTCATGAAGTAATGTCTTCTAATAGGATTCAGAAGTTGCTGTTCTCAGAATATAATTATTTTGAGGATGATGTTGTACTTCTTGAGAGTCCATTTGTGGAAACCACAAGAGAAGGAAATGGAATTAGACAACTTCAGATTGGTAAAAATATGTACATATGAAAGTCAGTACCTAATTCAGATACTTTGAGGAATATAACATGGCTAGTTTATTTCTGTTATGTTTTAGCTGTAACTCGGACAAAATTGATAATAGCAATGGATATAATTCAACCTGCTACAAATACAAATGTATGGTATACTGGCATTGATCCTGAAATTGAAAACCTTGAACTTATTTCTCTGTTACCCATTGAATGTGTGACATTAACTATATTTCATAGACACAAGAGGCACACACTTAAGGCTCACTTCTGTAATGATTGTAAAAAGTACTTCGAACTTAGTGGCACTCAGGACAGAAAGGTAATTTAAATGTGCATATTAAAATTATGTATTGTTCAGTGAATACAAAGATATTAATTTATTCATATTTTTTATTATTACTATAGTATTTAATATTGCCTATTATTTCATTGTTGGTTATCACATAAAAACATAGGTTAGGAATTTATTTGCCAGACCTGGTTATAAGTAAACTATAAGTATTTAAGTCTTGAGACTTGCTGAATGTACATTTGTAAATGCTTTTCAATAAAATGATAGAACTTCCCTAAAGATACAGTATCTGATCAAAAGTATGTGAACATCCCTATTTAATATGGAATTGAACCCTATATGTCATGAGAGGCAGACTGCCTCTATAAAAGGGAGCAGGGAGTATTCTATTGCTGGTAGATAAGCAGCAGCAACAGAATGGGTAGATCAGAGAGCTGAGTGACTTTGAATGTGGACAAGTCATTGGTTATCATCTGAGTAACAAATCCACCAGCACATGTCAACCCTTCTAAAGCTGCCCTAGTCAACTATTGATATGATTGTGGAGTGGAAATTTGAAGGAACAATCACAATGAAACCAAGACCAGTTAGATCTCATTTAATGACAGACAGGGACCTTTGAACATTGGGGAGGTTGGTTGTAAACAATCACAAGAGATCAGTGGAAGGAATAACATGCAAATTCCCTAATGCTACCAGCAGTCCTACCAGCGCAATGACTGTGCACTGGGAGCTAAAAGGGGTACCATAGTCAAGCTGTTGCTCATAAGCCAAACATTTCTTTAATCAATGCTAAGCAATGCTTGAGGTGGTGTAAAGAGCACCGCCATTGGATGGCATAGGACTGGCAGTGAGTGATTTGGACTGATGAATCATGCTATACCCCGTGACAGTTTGATGGAAGGATTTGGGTTTGGCAAATGCCTGGAGAACAATACCTGACATCATGTTTAGTGCCAACAGTGAGTACGAAGGAGGTGTTTTTGGTGGTTAGGATCTGGCCCTCTTACGGTGTTTAAGAAAAATCTAAGTGCGGAAGGGTATGAACACATTTTAGAACATTGTGTACTGCAAATGATAGAGGACTAGATTGCAGAATTTTATAAGAATGTTCTCACAAGTCCTCTGCACTCTAGATGAATTTTGAGAGACAAAATTTTACTACACAGAAAGTGCACACCTTGTTAAAACACACAATTTATGTCCAGTGCATTTTTTGTGAGTGAACCATTTTGGACATATTACTTGTTAAATAAGGAAAAATTGAAGCTATTAACAGTGAAGCAACAAGATTCTAAAGTAAGAATAAATTAGAAACTAAAAACTTCACTTATCTTATATGGCTTTGAGAATGAGCTGGACATAGCTTGAAACCCCAGGGTTAGCACCAAAACAATAAGATAAGTGAAGTTTTTAGTTTCTAATTTGTTCTTACTTTAGAATATTACTTGTTATTTGTCTGAATTTTGCAACCCTTGTACTTTACTCAAAAGAGAAGTCTTTTTCATCTTTTTACCTCTTGGCCATGCAAAGAGAATATATTTCATAGCCATCACATAGCAACCAGCTTTAAAAAATTTGTCTTTTGCTTAAAGCCTGCTATATTACCATATTCTTGCTACACTTGCAAGAAAATGAGCAATAAGATAAGTTCTGCAAATATTTTTCTCAATATGAAGAGATAGTGGAGTATAAGTTATTCCATGGATTCAGAACTTTAAGAGTTATATTGAGTGATCAGCATAGAACAGAGCAGTTTTCACAGCTCTCAGTCAATTGGCAATAAAGTATAAGTTGAACTCTTACAAACATGTTTGTTAGTTATTGCAATATAGTGCATTTGAAGTGATATGGACACATTCTGTTAAGGTGTAGAAAATCACTTTGACGTATTTCCCAGCAAAAGGAAATTTCCTATGGTTCTATTCAAATGGCTACAAAGTTAAAGTACTATAAAAATTGCTGTGATGGAAGAATTAAGCCAGTTTACTCCATTAAGTATGCGATTTTTTGAATGACTTATGAATTAGGTACATAATGATTAAATGGACCTTAATCTAATTTTATTTTCAGACAAATAGTGGTTCCACAAAGTGGGCATACTCATATACAAAACAGCTGTTAGCTTGGTACATGTAATACCTTTATTCTGAAGTGTATACTTTTTATATGTATTTAGGCTTTCACGGCCGGTGTCTAGATTATTCGAAATGTTTAGTTCTTCCGGACTTGTAGGCCGTGGTCGCAAAGAAGAAATACTACGTGTACATAAAGCATGGATACCGGTTTTAGATAGACTTTCAGACACACACAACAGTTGTAATAAAACCTCACCTACAACTGGCCAATGACTACCATAGACGGCGCAACAATGCCCCACCCACTCCCACCCATATAAATAAACGTAATGGACGTTAACGGTCATTTCTTCCACTACTTCTCTGCTTCCACATTCTAACTCTGACCAGTGCAGACGGAGGATCGTGTTACCCTGATGATGCCAAGCGCAGTACTTGGCGAAACGTTGGTATGTTCCATGCCTTTTAGACCACAGCACACAAGCCCGGAAGAACTAAACATTTTGAATAATGTATACTTTTTGTTTCTTTCTTAGAAATAACTTATGTCACAAACCCTATAATGCTGCTGAAATAAGAAAGCCCTAGAAGCAGACAAACACTTGTAGTGGCTGTAAGCACATGACAGCAAAGAATGATCTGATTGGTTCCTGACTGAAGCTCTCTGGAAGAAAACTAAATAGATCTGTTTTTTAATGTAACTGCTGTTTTTTACATTAGCAGTGTAAAGTAGCTTTCTTAGTCTAGATTTATTATAGTGTATTAATTGTGGACATACTATCACTTGCTCAGTATCAGGGTTGCCAACATTTAAAAGTAAAATTATCGTACCAGCCACTAAAAATTATAGATTTGGATTCAAAATTATCATACATCATAAACAAAAATGCTATAGCAATAAAAATATCAGTATAACACTTATGAAAATGTAATAGTAATGATGTTTATGGTATCCATTTACAAGATTGATGACTTCAACCAGTATTACAAATTTAGCATTTATGCTTCTCGCACTATTCATCTGAAAGTTCATCATCTTCCTTAACTGTTGCACCATTACACAAATTTGTTCATTTAAACTGTAACATCTTCTCGGTGGCTTGCAGATTTTCAGACGTACCACATTCTTTCATAAGCTGAGATGACCTAACTTTGGTTTTTATTAAACCCAGTTAAGAAAAAACTCTTTCGCAAGAAATGCTTCTGTGGGGCAACAAAATCACTGATAATAATGTAAAGGCTGCTAGTTCTTTGAAATCAGTATTTCCACCAAGTGGAAGTGTTTAAAAGCACTCCAGAAACTGCCAGGTTCAGACTTTTCTTTATTTCACACGGAGTATCACTTATTCCAAGTTTTCTTCATTGATCATCAATTTTCTGAACAGTGCCTCATTGAGATTACCAGATCTGGGCACACTGACAACAAGAGGATAAAGGGTAAAAGGATTAGTAGGATATGAAATGGTTGCCTCAGAGTGGTGGAGACAGGCTATGAGAGTAAAAGTGGTGTTGCTATTTGTAATTAATTTATTTCTATGATGTGACAAAACCAGTGAAAATGATATTTTGCCGGTATCTAAATTATCGTACACCCCCATAATTATCGTACAGGTTGAGAACCTTGAGTACAAACATTCAAATTATCATATGCCCCCATAATTATCGTACGGGTTGGCAACCCTGCTCAGTATGCCAGAGGAGGAGATCCAGGGTTTTGTGTCTACATAAAAAAAATATATTCTTTTACAAGTATAATATGTGGTTCTTAACTAACAAGAAGCAAATTAATTTTAATCAGTTTTGATCTGGTAGTAAAATTATTCAGTATCCATAACATTCCATTTATTTTTTGAAAATATCTTTTAAGTGATGACCATTCACTTACAAGCATGCTTCAAACCTCAAGTGCATTGTACATATAGTGACACAACCTCTCCAGTGGAACATTAGCTATTTCATGACAAATACTGGCCTTTAGTTCTTTCAATATTTTGCAAGCAAAGTGAGTGAGTCAGTGATTAGGGTTTAAGGGCCCGTCGACAGCTAGGTCATTAGAGCCCCATTTTGCAAGCAATCTTTAGAGACAATGCTCTTCAAGTATCAGAAGAAATCACACTTGATCAAAACTGGATATCTTGCTAGTCAGATGATGTCATCTCTAATGGAGATGATTTGATTTGGGAAGTCTCCTTGCAGCACTCATGGAGGCCCCTGTAGTGTGACTAGTGGTCTCATGTTGTTGAAATGAGGAAAAAAGGAAATCATGTAATTTCATTAGTAAGAAAGGTTTTAATAATGTTTGTATACCTGGCTAATGTCATGGTCATTGCTTTTCCCTTATCTTTTCAAAAAAGGAAGGACCAATTATCCCAGAAGACAACACGGAGTACCAAACAATTACTTGCTCACCGTGCAAAAGTTTCTCTTATATTTGAGGAGAATTTTGAGACCCATATAGGAAATTCGTTCTGTTTACAAAGCCAGATAGATAAAAATGGGATTTATCAGACATCCATAATTTTTTTTCAGTTTATCATCATTCATGTAACTTAACATATCTTCACAAAAGGTTATTTGTAACACAAATACCTGAAGCTTGTAACTGAGTGGGATGACTCAAGCGGTAACATCTGTGGTCAGCATTTGGGAGGTTGTGGATTCAAACCCCATGGCTGACCTTTCTGACCCATGGGTTCTTTTGGCAGTTTCCCCAAGCCATCAGGTAAATGCTGGGAAGCATTTCCATATCCTCTGAATTTCCTGTTCATCCATTTCATTACATTAATCATTTTATTGCACACTTCATTCCATTAAGTTTCTTTCAGGATTGGAAGCATCAATCAGCATCCAGCAGCAGCAAGGCAGAGGGAATAAACATGCTCTGGGAATTATTATTTATTTATGCCAACAATTTAATGCCATTCTGGCAGTTTGTCACAATAGCTCAGTGGTTAGAGCAACTGCCCGGTAAGCGGAAGGTCTGTGGTTCAAATCCCAGTTGTGGCATTGAATTTTTAAGTTCCAGTTCTACCTCTCATGCTCTGGGAATCTTGTCCCCCAGATTAGAAGGCAAGACATTGGTTTCCAGGCCCCCCATGGGATGTTATAAGTCCAAGAGGGGGAGGGGAGTTAAGACAGCCTTCATGAGAGTGCTTCAAACTGGGAAAATGTAGGGATCCTGCCACCTGCTCTGTCACAGCAACGTTTCGGCCATTCTTAAGGTCCATTCACCATTGAATGGAATTATCACAGTAATCAAATGCGTACACAGTGAGACAGAATATTGATCAATAGAAAATTGTTCATGTAAATATTTTTGTAAGAGTGTGTAAATTTCTAATTCTTTTAATTTGGGTGTATCAGGGACTTATTTTTTTTAATAATATTCAAAATAGACAATGTTTTCTTGTCACTTTGAGTTCAACCAATGAGAACTGTTGCGCGGATGAATACATAAGAATGGCGGTGTTGCGTCATAGAGACGCCTGGGACTCTTTTATCATTAGCGTCTGTGAGCTCAAGGTGAAAGGATGTATATTTGCTGATGGCGTGTGAACATGTAAATTACACCCAAACTTTTAACCAGTGTAGATTCTATCGAATTTTGAAAGTTGTTAACTAATTAACATAGTGATAAAAGTGTAAATTAACGAATAAATATGTTGTGATAAAGGAACGTTGATTTGTGCATTCCATTCTGTTACCTCGACCCTGAAGATAAGAGTAGCGTCAGATATCAATCAAACTTTCCATCTTTCAGTAAAAACATTATTCCTGCTGCTATATTCACGCTGATATGTGTTGACTATCTTTTTATAAAAACCGTAACAAAATGGCTTACCCAATGTGGAGCGCGAATTTAGAATGGAATGCAAAATTACGAGTACGATAAAACATCAAAAGGACGCCATCTCATCGTGCAGGAAAAAGACGCCATTAAACATTGTTTGATATTAACGACCCATCGGAACATCGATGCATGAATAATCAACGTGGGAAAAACACCGGAGATCATCTAGCGAAGCCAACTACCCAGGAGACGTAAATAACTGGACGAAGAACCAACGGAAAAGAAAGTAGGATCAAAAATTTTTGTTTTTACATACATTTTATTTCCATTGTATATGCCACTCAGAAGTGGCAAGGTAGTGGGACTTTCAACCTTAAGTGAATTGGATAAAGAAATTAAAATGTCGCGAAAAGAGATAGAAACAGGAGTGGGGGAAGGGGCAGATAGGCCTAGTTATCAAACAGAATTAGGAAGTGAGGAACAGGCGGAAATAAGCAAAGACCAAAGGTTAATGATGATGATGTTTGAAAGACTAGAACAAAGTTTAGGTCAGAAAATGGAACAAAATAATGCAGAATTAAAACATGACATAGAACAAAGTTTAGGTCAAAGTATAGGTCAGAAACTGGAGGAACTGAGACAGAACTTAGAACAGAAAATGGAATTAGGTAGACAGAACTTAGAACAGAAAATGGAATTAGGTAGACAGAACCTAGAACAGAAAATAGAATTAGGAAGACAGGAGTGTAAAGAAAATATGAAAGTAATGGAAACTAATTTAAAATTAGTACATAAAAACTTAAATGAAACAAAGGAAGCCTTAGAAGCTAGGATAGAAATTGTAGGAGATAGGATGGGAAAAATAGAATCAGAGATGAGAGAGAATAAGATTGTGTTAGAAGGAGAAGTTGCTAGATGTAGGGATGAAATAACAGAATGTAATACAAGTGTAGACTGTAAGATAACAAATGTAAAAGCAGAAATAACTGAGGAATTAAGGAAAGAGATTGAGGTAGTAAAGAAAGACATTATTAATGAAACTGTAGAACAAATTGTAATTCCTAAAATTAAGACAATGAATGATGTGATGCTTTCACAACAGGATGCTATAAATGATATGAAACAAAGCCACTTAGAAATAAAGAATGATTTAAAATCAATTTGTGAAGAAATGAAAAAAGGGAAAGAAAGTTTGGCTAATGTAAATGATGTTGTGAAGGCATTACAAAGACAAGATGATTTAGATGTAAGTAATGTACAAGATGAGAGTTACTTGAGTAATGTACAAAATGTTAATTCACCAAAATATACCCCATTAAGAACATCAAAAGCAGAACATGCCTAGATAAAATCGTCAAGGACTACATCCCAAAATATGGGAGGATAAAATGTATTCTATCGGACAATGCAACCATGCATAAGAGCAAGTTGTTTCAGAACACCTTAGAAACATTAGGAATAAAATTGTACTATTCCTCAGCATATTATCCCCAGGGAAACCCGACTGAGAGAATCATGAGGGATATAAGTATTTATTTTCGTTTACTCTGCCACAGAGACCACACTTCCTGGACGGAAAAATGCAGATATATAGAGGAGGTGATTAACCATTCGGTGAACCCCACGACCAAGTTCGCCCCTATCGAGCTGATGACCAACACGAAACCAAAAAAATTAGAAATTGACATTGACACTACGATGGCTGCCCAAAGAGAATTATCAGAGAAGGAAAAATGTCAATTGGCATTCAGAAGATTACAGCAGAAGGCTGAAAAAGGGAGGAACAAGGTGAAGAGATTCGTCAGGAAATGGTCCCCACAAATTGGAGAAAAGGTGCTCTTAAAAAGCCACAAAGCATCCAAGGCATCTGAGAAGAGATCTGGAAAGATGGAGCTATTGTATACTGGACCACTGGTCATAACAAAACAGCTGGGTGACCACACGTATGAGCTACAGAATACAAATGGCAAGTTGGTAGGAAGATACCATAAAAACAAATTAAAGCCATACAAAGAAAGGACCAAATAGTCTTTGTCAACAAATGTGTAAGGCAGGAATAATAGAGATGAAAGAAGATAACAATTTTTAATGGGTTACTTATAGAAAATTATGTTCAGATTAGGATTACAACAAGGAAGAAAATCAACATAGTCATTGGCTATATCGACCACAAAGAGCATTGTCAACAAAAACAGACGAGGACACTGATTGTCATTAAAGAAATGAATCATAGCGACGAAAGATAATATGTTTTTGACATAAGGATGTCAGGGACAAAAATAAAAATGAATCAATTATGATGAAAAAGATATAATATTTCGACACAAAGATGTCGAGGGTAAATTGAGAAGAAAAATAATACAATTACAGAATAATTGTAAGTATAGAAGTTTTCTCTTATAGAAATAAGAGACAAAGAAATGACAATTGGTGAAATGAGGAAAACCATAACCAGAAAAACAATGCCCATGAATTAAGATGAATATAGCCAATGCTAAACTCGAAGAAATGTTGAACCAAACAACAATGACTGATAACCCAATTAAGAAAATTAGTACCATTAGTAACATCAGAGTTGAAGAACCGACTCAACAACCTGCCTATACATAACAAGCTTATAAGACAAAGAAGGCAAAGAACTGAATAAAGTATTGCCATAAATATGATCATAATCATTAGCTCAAAATTTGTATCCTGTTTTTCTCTCCTCATAGCAATGAATACAAGTCAAAAACCACATGATAAACCATGATACATTTAAATTATATTTGTGTCAATGTCAAATGTACAATAACTGAGTATGTGTTGTATAAGAACTGAATATGTGTTGTACAATAACTGAATATGTATTGTATGATAACTGGATATATTGTGTAATAACTGAATATGTTGAGTAATAACTAAATGCGTTATGCAAAAACTGAATGTGTATTGTGTAATAACTGAATATGTATTGCATAATAACAGAACATATGTGGTATGATAGCAGGATATATTGTACAATGACTGAATATGTATTGTATAATAATTGGACATGTTGTGTAATAACTAAATGTGTTGTACAATAACTGGATATGTATTGTATAATAACCGAATGCATTGTGTAGTAACCGAATATGTGAAACTTATAAAGACATGTTGTATTATGTCAAAACAAAGGACAAAGACAAACAGGGAAGAAAACTGAAAAAAAAAAAATATTGTACAAAGTGATTGAATCATAGAAATAGGGAGAAGTATTGTATTGTGTTTCAAGATTGTAAATAAGGTGACAACTTGAAAAACAAAACAAGGGGCATATGAGACAGAATATTGATCAATAGAAAATTGTTCATGTAAATATTTTTGTAAGAGTGTGTAAATTTCTAATTCTTTTAATTTGGGTGTATCAGGGACTTATTTTTTTTAATAATATTCAAAATAGACAATGTTTTCTTGTCACTTTGAGTTCAACCAATGAGAACTGTTGCGCGGATGAATACATAAGAATGGCGGTGTTGCGTCATAGAGACGCCTGGGACTCTTTTATCATTAGCGTCTGTGAGCTCAAGGTGAAAGGATGTATATTTGCTGATGGCGTGTGAACATGTAAATTACACCCAAACTTTTAACCAGTGTAGATTCTATCGAATTTTGAAAGTTGTTAACTAATTAACATAGTGATAAAAGTGTAAATTAACGAATAAATATGTTGTGATAAAGGAACGTTGATTTGTGCATTCCATTCTGTTACCTCGACCCTGAAGATAAGAGTAGCGTCAGATATCAATCAAACTTTCCATCTTTCAGTAAAAACATTATTCCTGCTGCTATATTCCCGCTGCTAGGTAAAGACTTTTTAATAAAATCCGTAACAACAGTAATCAAATGTGTACACAGTTTTCATGTTATTCATTGAGTTATAAGAGAAAACGCATAAAGTAAAATTGTCTGTACCTCTGTCAGATCTTATATCCTAATTTTTAAACAAATTAAAAAGAAAACATAAAACAGGAAAAATTGACTAACTTTTTCTGTACTATTTTAGGATATAGTCATCACTAGAGCCCGGAATTTTATGTAATATCAAGGTGCAAAGTATGTACATATTTATGTAACAAAAACATCAAAATGTGTAATGAAATATGTAATATCAACAAAATATGTAAAATTATATAATCTAAATGCTAAGATTACCACCTCAAATCTAAATTCAGATCGCAAATTACCCAGAATTTTGTAATTTGATGGGTCTGTAAGTACGTAAATTAATTACAATAAGTTAAAATTTACCAAATGTAGAATTAATTATAAGGAAAATATTTTGTTTTATGCAGAATTTACCTAAAACTTATTTTCAAGCAGGTAATTACAAAATAAAAAATGTGTTTTGGATTATATTTATTAAAATTAATCATTTCACATAATTATTTTACTTAAATTTTAGACAGTAAAGCAATCTTGAAATACCGAACCAATTTATCAATGAGTGAAACAATCAATTAAAAATAATTAAATCTTATAATGATGTATTTTCATGTATTTTCTCTTGACATACAATGAACAACTAGGTATTTTTAATTTGAGTTGTAACGGGTGTCGTAACTTTGGACGCCATTTGTAACGGGTGTATGACGTTGGACGCCGGTTGTAACGGGTTGGGTGCCGGATTTAGGTAGGCATGAGAGGATGTTTCTCAGGCGCGAGGTTAGATGACAACACAACACAGACTTTTACTAAGTTTATTCTTCACCACTTCATTTGCCTCGAAGTGCCGACCTGAGCAAGTTTCTGGTGTTTTGTTCTAAGATTGCTATTTGCTTTACTTTACGCTAATACTGTCGCATTTCATACCTTGACGTTTCTTTTTTTGGCGCGAAGCTATACTTATTCAGCGATACGAGGTTTACCCTCCTAGGAACATCGCAACACAGACCCAAATGTCAGCTTCCTCTAACGTTCTTCTATTTGCCTCACCCCCGCACTTTCTCTCTAGTCCCGTTATGGAGGAGGGGTGTATTTTCCCCAGCTTTGTCCTTGGACTTCAGGCAACCGTCTCTCGGCTTGGGATGACAAAAGATTGTTTGTCCCCTGCCCTTCAGAAACGCACTCAGGTCAACCTACTTCCAAGAGGCAGCTTCATTGCACAATACCAAGTTATACTTATATCTAAAATCTTATATTTATGTACATTCTTAATCTAAAATTACAAATATATACATAAAAGTTCCCGTCTCAGAGTATTGTGCTTCTTCCAATGTACAGTGAATAACCATATATTTTCCATATTTTCAAATCGGATAAAATGTTCTTATAAGCAGAGAAGCTTCTCTCCAACTCACACAAAGTAATAGGAGCATATTTTAGCATAGGAATCTGATTTGCAGAGAAATGTTATGGTAAATCGACACTGTCACTGTTTAGCACTTTAGACACGGACACAAGCATAGAGTACCCTGGATTCCTGTTTAACACAGCTTTGAATTTTTCACCTACCTTCCTTCCTGCAACTACACTAAGCTTCTGTGATGCACGTTCCATTAAAGTCATAGATTCATGAAGAAGGGAACCTGATGTTTCCAACTGCTTGATGGTGCTAGGCAGCCAGCCAGCTGAAGTTACTCTTGATGTAAGCACAGGAGCTTGCCACCTTCAGATCTTTAAAGATGTCCTGAGATTTACGTATGGTTGTTGTTGTTGTGTTTAACGCCCGCGTTTACTACTACGGCACCGCAGGCGGTGACACTGATGATACATGGAATGAAGATGGAGCACCGGTGGAATGAGATGGCGGGGGAAACCGGAGGACCCGGAGAAAACCCGCCCTGATGCCGCTTCGTCCACCACGAATACCACATGCGGATCCCTGGGATAGAACCCGGGCCGCCTAGGTGGTAGGCGAGCGCGCTAACCGCTCGGCCACGGCGCCGCCATTTACGTATGGAAACAGCTACTTCTGAAGAGAACATGTTCACCACTGACTGGACTCCTTCAAAATGTTCACAATAGAAGTTTACAGCTTCTGACCATATACCCCATCTTGTAAGTACTGGCTCAGGAGGCAAAGGAACATGTTGGAGTAGATTTTTATAGCACTGAATTGTGTGCGGTGCTTTCATGAAGACCTTTTTGTTGCTGATATCAACGTATTCACACAGCAACACATTGCAATGCTTGGGCCAAGCTGGTACATTTGGGTAGAAAACCTTAAGGGCAGTAGCAGCTTTAATCATGTACGCTGCAGCATTTGAATACATAATTAAAACCTTTTCCTTACACACACCCTCTGGCCACAGAATCTTCATCCTATCATTTGCGAATCTTGCAATTGTGGAATGATTTGTTTGTTCTAACACCTTGCAACAGATTAGAAATGGTTTTGCTGGACGTTTGAAATCTGGTTTTCCTATTGCTAAATTTGCTATGTACCGACCCATGTCACCTGTAGTTTCATCGATGGCAAACCAAATACAAGAGTTTCCAATTTCATTCCGTATATGAACAACTGCTTCTCCACAACACACATTAACATACTTTTTCCTCAGAGTAGATTCGTCAGGAATAACTTTCTTGCAATATTTTTCTAGAAAGGAGCAAAATTGAGGAATTTAAAGTTTATGCCACGGAATATTAGCTGCAACCATTGCACTGCATAGGTCTTTAAAAAATCATTTCTGGATGGTTCCTGTTGCATTTGTGTCAACAGAACTTGCTTTCTAGAAGACTGTAGGTGTTTTTTGCGTATGTTAAGAGCACTTTTGATATGTTGTTCTAATTGAGATTTCATGGAACAGCCAATTCTTTTACCACATGCTTGACAGACTATTATTTTTCCGTCGGTTGTAAAGGTGCTATCTAATTTCACTCATGAATTCAACTTGTACGACAGCAAGGATGCAACTGGTGCCATTTTACTAAAACTAGCAAGAAAACTAACTGCAGTATTATCACCTCGCTATATTGATGGTTGTCCAGCGGCTCACTTTGTTTCCTCGCAGCTATTATATTACAAGACGCCGACTACTGCATCAATGGTAACAATCAATTTCTCCAATCCTTGTAAATGTCCAAAGCACTGCAAGAAATGTGACACTGGAGGTCAACATTCTCAAGCAGCACTTGCTTTGATATAAACGGACAACAATCAGAACGAGGCGAGACGGTTATTATTGCATTCTTAATTTAACTTGCATCCTATTTTGCAAATTGATTTTTGTTTCTTTCAGCAAAACTTGTGAAAACAGTAATTTATAATGTGACTACAATATTTTTTAAAAAATAATAAAATTGTAACAAAACCCAGAAAATATGTACGTTTTATGTAACATCATTAAAATATGTAGAAATGTGTAAAAAATGTAAAATAAAAGTTGTAAGGGAGTCCCAAATGACGTAATTTGCCAACATTTTTACTTATCATTGAAATATTATGCAGGATTTAAAATATGTAATTACATAAAAATCCGGACTCTAGTCATCACAGACATACAAAGTTTTTACTAAAATATTGTTATAGAGATGAAATGATCTTGGAACATATACAAAGATATTAAGAGCATTAGAAAAAATATTTCCAAAATCAGAGAACAGAGAGAACATTTTCTCTGGTTATTTGCTTTTCTTTGTTTTCCATATTTAACTGATAAATTGTCATATCTTTTTGGCTTTGTTTAAGAACACATGCTATATCCTCTCTTTTTAGTTACATTGTATTTTCATAGTTTTATTTCAGGGGTTTCTTGCTGTATGTAACATAAAAGTTTATATAAATACATTAACAGGTATTTTGGAGCTTGTGGTGTGAACAGGTGAAGCTTCTAAGTTCTTTGCGTTCTTGTTCATCTAAGTCAGAAACAACAGCAGCTAGCAGCAGCAGTAATAGCACACTCTACCTGACTTCTAGTAAACTTAAAACTCCTGAGAAAGGTCAACATCAATTGTGGTGCTACTATGGCACTAAAAACAGGAATTGTGTGGTAAGCAAATCTGTAATTCAGAGAAATATGAATTTGATATTTTTTATGAAGTCATTATTGGTGTGATTCCTCTATTAATTTAGTGGTTTCTGCTTATGTATTATTGCATAGCCTTAAAAGGTAATTTCACTAATCAGCGTTTTTACAAATTAGAGTTTCAATTAAATGTAACTTCCTGATATTTGTTATGTTGATTGTTAGTCGCACAAATTCTCTATATAATATAATTACATGAATGAATTTCAGTTTCAGTTTTATTCTGCCATTTGCAACATTTTTACAAAGCATCGTCAAGTTTATATAAAATAGAAAACATATTTACATTATCTATTAATCATATAATTTTACATAAGCTAGGAACATATATTCACGTTATTGATTAGGTAAGTAATTTTAAGTACAAAGCTGAGCAGATATAGATACCTAGAATTAATTAAATACCTAAAATTAATTTAACACAAATTTCAGAAGATTAATGTTTTAAAACCAGGTTACGGCTCAAGATTTTGTTTCATTTTGTATTTTTTGGTTGAGTAGAAAGCATTTTTAATCAGGTAAGTCTTTATTGTATTAATTTTCTTCACTTCTTCATGTAGTTCTTTGATTGGGTGAGGTAAATGATTGTATAGGTCTTTTGCAACACTTTCAATACTTTTGGAAGTTAATGATCCCCTTAGCCTATTTCTAAAGTAGTTCTGTTTTGTTCTCGTCTTATGCCCATGCATATTCCTATTTTTTTCTTCAGTGTGATTTCTTATTGCGTGCTTAAGACATTCAAATATATATAAGCATGGCACTGTGAGGATTTTTAGGTTTTTAAAGCTGCTTTTACACGATTGTTCCCTTTGCAGTTTTTCCATTATTCGAATTGCTTTTTTCTGTAGCCTACATATTCTCAGTATATTTTTCTTACCCGCTGCTCCCCATAAAATAATCCCATAATTTAGGTGTGAATGTACAAATGCATAATTAACCTTTAGTATACTATCTTTATCCATAATTTGTGTTATCTGTTTCAATACGTATATGCCCTTATTGATTTTGTTACTAACCTTTTCTATGTTTGTGCCATTTTAAGCTATTGTCTATGACTAATCCTAAAAATTTGTCTGTGTAACTTGGGAGATATTTTTATTTTGTATTGCTAATGTGATGTTACTTTGTGCCTTATTACTAATCGTAATTTGCATCCATTCGGTTTTGTTTGCATTAAGTGCCATTCCTAATGTCTCTAAGTAAGTTCTAATTAGTTCTAATAAAGAGTTTGCTTTATCTTGTACTTCTGCTTCCATCTTACCTGTTATCACTATTGTTGTGTCATCAGCGTACCCAATGGCCAAACCTCCTGCATCCTGTATTATATTATTTTGCTTCCATTATATACTACCTATTAACTCTTTACATCTCATCCCTATTATATATAATAAACCTTGAGCTGCACTTGCAAATATAAGCACCATGGTTATTAATACATTATACACCAGGTTCATGATCTACCTATCTGTAATATTTCCTTTTAATTAAATATACCAATTTTCCTGACTGGCATCCTTGCATATATACAATTTTATAATTTTAAAATGCCTCTCTTGTATTTTTCTTTAGTCTTTCCTAATAATTCACCCAGCTTGCTAATCACTTCTGTATTGTTAGGCTCTCTAATTCTCATTTTAATTATTTCTCTCAGTAATTTCAGCTACCTAACTAGTACCCATTGATCCCTCCCTAATTTTGTCTCTTTACAATCCAAAATAAAATTAAGGTAATTTTCCATTTCCTCACATAATGGACACCTCTGTTGGTCCATTCCTCTTTCGTCCCCCTTAATTTCATTGCCTCAGTTCTAAATCATGTGCACCCTTCGCTTTCCAATTTATTACCCACTTCAATATATGTTTTCCACGTTCAAATATACCCAGCCACATCTAGCACACCATTTATCAGTGAAAAATATTGGAGAGCAAGAGGACCAATGACTTCTTTGTCAGAAATCCAGCATTAGCCAACAACAACACATAGTTTTCCCCTACCCCAATCTTTTTTGACTTGCTTGTACAATACCAAGGTTTTCTTATCGCTAATAGTGTTAAATAGCTCTTGTATATTGATATGCCCAATCTTTCCAAAACTTTATTTCTAAATTTAATTAAAAGGGTGAGTCAATTAATAACACTGAACAACACTTACAACATAATTTTCCAGAACGCGTTTCGAAGGTTAAATTTCCTCCATTATCAACTGGACAATAACTGAGTTTCCATGGTGGATGGCGGATGGCGATGTTTCCTCTGATGTTTCTTCTGGTAACAGTTCAATGAACTTGCTGAAAATATCTTTCTGAGGAATGTCGAAATTAAATACTCAGTTTCTATTTTTTAAAATGAAGATTTGTTCCCATGTGGACAGTTCTTGTTTTCCGGTTATGTGTGTCAGAAGTTTTGGTTCTAGCTTTATTTCATGATTTTTTGTCCAAAAGTGAAATGCAACTGCTGATTTTTCTAATTGTTTACTCTTAATGTTCCTAACGTGTTCCTTGGATCTAATTTCTAAATTTCTTTTGGTTTTTCCTATGTATATTTCATTACAATCACTGCATTCAATTGAATCGGTCGGTGGAGAAAGGAACTAAGTCATTTTTTTCACTTTTTCATTTTTTCGCGCATTCCCTTTAATTTGACTGAAATACACCGTCCTGTGTTGAAAGGAACTATGTCCAATGACTGCTTAGCGGGGAAAAACGAGTCTCTGTGCATTCATCAGGAGAAGAAAGGAACTTTGTCACTGACTTAATTCGTTTCTCCTCATTTCTTTGATGTGAACTGCAAGTGAGGTGCCCCTGTTGCATCAAGAATGTGCTTCGACAATGGGTGGCATATTACGTCTATGTAATCTTTCTTGTTTCTCTGTATTTGAGACTGCAACTATTTAGTCAGAAGCTTGTTGTTATGAAGGAATCATGTCACCAAAAAGAAAGAGAAACGAGAAGCAGCACAAAAGGAAAAATATAAAACATGCAAGAATACATAAACTACCCTACTTGAACTATCAGGACAGTCCTGTACCTGGGAACAGTGTCAGAGCAGATTGCAAGTAAGTAAATAAGACAATAACTATTGCAGCATGAAATGTGCAATGCATTACTTCTATATTTTACAGAGAGCTTTATTACTGATACTAATGTAATTCGATACTGTTTTCAGGTGTCGGATTATTAATGATACGCAACACCTGAACATTCTGTCAGATTTTCGTAACATGGAAGATAAAGATGCTCAAGATATACGTCTACAAGACCTAATATTGTTAAAGAGGTGAAGCAAAGGCGACCAAGGAAACAGCAACACAAACCTGCAGGTATGTGTCGTGTATCTGTATCATGAAGGTGAGGGAAAGAAGGGGGCCAATGAAGTATGTTCCTTTTTATACGATTATATCAAGACTACTCTGCCAGAAAATATCGAACTACACTTCTTTGATGGAGCCCTGGGGCAAAACAAAAATCATACTCTAATTCAAATATGCCTAGCATTGAAACAGCTGACAAAAATGAATAAGATCGTTCATTGATTTCCAGAGAGGGGTCAATCATTCCTACCATGTGATCGAGTGTTTGGTGTAATTAAAAGAAAAATCTCAAAATATGATAGAGTTTATACTCCCAAAGAATATGTGTAGCTGATAGCTAATAGTATTACAGGAGTAACTGTGACTATGGTACAGACAGAAAGAATTATGAATTTTGACAAGTGGTGGCCACAATTCTACAAAAAGAATGTGATTTCTATGAAAACAGCAAGTAAGTATTTTCCAAGAAATAAGAAAGCATCATTTACAATTTCCCAGTATAAGGAATTTATTTACAACACTACTAAGCCTGGAATAATAAGAACACGTCCGTTTATCAATAGTTGTCTGACACATACATTCTGTTTCCTGAAAATGTGTTCAAATTTTCACATGAACCTGGAGCCAGCTTATCCACAGCTCGAAGTGCCCATTCAGAAAAAGAAAATTGAGGACATACAAAAGTTGGTGAAATATGTACATGGGGAAGATGCACAAAAATTTTATGAAGATCTATTGCAGTGGCCAGTGGTTTCATAAAACATTCTTTAGGTACAGTTGAATGAATCACGTACCATAATTTGCAAATTACTTCTCCAAAATTTTTATATGTACTACAAATGTTAATGTGATTTTTCATGTTGTGTTGTTTATGATTGTATTTATGTTATTCAAGATGCTAAACATCAATATTGTAACAAAAACTACATTTTTAAGCAAATAAACGCATTAAACAGTGCTAAACCTATCGTCGAGTGGAGAAAGGAACTAAGTCAATTTTTTTCAAAATCAATTTTTGCAATATTTACTAAGAATTAAGCGAGTGCATTTATAGACATCTACTGGACTGCAATAAAGAATACAATAAAGCATCAAACAGAAATTTCTGAAAATAAGTTTATTGGCTAAACAGTCTTTTGTCTCTCCTGAAAAGTTAAAAAAACTGATTTTTTGTTAGATGGAATAGCATCTTTGATGTTTGAAAGTAGCAGGTTTTTTATGGAGTAATGGTTTACTGGTGCTAGCTGAATGTTGTATTCCTTGAACACTTTTTTAAATTTATCAAAGGCCCATGGATGATATGTGAATTTTTTGAATGTCATTTTTGTTTTTGCTGCTGTGAGAGTTGTAGTTTCTTTTACTAATTTTTTCTTTTCTGCTCATTTTTCTTTTTTATCTACTAATTCTTTGGGAAAGCCGTTTTTGGTGCTATTTCAATTATTTTGTAATATTTGTTTTGTATTCTTCTGCTGAAAGAGGGATGTTCACCAATCTATGTGTTAAACTATTGAAAATTGCTTGTTTGTGGCTTCTTGGATTGTAACTATTAGCTTTTATGTATTGTCTGTTTGCGTTGGTTTTCTGTGAATACTGAAATTTATTCTATCCTTGCTTTTGATTAATTTTAGATCTAAAAATGGTAATTTATCATCTTTTTCTACTTCCACTGTGAAATTTATACTTTTGTCCTGTATGTTCAGAAGTTTTAATGCATCACTGATGTGTCTTTTTGGAACTATTGCAAATATGTCATCTACGTATCGCTGCCAGAGTTTGAACATCCACGGGAAACCTTTTGTGATCCTTATTTCTAATGAACTCATGTAAATATCTGCTAAGAATGGTGAGAGAGGGTTGCCCATTGCTAAACCTGAAGTTTGACAGAAATACTTTGTTTGGAACTGGAAGAAATTTTGTTCTGTGCACAATTTGGTGAGTTCTATGTATTCTGCAATTTCTGATGATGACATGCCAAGTGATTTGAGCCAATTTTTGATCAGTGATGGGAGTTTTTTTATTGGTGTACTGGGGAATAGTGACTTTATGTCAAAGGAGACAAGGATGTCCCCTTCTGTTAATTTGAAGTCTTTGATTTGTTCTATTAGTTAATAACTGTTTCTTATGCTTAAACTTTCGAATTTAGGAAATGAATTAAATTTATTAGATAGCCATTTTGCCAGTTAATAAGTTGGTGAATCTATGTTACTAATTATGGGTCTCATGGTGATGTCTGGCTTGTGTATTTTGGATAAACCATAGATTCTAGCTACGGTTGGGTTATTTCGTTTAATTGCATATTTGTTTTGTATTACGCTTGAATTTTGTACAGTTTTTTTAAAGGTTTGAACACAAGTGGTTAGCGGGTTTTTGCTGATTTTTTCGTAGTTACTATCATTTAGTATTGTTTCCATTTTTTCTATGTGATTTGATTTATCCATTATTACTATTTTGTTCCCTTTGCCTGCCTTTGTGTATATTAGGTTTTTATGTTTTAAAGAATGGATAAAATTTCATTTATTTTTGTGACTTGATCTGTATTTTAATTCTTCTAAAATCTTTTTGCACTGGGTTTTTACCGAATTTTGTGTAGATAATGGTAAACACTGTGTTGAAATATTTATATCTGCTATATAGTCTTCAATTTCCATAGAAAAATGGACGCAGGTTTATAAACCTTGATTTAAAAGATTCATTTCTTCTTTGGAGAATTCATGATCAGAAAGATTGACCACATTCTCAAAGTTTTGTAAATAAGTTTTTGCAGTTCCACCATTTTGTGCCGTGTTTGAACGTACGTTTGTATGTGAACTCTCTCTGTTTTCATTTTTCATTTTAATTTTTGACTATTTTTTTCTGTGTAATTTTTTCGTGTAAATTTTGGTGAAAGAACTTGCAACATTACGAAGATAAGTGAAGCTTTTAGCTTCTAATTTGTTCTTACTTTAGAATCTTGTTGGTTCACTGTTAATTGCTTCAATTTTCCTTATTTGGTGAAACATTTATTAATTTATCAAATTTGTGTTTAAGTTTCAGAGTTTTTGCTTTCATTTTTCTGCTAAGAATTGCCAAATAATTATTTTGAAGGTTTTCTCAAATCATATTTCCCAGTACTAGCGTTAAAATTGAATGTAACTTGTAGAGTTTTAAATCTGTGCCTTCTAGCTGCTTATAATGTTTATTGACCTCTAGTTGTAAAACTTTTTTCTCTGCCGCTTTTTGTTGAGCATTTCCGTTGCTCAGTTTAACTATTTTCCGGACAAATTTGGGGGTTACTTCATTTCGTAAACATAGTTTAATGAATTTTATGTTGGCGAAAGTGTTTCTCTTTTTCTCGTTAAGTTTTATGAACATTTTTATTGCTTGCTTCTTTGATCCGAAGTTTTCATTGAATACGCTTACCTCATTCGCCATTTTCTAAACTGTTGTTGTTATCTTCCTTTCATAGAAGTTTGAAAACAGTGTTGTAATTATTTCTAAAATTTGTCTATCCCTCCATATATTCCCCATCCCTATTTCCTCTATAGTCTTTTGTATAGATAAAGCACAAGTATCAGACACTAATGTTTTCTCTTGCATAATCATGTATTCTTTTACTATATTCTGGCTTCCAATGCTCCAACTTGATACCAAAATTTTATCAATCTTTCAATTATGAGCCCTTTACTTCCTGTTCTACCTAATTTCAGCAGTACTACTCCTGTAGCTAATGCAACTGGTAAACCCTAAATTAACCAACCAAAACTTCTAGGTATTAAGTCCGCCCCTTACCCCCTTCATCATATCCTCATACCTGTATCCCAAACAGCATATTGGCTTCCACTGTTGCCTTATACACTCTTTGTAGCCATTTAATTTGTATCCCTGGTATTTTAAATATACATGCTCTAATCCCCTTAGTTGCAATTTTACCCTTAGCTAAAACTGCTTTCTTTTGGTCATACCATCTTCCATTACTACATAACTGAACCCCCAAGTACTCAATTTTTCTCACTATGGCTATTTTTTGCCCTTCCATGCTCCATTTTTCTTCTCTTTTTAATTTATATTCCTTTTTCAAGACCATAATCCTAGTATTTTTACTTTCTCAACTGGTAAGTAGAGGAATATTGTGTTCCACCAAAAAATTTGATGTCCAGATTTCACCAGAATGTATGTTTTGAGACCCCCTGAATAAAAAAAAGCATTTTTAGGAAATGGTGTGTGTGTGTGTGTGTGTGTGTGTGTGTGTGTGTGTGTGTGTGTGCGTGCGTGCGTGCGTGCGTGCGTGCGTGCGTGCGTGCGTGTGGGCATGGGGGTGTGCATGTGTGTGTGTGTCAGCCTGTGGACAGCATAACTGAAAAATGAAAAGTCAGTTAAAACCCAAAGTTGGTATCTATGTTCAATGTCTTTCAAGGATGTGACACAAAGATTTTGATGAAAATAGCACCATCCTAAACTACCTTTTACATGGAAAATTTTTCGAAAATTTTGTTTTTCAAGAAAATGGCTTTAATGATTTTGATTAAAATGCCATATGTTTAAGATATTTTTATGACAAATGAAATGTATATCTTGAATTTTCTGGCTATAGCCTATGTAGTCCTGTTTACTCTGAATGACTTTTGAATAACTTGTAAACCATAAGAAATAGATAAAATCATACTGTACAAAAAATGTAAGTCTTGCTAAAACATGTCTAAACAAAATTTTTTTTTGTAGAGTGAAGTATTTCGGAGATATTGCTTGTTATTTGTGTCAGTTTTGGGAAACTTAAAACTTTTGTGAAATGGAACATCGTTGTTAATTTTTTTTATATATCAAGCATGCAAAGAGAATGGGATCTTAAAGCTTTAAAAGAGTTAACTATCGCTCAAAGCCTACTGTATTCCCTATTCCCCTTATACATACAAGGAAATAAGCAATACAATAATTTGAACAAATATTTATCTCAACTAACACAAAAATATAGGAATAAGAGTTTGTAAGTGGTTAGTACAAGAGTAGAGAAAGTCATGTGTGCAACACATCAGATTTTTAGAAAAAGGTCCATGTGTGTGTATGTGTGTCAGTCTGTGGACAGCATAACTCATAAACAAAAAGTTGGTTGAAAACCAAAGTTGGTACTTAGGTTTAACATCTTTCAAGGATGCGACACAAAGATTTTGAAGAAAATTGCTCCACCCTGAAGTGCCCTTTACATGGAACATTTTTCAAAAATTTTGATTTTCTTGAAAATGGCTCTAATGATAATTATTATTTATTTATGCCAACAAACTTACTGTTGGTGTTTTTAAACACACAAGCTGTGTGTGGGCAAAGTTTAAGGAAGGTCTGTGGTTCAAATCCCAGTTGTGGCATTGAATTTTTAAGTTCCAGTTCTACCTCTTAAACTTGGCTCTAATGATTTTTATTAAAATGCTATATGTTTAAGATATTTGTATGACAAATGAAATGCATATTTTGAATTTTCTCGCTATAGCATATGTAGTCGTATTTACTCTGGATGACTTGCATAACTGGTAAACCCTAAGATAGACAAAATCTTAATATACAAAAAATGTAGACCTTACTAAAACACAATTTATGCCTGAATAAATTTTTTTGTAGAGTGAACCATTGGGAAGATATTCCTTGTCATTTGTGTCAGTTTCAGAAAATAAACTTTCATCAAATGCAACATTGTTGTTCATTTTTTATATGTTAACCAAGCAAAGAGAATGGGATCTCAAAGCTTTAAAAGATTTGACTATCACTCAAAACCTACTGTATTCTCATATTCGCCTTGCACCTACAAGGAAATAAGCAGTATGATAATTTTTGAAAATGTTTATCTCAACTAACACGAAGATATAACAATAAGAGTTTGTAAGAATGGTTAGTACAAGAGTAGAAAAAGTCATATGAGTACAATACATCAGATTTTTGTAATTTATCTTTAACCTCGACTTTTGCAAATCTCCTCCAAGACATTTAGAGCTCTTGATAATCTTCCAACAGATATAGAACCCTACCACCAAATCATCTGCAAATAATAACCCTGGGATTTCCCTATTATTTATAATATGGTGCTGATTCCACTTCTAAACTTCGCCTTTTAGATACTATTCATCATACTGGTATCTGTCTTGCAACTGAAGTTTTCTGGACTAGTCAAATCGACTGTGTTTATGCTGAGTCTGGCAAACCTCCATTGTCTGTCTGACACTCGTTGCTGCCCCATTCTTATGTAGACCATTTGGCTGCTCATTCAGTTCATTCTTCATTTCATCGGCACTGTTACATGTGAAATACCACTGTATCCCATCCAAGTACAAGGTTTCCGGAACTGCTTTCTGCGCATGCCCTCTGACTGCCTGTGGTGGAGCAGTATTCTCTTGGCCGCTATCCTCCCTGGCAGCTCCAGCGTGTACGTGTCAACCTGGACCTTTTGGACTGTGCGAAGGAAGACACCCTTCATTTGGTGTTTCACCAGCTTTTGGCCGAACTCCTGGGCCGTTACCGAAAATACACTCCAATATTTACTGATGGATCCCAGGATGCAGTTGGTGCTGATTTTATAATTTATCGTCGGTGATGGTGATGAGTTTTTGACTCTTTCGTTACCTTGGGCCATGGTATTGGATGGAATGAACATACACTCGGGGTTAACTTTAGTGAAATATTTTATTCACACTTTTTGTTCACAGTATTTAAATCGTATCCCAGTAGCAAGTCTTTTATTTCAGTGGATTGACTTCCCTAGCATCGCCGAAATTTAATGTCTGAAAATTTAGCGATATTTCGCTATATGTGTTTTCTATCACTTTACACTTTGTCTATTTTACGTCCTTTCATTTAATTGCACACTTCGTATTAACTAACTTATTAAAGTTAGCTAATGTTTCACTTATTTTACTCAAATTAACGGTCTTTAAACACTTAGTAAATTTACTTTCACTATTTTATGATGCGCACACATAAAAATGTGTCCATCTATACCAAAGACACGGTCGCTATTAACAAATTCTTTTGGTTGCGAGTCTAGGATTCTGACTGCCATGTGTACATCCGCGTATGCATTCATCAAATAGTTCCCACATTGTTAGGGAAGCGATCTTTAGCTATTCTCCCTTCGCTTTTAATATTGAACACATATAATTTAATAATATATTAAAATTAAATATGGAAATATTTATGACGTCTTTAAACAAACTTAATTGTTTGTAACAATGAACAATAGCAACATGTTTTCATCACTCAACCAACTCGTACCAACACCAAAAACAAATTAGACTCTTAACAAATATTCACATAAATGATTATCTTTTGGGGTCTTACAATATTCTGTCTCAATCTTTTAGAATTGACTCCAAATTCTTCAATCATCTCATGCAGAGATACTTTCTTATGCTTTAAATATTTGGTGATGCTTCTATTTGCTATGCACTTCAACTTTATGAATAAATCTTGGTTCTTCACAATGGGTAACCTCTCTGATTGGTAACTAATATATATAATAATTTGCTTGGAATTTCATTTTCAAGTTCCCTTTGGTGATATTTATTCCCTTGCATTTATTTATATTGATGTTAAGATCCACTAATGATATATTGATCCTCCGTGCTTTGCCCCTCCGAAGGAAGGTCGCCTTGACGTGGCGGAGGGGCTCACTACCCGAACCAGACGGCCTACTAAGTGTCAATTTGACTACTGGTAGGCAAGAGGTGAGGGGAAGCAAAGAACATTCCAACAGGTAGATGAGGCTCGTTAGTCTTGGTCGACGACTCATCTAGGAGAAGAGGACTCCGAAATCAAACTCTCCAAGGGGATCCTACTACACTAGGTACGGGTTTGGTGTACCTGGATCCCCGAGCCATACTCCCGATTGGGTTCCTCCAAGAGGTGAGAGGGCACATGCCAAACGCCCAATCAACTTTGGTCCACTTTAGTGTTTGACCTTATACCTGATACCTCCCTGTACACAGCCTGATGGATAACCTATGCACAGGTTGTAGGAGGATGGGGTGACGCAAGGGGTGACTGGGTAATCGTGTAAGTCCCAGCCCCTGGTTATCATGTAGGATCTGTGTGCGTATCCGCTGACAAAGGTCAGTACCGGGGAGGGGCCATTGCATGAGCTGATGCACTCCTAAAGGCGATTGGATCCCTCTGTCTATACATTGGGAGGTGAGACCCTAGGGTGAGTAAGGTCCAGGCCGGGACTCTCACCTAAGCCGGGGTGGCGCCCAGGATGTGAGCATGCCATCGGAGACATTTGCAATGGTGGAGGATGACATCGCCATGAGTTCACAAAAAACTCCAAAAAAAAAAGTAATAATAATAATAATAAAGTTTGTGTAAAGGAAGTAACTGAGTCGAGTGGTCCTCGCTACTTAGTAACATCTCGAACTGAGGGAGACAAGAAATTTTTATCGGTGAGCCCATTTACCATACAAAAGGGTTTGGATAACATTGCTGGTCCAGTAAAGTCATGCACTAGATCTCACAATGGCACGCTCCTGGTTGAAGCACATTCAGCTACCTAGGCAGCTAAGATACTGAAAGCGAATATGCTAGCAACTTATCCTGTCAGTGTTCAGATGCACAGAACTTTGAACTCCTCGCGCGGCGTGATAAACACCCGTGCATTGGATGACTTAAGCAATGAGGAGATTCAAGAAAATCTTATGGAACAAGACGTTACTAACATTTACCGGGTTCAACGCACAGAGGGTGGAGAACTGAAGCCAACACGTACGCTGTTCCTGACCTTTGATCGGGTAGATCTCCCGCAAAGGATTAAGGCAGAGTATAGGTCCATCGAAGTTAGGTCTTTCATCCCGAACCCGCTCAGATGTTTTAAATGCCAGCGCTTTGGGCATACAAACAAGTTTTGCAAGGGAATACCTACTTGTAATAACTGTGGGGATGCATTACATGATGGTGATTGTGCTGCAGTGCCGTCATGCGTTAACTGCATCCAGTTCCCGAGATTGTCCCCGTTTTGTAGAGGAAAGAGCGATTCAAGAGATACGGGTTAGAGAGAAGGTGCCCTTCTCAGAAGCCCGGAAGCTCTTGCGTTTACGCCAACCCTCTGTTCCAAGATCCAATACCTATAGCTCAGTTAGAGCTAAAACGGTACCGAGACGAGAAATGGCAACACAAACCAGCGATATAAATGGGGCAACAATATCAGAAAAGACACTCGTAGCCCGTAGCTCAATTCCAAAGCCTTCTACATCGGCACGCACATCTGTGTCAATGTCTACAAAGTCCGTAAGTGCAAAGAACATCAGCGTTACATCACCATCAAAAGCATCACGATCAACACAAGAAAGAAGCAAGCCCGTAATATATGATGCCTCACCAATCAAGTTCAAGAAGACTTATACAAGAAACGACTTCCTCAAGGAAAATGGTACTCCCGATCCCAGTACATCGAAGGGATGTAATAGTCCCCGAACATCTCCTCGAAGATCTCGAAAATCCTCTTCTGGGGAAACTTCGGGGGTGGAGTCAGACCGGCATCTTTCATCTTCGCCAGGCCCTATTAGGAACCGGTTCGAGACACTCGAACCCAAGTTTGCTATGGGAAGACGCACGTCCTCGGCAGAGGACATGGAGTTAGACCATCTGCCCACACTGGGAGAACCCCAGTAGAAAATAGCGCGAAAAAGCACCTCACAAGTATACCAGCCCAAGAGAAAAGAAAAGGGCTAAATTAGTTCGACAACCGCCTACTCCAAAGTAATGAAGAGTTACCTTGGAATTACCTGTCCCATACACAATGCGATATGCCTACCCTACAATGGAACATACGTGGCATAAAAAGCCAATGTTCAGAACTTGAGCTTTTGCTCAAAGAAAACGAACCTCTGGTTGCATGTTTGCAAGAGACTAAGCTGCGTCCTCATGACGCTTTCCATCTAAGGCGATACACCCCAGTACGGTGTGATGTTACACCAGAAGAGGGTGTTCCAGCACATGGCGGCACTATAATACTTGTGAGAGATGACATATATATGCAACCTGTACCAACACAGTCTGATATCCAATCAGTTGCAATAAGGATCCTACTGCCAGACATCCATTTCACCATTTGTAATCTATATTTGCCTCCGTCCCAAGACTTCTCGCACATTTATTTAGAAGATCTAGTTTCCCAGTTACCAACACCGTTTCTGTTGGTGGAAGACTTCAATGCGCACTACCCACTTTGGGGTTCAAGTCGCGCTTGTGCGATAGGTACATTCATTGCCGATTTTTTGGACAGTCACAACCTAGCTCTCCTCAACACTGGAAAGCCTACATTCATTTCTGACTGTTACAATAGTTTCTCGCACCTTGATCTTGCAGTTTGTTCACCTCAGTTGGCAGTCTCCTTACAATGGAATGTTATCTCTGATTTACACTCTAGTGACCACTTCCCATGTCTTATTAGTCTCTTGACGCAAGATACATGTTCCACACGTATGCCCAGATGGCGTTTGGACCATGCCAACTGGAACCTTTACACCCAGTTGGCTGTCTTTACGTACAACGAGGACGACACTCATGAATGATTTGGCGCAATATCTCACGGAGACGATTCTCTCTGCTGCTGACCCCTCCGAAGGAGTGTCGCCTTGTCGTGGCATGAACCAGACGGCCTACTAAGTGTCATTTTGACTACTGGTAGGCAAGAGGTGAGGGGAAGCTAAGAGCATTCCAAACGGGTAGATGAGGCTCGGTAGTCTTGGTCGACAACTCATCTAGGAGAAGAGGACTCCGAAATCAAACTCCCCCAGGGGCTCCTACTACGGTAGGTACGGGTTTGGCGTACCCGGGGCCCCGAGCTATACTCTCGATTGGGTTCCTCCAAGAGGTGAGAGAGCACATGCCAAACGCCCAATCAACTTTGGTCCACTTTTGTGTTTGACCTCCCACCTGATACCTCCCTGTACACAGTCTGATGGATAACCTACGCGCGGGTCGTAGGAGCATGGGGTGACGCAAGGGGTGACTGGGTAATCGCGTAAGTCCCAGCCCCTGGTTATCATGTAGGATCTGTGTGCGTATCCGCTGATAAAGGTCAGTCCCGGGGAGGGGCCATTGCATGAGCTGATGCACTCCTGAAGGCGATTGGGTCCCTCTATCTATACATTGGGAGGTGAGACCCTAGGGTGAGCAAGGTCCAGGCCAGGACTCTCACCTAAGCCGGGGTGGCGCCCAGGAAGTGAGCATGCCATCGGAGACATCTGCAATGGTGGAGGATGACATCGCCATGAGTTCACAAAAAACTCACCAAAAGAAAAATATATATATAAGTTTGCGTAAAGGAAGTAGCTGAGTCGAGTGGTCCTCGCTACTTAGTTATATCTCGAACTGAGGGAGATAAGAAATTTTTATCGGCGAGCCCATTTACCATTCAAAAGGGTTTGGATAACATTGCTGGTCCAGTAAAGTCATGCACTAGATCTCGCAATGGCACGCTCCTGGTTGAAGCACATTCAGCTACCCAGGCAGCTAAGATACTGAAAGCGAACATGCTAGCAAGTTATCCTGTACGTGTCGCGATGCACAGAACCTTGAACTCCTCGCGCGGTGTGATAAACACCCGTGCATTGGAAGGATTATCCAATGAGGAGATTCAAGAGAATCTCACGGAGCAAGGCGTCATACACGTTTACCGGGTTCAACGTAAAGAAAGTGGTGAGTTAAAGCCAACTAATACCGTGTTCCTGACCTTTGATCGGGTAGATCTCCCGCAAAGGATTAAGGCAGGGTATGAATCCATCGAAGTTAGGCCGTTCATCCCGAACCCACTCAGGTGTTTTAAGTGCCAGCGCTTTGGACATACAAGTGAGCTTTGTAAGGGACTAGCTACATGCCCTCAATGTGGAGATGAATCCCACGATGGTGCATGTACTACAGCTCCTACATGTGTGAACTGCAGAGGTGAACATCCATCTAGCTCCCGAGCCTGCCCCCGCTTTGTAGAGGAAAGAGCGATCCAAGAGATACGGGTCAAAGAGAAGGTGCCCTTCTCAGAAGCCCGGAAAATCTTGCGTCTACGCCAACCCTCTGTTCCTAGATCTGGAACCCATAGCTCAGTTGCAGCTAAAGCGGTAGCGAGCAGAGAGACCGCAGCTCAGACCAGCGATTTCAATGGGGCAACAATTTCCGAAAGAACACTTGCTGCCCGCAGGTCTATACCAAAGCCCTCAACATCAGCGCGCACATCTGTATCAACGTGTACAAAATCTGTTGGTGAAAAAAATTCAACTGTTCGATCACCAACGAAAATGCCAAACTCGACACAGAAGACTAGCAAACCTGTTATTTACAATGCCTCGCCGATAAAGTTTAAGAAGAACTACACACAGAAGGAGTTCCTCAAGGAAGATAAGGCTCATCCCAGTACATTAAAGGGATATAAGGGTCCAAGGAGATCCCCTCGAAGATCCTCTTCTGGGGAATCTTCAGGGGTGGACTCAGACCGGCGTCTTTCATCTTCGCCGGTCCCCATTAGCAACCGGTTCGAGACACTTGAACCCAAGTTTGCTATGGGAAGACGCACGTCCTCGGCAGAGGACATGGATTTAGACCAATCTGCCCACACTGGGAGACCCCCAGTGGAAAAGAGGCGCGAAAAAGCGTCCGAAAAGAACGTCAGCCCAAGAGAGAAAAGGGCTAAATTAGTTCGACAACCGCCTGCTCCAAAGTAATGAAGAGTTACCTTGGAATTACCTATCCCATACACAATGCAATATGACTATCCTACAATGGAACGTACGTGGCATTCGAACTCAAAGGCCAGAACTTGAGCTCTTGCTCAAAGAAAACGAACCTCTGGTCGCATGTTTGCAAGAGACTAAGCTGCGTCCTCAAGACGCTTTCCATCTAAGGCGATACACCCCAGTACGGTGTGATGTTACACCAGAAGAGGGTGTTCCGGCACATGGCGGCGCTATGATACTTGTGAGATGACATATATATGCAATCTGTACCAATACAGTCTGATATCCAATCAGTTGCAATAAGGATTGTACTGCCAGACATCCATTTCACCATCTGTAATATATATTTCCCTCCGTCCCATGACCTCTCGCACATTGATTTAGAAGATCTAGTTTCCCAGTTGCCAACACCGTTTCTGTTGGTGGGAGACTTCAATGCGCACCACCCACTTTGGGGTTCAAGTCGCACTTGTGCGAGAGGTAAACTCATTTCCGATTTCTTGGACAGTCACAACCTAGCTCTCCTCAACACTGGAGAGCCTACATTCATTTCGGACTCCCACAGCACCTTCTCACACCTCGATCTTGCAGTTTGTTCACCTCAGTTGGCAGTCTCCTTACAATGGAATGTCATCTCTGATTTACACTCTAGTGACCACTTCCCATGTCTTATTAGTCTCTTAACACAACATACATTTTCCACACGTATGCCCAGATGGCGTTTGGACCATGCCAACTGGAACCTTTACACCCAGTTGGCTGTCTTTACCTACAACGAGCACGACTCAGTGCATAATTTGGCGCAGCATCTCACGCAGACGATTCTCTCTGCTGCTGAACGATCGATTCCGCGGTCGACTACACACCCCCGTCGATTTCCCGTCCCCTGGTGGACGGAAGAATGTCGGAATGCCATTCGTGCTCGAAGGCGTGCACTTAGGGTTTTCCAACGTCACCCTACTTTGGAAAACCTAATCGAATACAAGAAAACGCGCGCCAGGTCCAGACAAGTCATTAAGGATAGCAAAAATTCATCATGGAGCAAATTTGTAGCTTCATTTAACCGACACACACCTTCCTCGGTTGTGTGGGATAGATTAAGGCGTGTTGCAGCTAAAACGACCCAAATACCAATAGCGGGACTAAAAACAGCCACAGGAGCTGTTGTTGATTCATTTGAAGTGGCCAATGCCTTTGGCAGTGCTTTCGCACAAGTGTCTAGCTCGGAAAACTACTCCCCTGAGTTCCTTCCAACTAAAACTCAGGTGGAATCTCAAGGCTTCTCGTTTCGTTCTAGAAACGTAGAAGATTACAATCGCCTTTTCACCATGGCGGAGCTGGAGCATTCCCTGAAATCTTCGCGATGTTCAGCACCAGGACCGGACGGTATTCATGTACAAATGTTACAACGGCTCTCTCCTGAAGGTAAGGCATTCCTGCTCGAGGTCTATAACCGTGTTTGGGTTGACAGTATACTCCCAGAAAATTGGCGGGAGGCCACCGTTATTCCCTTCTTGAAGGCTGGAAAGGACCGTCATCTTCCCTCCAGCTATCGTCCTATTTCCCTCACCAGTTGCGTTTGCAAGGTGATGTAACGCATGATCAATGGACGATTGGTATGGTGGTTAGAAAGTCGTAACCTACTGACTAACATCCAGTGTGGTTTTCGACGACGCCGTTCAACTGTTGACCATCTTATGTCAATATCGACACAGATAATGGACGGCTTTATGAAGAACTGTCAAACCGTTGGCATATTTTTCGATCTTGAGAAGGCTTATGATACGTGCTGGCGAGCAGGGATTCTACGTTCTCTGTATGCCTGGAACATACGTGGACGCCTACCACTTTTCATTCAGGAGTTTATGAAGGACCGCTTTTTCCGAGTAAGGGTCGGCTCGGTTTTTTCTAATTCTTTTGTTCAGGAGGAGGGAGTACCTCAGGGTTCGGTGCTAAGTGTCACGCTCTTTGCTATAGCAATTAACTCCATCTGGAAATGTGTTCCACCAGGAGTTTCGTCATGCCTATTTGTAGACGACTTCGCTGTCTATTGCACTTCTCAGCGCACGGCGTTCTTACAGCGGCGCCTGCAGCAACGTTTGGACAACCTTAGAGAATGGAGCGTGGAAAACGGCTTCCGTTTCTCAACTGAGAAGTCAATCTGCGTTAATTTCTGGCGCCGTAGGAGACGATTACCACCTTCGCTCCGATTTGGTCCAGATTCACTTCCCTTCGCAGAAAAGACGCGCTTCCTGGGTTTGATCTTGGACAGGAAGCTTAGTTGGTCGTCGCACATTGCACAGCTAAGAGCGAGATGTGACGGTTCCCTAAATATTATGCGAGTACTGAATGGCAAATCGTGGGGAGCGGATCGGACAATTTTGTTGCGAATATATCGCGCATTAGTCCGATCCAAGCTAGACTATGGGTGTATTGTTTATTCCTCAGCACGACCATCTGTGCTGAGAAGATTATACGTGGTCCATAATAGGGGCATCCGCATTGCAACAGGAGCTTTTCCAACAAGCCCAGTGGTGAGCCTTTACGCCGAGTCCGCAGAACCTCCTCTGCAATATCGGCATGAGATTCTCTTGGCAAATTATGGTTGTGCGCTTAGATGTATGCCTAACCACCCAACGTTCGCTTCTTTTTTCACCACCACGCTAAGAGAACGATATAGAAATAGCTCCCTTAGTCTAAAGCCTGCGGGGTTCCGTTTCCAAGAGCTCCTAGTGAAGCTTGGAGTGGAACTGCCTGTGATGTTCGCCAAGGGCGAGAGACTTTACCCCCCTTGGCTATCCGGTACGCCCCATGTAGATCTTGGGATGACCGTACACCAGAAGTCCACGATGCCTATTTCAAATATCCGCACGTGTTTCTTAGAATTTTTGTCAGGCTACTCTGACCGTCAATATATTTACACCGATGGATCAAAGAACACGAACGGTGTTGGATGTGCTTATGTTTATGGAACCGAACCATATACATTCGGTTTTCCAAATAGCACTTCCATTTTTACTGCAGAGCTTTATGCAATTTATCGAGCCGTTTTGTATGTTCGCCGTCGTAAATTAGGTGACTGGCTGATTTTGATTGATTCCCTTAGTGCACTGCAGAGCCTTTGTCAGTTGTACAACCCCCACCCTATTGTACAACGTATCCAGGATGCCCTCCATGTTTTACACGCTTCTGGTGTTGACGTGGTGTGTGCATGGATTCCTTGTCACGTAGGTTTGCCTGGGAATGAAATGGCAGATTTAGCAGCAAAGACGGCAACTACAGAACCTAGTATTACGATCTCACGCGTTACTTCGGAAGACTTCAGGCTTGAAGTGCGGAGAGCGGTGCTGTCGTCCTGGCACGACGAGTGGTCAGCTCTGCACGGTAATAAGCTTAGAGAAGTGAAACAACTTCCGATAAACTGGGTAACTTCCTGTCGCACATCTCGTCGCGAGGAGGTTAGTTTGGCTCGATTAAGAATAGGGCACTGCAATTTTTCGCATGGTTACCTATTTAAAAGGGACCCTGCGCCTCTATGTCCGCTGTGTGACAACGTTTTGTCGGTTCGCCACGTGCTGCTGGAGTGTTGCTCTCTAGCGCACCTTCGGGATTCTCTGCAGCTGCCTGCCAGACTTGCAGGGGTCCTAGCGGACGACAAAACAGCGGTTGATAGAGTTTTTAATTTTTTAGCGGAATGCAATATAAATTTGAGGATTTAAATTTTTTAATTATCTTGTTCTGCTTTTGGACATATTTATCACCTTGTTTCATATCTGGCTATTGCCACTGATTTTTACCGTTGCAAACTTTTCTTGTTGCTAGTATTTTTATTTTTTTGAGTGAAATTTATATCTGGCTATTGCCATGAGTCTGTTAAGGGCGCTGATGACCTAGAAGTTGAGCGCCCTTAAACCAAATCCAAACCAAACCAATCTGCTGCTGAACAATCGATTCCGCGGTCGACTTCACACCCCCGTCGATTTCCCGTCCCCTGCTGGACGGAAGAATGTCGGAATGCCATTCGTGCTCGAAAGCGTGCTCTTAGGGTTTTCCAACGTCACCCTACTTTGGATAACCTTATCCAATATAAAAAATGCGCGCCAGGTCCAGACAAGTCATTAAGGATAGCAAAAAGTCATCATGGAGCAAATTTGTAGCTTTATTTAACTGACACACACCTTTCTCGATTGTGTGGGATAGATTAAGGCGTGTTGCAGCTAAAACGACCGAACTACCAATAGCGGGACTAAAAACAGCCACAGGAGCTGTTGTTGATTCATTTGAAGTGGCCAACACGTTTGGCAGTGCTTTCGCTCAAGTGTCTAGCTCGGAAAACTACTCCCCTGAGTCCCTTCCAATTAAAACTCAGGTGGAATCTCAAGGCTTCTCGTTTCGTTCTAGAAACGTAGAAGATTACAACCGCCTTTTCACCATGGCGGAGCTAGAGCATTCCCTGAAATCTTCGCGATTATCAGCACCAGGACCGGACGGTATTCGTGTACAAATGTTACAACAGCTCTCTCCTGAAGGTAAGGCATTCCTGCTCGAGGTCTATAATCGTGTTTGGGTTGACTCCCAGAAAATTGGTGGGAGGCCAGCGTGATTCCCATCTTGAAGGCTGGAAAGGACCGTCATCTTCCATCCAGCTATCGTCCTATTTCCCTCACCAGTTGCGTTTGCAAGGTGATGGAACGTATGATCAATGGACGATTGGTATGGTGGTTTGAAAGTCGTAACCTACTGAGTAACATCCAGTGTGGTTTTCAGCGACGCCGTTCAACTGTTGACCATCTTGTGTCAATATCGACACAGATAATGGACGGCTTTATGAAGAACTGTCAAACCGTTGGTATATTTGTCCATCTTGAGAAGGCTCATGATACGTGCTGGCGAGCAGGGATTCTACGTTCCCTGTATGCCTGGAACATACGTAGACGCCTACCACTTTTCATTCAGGAGTTTATGAAAGACCGCTTTTTCCGAGTAAGGGTCGGCTCGGCTTTTTCTAATTCTTTTGTTCAGGAGGAGGGAGTACCTCAGGGTTCGGTGCTAAGTGTCACGCTCCTTGCTATAGCAATTAACTTCATCTGGAAATGTGTTCCACCAGGAGTTTCGTCATGCCTATTTGTAGACGACTTCGCTGTCTATTGCACTTCTCAGCGCACGGCGTTCTTACAGCGGCGCCTGCAGCAACGTTTGGACAACCTTAGAGAATGGAGCGTGAAAAACGGCTTCCGTTTCTCAACTGAGAAGTCAATCTGCGTTAATTTCTGGCGACGTAGGAGACGATTACCACCTTCGCTCCGTTTCGGTCCAGAGTTACTTCCCTTCGCAAAAGAGACGTGCTTCCTGGTTTTGATATTGGACAGGAAGCTTAGTTGGTCGTCGCATATTGCACAGCTAAGGAAGCGATGTGACTGTTCCCTAAATATCATGCGAGTACTTAATGGCAAATTGTGGGGAGCGAATCGGACAATTTTGTTGCGAATCTATCGCGCACTCAACCGATCGAAGCTAGACTATGGGTGTATTGTTTGTAGAATGAAGTATCTTCCGGGCTGTTATGCCGTGGTGTATTGTTTATTCGTAAGCACGACCATCTCTGCTGAGAAGATTACACGTGGTCCATAATAGGGGCATCCGCATTGCAACAGGAGCTTTTCCAACAAGTCCAGTGGTGAGCCTTTACGCCGAGTCCGCAGAACCTCCTCTGCAATATCGGCGTGAGACTCTCTTGGCAAATTATGGTTGTGCGCTTAGATGTATGCCTAAGCACCCAACGTTCGCTTCTTTTTTCACCACCACGCTAAGAGAACGATACAGGAATAGCACCCTTAGTCCTAAGCCTGCGGGGTTCCGTTTCCGAGAGCTCCTAGTGAAGCTTGGAGTGGAACTGCCTGTGATGTTCGCCAAGGGCGAGAGACTTTACCCCCCTTGGCTATCTGGTACGCCCCATGTAGATCTTGGGATGATCGTACACCAGAAGTTCACGATGCCTGTTTCAAGTATCCGCACGTGTTTCTTAGAATTTTTGTCAGGCTACACTGACCGTCGATATATTTACACCGATGGATCAAAGAACACCAACAGTGTTGGATGTGCTTATGTTTATGGAACCGGACCATATACATTTGGTTTTCCAAGTAGCACTTCCATTTTTACTGCAGAGCTTTATGCAATTTATCGAGCCGTTTTGTATGTGCGCCGTCGTAAATTAGGTGACTGCTTGATTTTGAGCGATTCCCTTAGTGCACGGCAGAGCCTTTGTCAGTTGTACAACCCCCACCCTATTGTACAACGTATCCAGGATGCCCTCCATGTTTTACTTGCTTCTGGCGTTGACGTGGTGTGTGCATGGATTCCTGGTCACGTAGGTTTGCCGGGGAATGAAATGGCAGATTTAGCAGCAAAGACGGCAACTACAGAACCTAGTATTACCATCTCAGTGTTACTTCGTAAGACTTCAGGCTTGAAGTGCGGAGAGCAGTGCTGCCGTCCTGGCACGACGAGTGGTCAGCTCTGCGCGGTAATAAGCTTAGAGAAGTGAAAGAACTCCCGATAAACTGGGTAACTTCCTGTCGCACATCTCGTCGCGAGGAAGTTAGTTTGGCTCGATTAAGAATAGGGCACTGCAATTTTTCGCATGGTTACCTATTTAAAAGGGACCCTGCGCCTCTATGTCCGCTGTGTGACAGCCTTTTGTCGGTTCGCCACGTGCTGCTAGAGTGTTGCTCTCTAGAGCACCTTCGGGATTCTCTGCAGCTGCCTGCCAGACTTGCAGAGGTCCTAGCGGACGACAAAACAGCGGTTGATAGAGTTTTTAATTTTTTAGCGGAGTGCAATATCAATTTGAGGATTTAAAATTTTAATTATCTGTTTCTGCTTTTGGACGTATTTATCACCTTGTTTCATATCTGGCTATTACCACTGTCTTTTGCGTTGGTAAACTTTTCTTGTTGCTAGTATTTTTATTTTTTTGAGTGAAATTTATATCTGGCTATTGCCATGAATCCTTTAAGGGCGCTGATGACGTAGAAGTTGAGCGCTCTTAAACCAAATGAAACATCAAACAAAATGCCCTCCATGTTTTACACGCTTCTGGCGTTGATGTGGTGTGTGCATGGATTCCTGGTCACGTAGGTTTGCCGGGGAATGAAATGGCAGATTTAGCAGCAAAGACGGCAACTACAGAACCCAGTATTACCATCTCACGTGTTACTTCGGAAGACTTTAGGCTTGAAGTGCGGAGAGCGGTGCTGTCGTCCGCACGACGAGTGGTCAGCTCTCCGCGGTAATAAGCTTAGAGAAGTGAAAGAAGTTCCGATAAACATGGTTACCTATTTAAAAGGGAACCTGCTCCTATATGTCCGCTGTGTGACAACCTTTTGTCGGTTCGCCACGTGCTGCTGGAGTGTGGCTCTCTAGCGCACCTTCGAGATTCTCTGCAGCTGCCTGCCAGACTTGCAAAGGTCCTAGCGGACGACAAAAATGTGGTCGATAGAGTTTTTAAGTTTCTTGCGAATTGTAATATCACTTTGAGGATTTAAAGTTTTAGATATTGGTTTATGCCTTTTGAGCTATTCATTACATTGTTTTATATCCAGCTTTTGCCGCTGTTTTTACGTTTATGTGTATTTTTTATTTGATACTAGTATTTAATTTTTGATTTAAGTTTATATCTGGCTGTTGCCATGAATTTTAGAAGGGCGCAAATGACCCAGAAGTTGAGCGTCCTTAAACCCACAAATCATCATCATTTAAACAAACTTAATTGTTTGTAACAATGAACAATAGTAACACGTTTTCGTCATTCAACCAACTCGTAGCAACACCAAAAACAAATTACACTCTTAACAAATATTCACATATACGATTTTCTTTTGGGGTCTTACAATATCCTGTCTCACAGTTTTATGTATAACGGTGAGGCTCAACAGTACCGCTCTCTGGGCTATAATTCGTGTTTACTGCCGAGCTGTTTGCCATCTTTTGTTTTTTTACTTGTTATCCCCAGTTCAGTTTCTGGACATTTTATTATCTGTTGTGTCTCTCTGAGTGCTATACAGGTGCTGCAACAGTTTGTTGGCCACTCGACATTGATTCTTAAAGTACAGACATATATCTCAGATGCTGTCTCGCGGACACCAGTTTGTTTTACCTGGAGCCCAGGTCTAGAGGGTATCCCTGGCAGCCAGGAAGGGGTGCGGCTGCTAAGTCTGCATGTCGCCTGCAGGGATTATCAACCCCCACACTGCCTTAAACAGATGTGCGGCAGCACTTCCGTCGTCATCTATTAGCTGCGTGGTAGCAATTATGGCACTCAGTTGCGGGCAATTAAGGACGGCGCTCAACACTGGCTGACCTCCTGCAGGGATTCCAGGTCGGCTGAAGTTATTCTATCTCGCCTGAGAATAGGTCACACGCGAACCACTCACGGCGACCTTCTGCGTGGTAATCCGGTGCCTTTCTGTCCGACATTTGGTGTTCAACTCTCCGTCGCACATGTACTAATAGATTGTCCGAATACGCTCGTGTGCGCTAGTTCCACGGGCACAGTTTACGAGGTCATTTAGCAAGCTTTCTGTTAAACTTTTTAAAACTTTGCCGCTTTCGTGTCCGCATTGGAAATACGCTCTCTCAAGAGAGGATTCAGGAGAATGGTGTACCCCAGGGGACGATTCTCAGCATAACGCTTTTCTCTGTTGCGATCAACGGCATTGCTAGTATTGTTTGTAGTGGATCCAAATGTCACTGTATGTTGACAACTTAGCGATATATCACTCCTACAGTCTCCAACACATCAAGCGTCAACTGCAGCTGACCATAACATCCATCGCTGACTGGGCCCTTCGCACGAGCTTTCAATTCTCCCCTACAAAAGCACAGTGTGTCCTCCACTTTCATCAACTTCGTAGTGTGTACCCTCCTCCTGATCTTCATTTGCGTGACACACCTCTGCCATTTGTCCCCTCCGAAGGAGTGTCGCCTTGTCGTGGCGGAGGGGCTCAGTACCTGAACCAGACGGCCTACTGTCATTTTGACTACTGGTAGGAAAGAGGTGAAGGGAAGCTAAGAACATTCCAAACGGGTAGATGAGGCTCGGTAGTCTTGGTCGACAACTCATCTAGGAGAAGAGGACTCCGAAATCAAACTCCCCCAGGGGCTCCTACTACGGTAGGTACGGGTTTGGCGTACCCGGGGCCCCGAGCCATACTCTCGATTGGGTTCCTCCAAGAGGTGAGAGGGCACATGCCAAACGCCCAATCAACTTTGGTCCACTTTTGTGTTTGACCTCCCACCTGTTACCTCCCTGTACACAGTCTGATGGATAACCTACGCGCGGGTGACGCAAGGGGTGACTGGGTAATCGCGTAAGTCCCAGCCCCTGGTTATCATGTAGGATCTGTGTACGTATCCGCTGATAAAGGTCAGTCCCGGGGAGGGGCCATTGCATGAGCTGATGCACTCCTGAAGGCGATTGGGTCCCTCTATCTATACATTGGGAGGTGAGACCCTAGGGTTAGCAAGGTCCAGGCCAGGACTCTCACCTAAGCCGGGGTGGCGCCCAGGATGTGAGCATGCCATCGGAGACATTTGCCATGGTGGAGGATTAATGCGCCATGAGTACGAAAACTCACAATAAAACAAAACCAATTAAAGTTTGTGTAAAGGAAGTAGCAGAGTCGAGTGGTCCTCGCTACTTAGTTATATCTCGAACTGAGGGAGATAAGAAATTTTTGTCGGTGAGCCCATTTACTATACAAAAGGGTTTAGATAACATTGCTGGTCCAGTCAAGTCATGCACTAGATCTCGAAATGGCACGCTCCTGGTTGAAGCACATTCAGCTACCCAGGCAGCTAAGATATTGAAAGCGAATATGCTAGCAAGTTATCCAGTACGCGTCGAGATGCACAGAACCTTGAACTCCTCGCGCGGTGTGATAAACACCCGTGCATTGGAAGGATTATCCAATGAGGAGATTCAAGAGAATCTGACGGAGCAAGGCGTCATACACGTTTACCGGGTTCAACGTAAAGAAGGTGGTGAGTTAAAGCCAACTAATACCCTGTTCCTGACCTTTGATCGGGTAGATCTCCCGCAAAGGATTAAGGCAGGGTATGAATCCATCGAAGTTAGGCCGTTCATCCCGAACCCACTCAGGTGTTTTAAGTGCCAGCACTTTGGACATACAAGTGAGCTTTGTAAGGGACTAGCTACATGCCCTCAATGTGGAGATGAATCCCACGATGGTGCATGTACTACAGCTCCTACATGTGTGAACTGCAGAGGTGAACATCCATCTAGTTCCCGAGACTGCCCCCGCTTTGTAGAGGAAAGAGCGATCCAAGAGATACGGGTTAAAGAGAAGGTGCCCTTCTCAGAAGCCCGGAAGCTCTTGCGTCTACGCCAACCCTCTGTTCCCAGTTCCGGAACCTATAGCTCAGTTGCAGCTAAAGCGGTAGCGAGCAGAGAGATCGCAGCTCAGACCAGCGATTTCAATGGGGCAACAATTTCTGAAAAAACACTTGTTGCCCGCAGCTCTATACCAAAGCCTTCAACATCAGCGCGCACATCTGTATCAACGTGTACAAAATCTGTTGGTGAAAAAAAATCAACTGTTCGATCACCAACAAAAATGCCAAACTCGACACAGAAGACTAGCAAACCTGCTATTTACAATGCCTCGCCAATAAAGTTTAAGAAGAACTACACAAAGAACGATTTCCTCAAGGAAGATAAGGCTCATCCCAGTACATTAAAGGGATATAAGAGTCCAAGGAGATCCCCTCGAAGATCCTCTTCTAGGGAATCTTCAGGGGTGGACTCAGACCGGCGTCTTTCATCTTCGCCGGTCCCCATTAGCAACCGGTTCGAGACACTCGAACCCAAGTTTGCTATGGGAAGACGCACGTCCTCGGCAGAGGACATGGATTTGGACCAATCTGCCCACACTGGGAGACCCCCAGTGGAAAAGAGGCGCGAAAAAGCGTCCGAAAAGAACGTCAGCCCAAGAGAGAAAAGGGCTAAATTAGTTCGACAACCGCCTGCTCCAAAGTAATGAAGAGTTACCTTGGAATTACTTATCCCATACACAATGCAATATGACTATCCTACAATGGAAAGTACGTGGCATTCGAACTCAAAGGCCAGAACTTGAGCTCTTGCTCAAAGAAAACGAACCTCTGGTCGCATGTTTGCAAGAGACTAAGCTGGGTCCTCGAGACGCTTTCCATCTAAGGCGATACACCCCAGTACGGTGTGATGTCACACCAGAAGAGGGTGTTCCAGCACATGGCGGCACTATGATACTTGTGAGAGATGACATATATATGCAACATGTACCTTTACACTCTGATATACAATCAGTTGCTCTATGGATTAAACTGCCAAACATACATTTCACCATCTGTAATGTTTATTTGCATCCGTCCCATGACTTCTCGCACATTGATTTAGAAGATCTAGTTTCCCAGTTGCCAACACCGTTTCTGTTGGTGGGAGACTTCAATGCGCACCACCCACTATGGGGTTCAAGTCGCGCTTCTGCGAGAGGTAAACTCATTTCCGATTTCTTGGACAGTCACAACCTAGCTCTCCTCAACACTGGAGAGCCTACATTCATTTCGGACTCCCACAGCACCTTCTCACACCTCGATCTTGCAGTTTGTTCACCTCAGTTGGCAGTCTCCCTACAATGGAATGTCATCTCTGATTTACACTCTAGTGACCACTTCCCATGTCTTATTAGTCTCTTGACGCAACATACATATTCCACACGTATGCCCAGATGGCGTTTGGACCATGCCAACTGGAACCTTTACACCCAGTTGGCTGTCTTTACGTACAACGAGCACGACTCAGTAAATAATTTGGCGCAGCATCTCAAGGAGACGATTCTCTCTGCTGCTAAACAATCGATTCCGCGGTAGACTACACACCCCCGGCGATTTCCCGTCCCCTGGTGGACGCAAGAATGTCGGAATGCCATTCGTGCTCGAAGGCGTGCACTTAGGGTTTTCCAACGTCACCCTACTTTGGAAAACCTAATCGAATACAAGAAAATGCGCGTCAGGTCCAGACAAGTCATTAAGGATAGCAAAAATACATCATGGAGCAAATTTGTAGCTTCATTTAACCGACACACACCTTCCTTGGTTGTGTGGGATAGATTAAGGCGTGTTGCAGCTAAAACGACCCAAATACCAATAGCGGGACTAAAAAGAGCCACAGGAGCTGTTGTTGATGCATTTGAAGTGGCCAATACCCTTGGTAGTGCTTCCGCACAAGTGTCTAGCTCGGAAAACTACTCCCCTGCGTTCCTTACAATTAAAACTCAGGTGGAATCTCAAGACTTCTCGTTTCGTTCTAGAAACGTAGAAGCTTACAATCGCCTTTTCACCATGGCAGAGCTGGAGCATTCCCTGAAATCTTCGCGATGTTCAGCACCAGGACCGGATGGTATTCATGTGCACATGTTACAACAGCTCTCTCCTGAAGGTAAGGCATTCCTGATCGAGGTCTATAATCGTGTTTGGGTTGACAATATACTCCCAGAAAATTGGCGGGAGGCCACCGTTATTCCCATCTTGAAGGCTGGGAAGGACCGTCATCTTCCCTCCAGCTATCGTCCTATTTCCCTCACCAGTTGCGTTTGCAAGGTGATGGAACGCATGAGCAATGGACGATTGGTATGGTGGCTAGAAAGTCGTAACCTACTGACTAATATCCAGTGTGGTTTTCGACGACGCCGTTCAACTGTTGACCATCTTGTGTCAATATCGACACAGATAATGGACGTGTTTATGAAGAACTGTCAAACCGTTGGCATATTTTTCGATCTTGAGAAGGCTTATGATACGTGCTGGCGAGCAGGGATTCTACGTTCCCTGTATGCCTGGAACATACGTAGACGCCTACCACTTTTCATTCAGGAGTTTATGAAAGACGGCTTTTTCCGAGTAAGGGTCGGCTCGGCTTTTTCTAATTCTTTTGTTCAGGAGGAGGGAGTACCTCTGGGTTCGGTGCTAAGTGTCACGCTCTTTGCTATAGCAATTAACTCCATCTGGAAATGTGTTCCACCTGGAGTTTCGTCATGCCTATTTGTAGACGACTTCGCTGTCTATTGCACTTCTCAGCGCACGGCGTTCTTACAGCGGCGCCTGCAGCAACGTTTGGACAACCTTAGAGAATGGAGCGTGGAAAACGGCTTCCGTTTCTCAACTGAGAAGTCAATCTGCGTTAATTTCTGGCGCCGTAGGAGACGATTACCACCTTCGCTCCGATTTGGTCCAGATTCGCTTCCCTTCGCAGAAGAGACGCGCTTCCTGGGTTTGATCTTGGACAGGAAGCTTAGTTGGTCGTCGCATATTGCACAGCTAAGAGCGAGATGTGACCGTTCCCTAAATATTATGCGAGTACTGAATGGCAAATCGTGGGGAGCGGATGGGACAATTTTGTTGCGAATATATCGCGCATTAGTCCGATCCAAGCTAGACTATGGGTGTATTGTTTTTTCGTCAGCACGACCATCTGTGCTGAGAAGATTAGACGTGGTCCATAAAAAAAATTAGGCACTAGGCATAGTATAACTCCACTTTCTAATTTTCATTACAGTAACTGCTTCCAATTCAATTAAAGAGTAAATGCTTTGCCTAAATTGACTATTAGTATATCTAAGGTGACCAGTCCAGCAGTATCTACTCATGTGTTCAAGCACTGGGTCAAAATGGCACTTTCATCAGGATTACATAAATATGATGTATTTATGGCATCTTACTGGAGTTAAAGCTTATTGAAAGTATGATTGGTCTTGGCTAGAATTGATGTCCAAAATGCAGAATTGTTTAAATAAGTACTTCATAAGTATGCCTCTCCACGCCAAGCCAAAGTTTTGAGCAGATCTACAGGACATCTCAGAATATGTTGGTGGGAACTGAAATCAAGATGTAGTTTAATGCTTCAACATCTCAAACGGTTGCTGGGCTAGATGAGTAAAACCTTGCTCTGCTTGTAATATTCCCTTCAAGACCAAGGTCTTCAATGTGTGTCTTATCCTAGAGCAATTTTATAGTGATTGGCCTTTTGAAAACTGGAAAGGACTCAGTGCAAATACCACGTTATCAGCCACTCTCCCATCGTCTAGATCATATTCCAGCTTGCTTACCTCTTTGTGGATTTTGCCTTTGGCAATTGGTGATCCAACAGTTGCAACCTAGACCTGCAGCTCATATACAAGAATCATCCAGAAAATAAGATTACAACATTTGTATAACATCAAGAAATGCTTGCATTTAATTCACATTTGAAGAATACTTCACAAATATATTAAACTATTTCTCAACAAAATTGCCATCGAGATCAATACATTTCAGTAGTCAAGACACCAGTCTTGTATGCCAGTGTCATGGATCACTGTCAACAGTTCTCTCAGACACTTCTTCACAACTTTGACATCCTGATTGCTGTAAAAATGTTTTCAACCCAAAAATTCCCCCTGTGTAGTGAATATATGATAGTCTGGTGGTGTAGAGGGTGAAAACATCCCAAACAATATCAGCAGCCTCTGCGAAACCCACACGGTACAGGACTTTGCGATGTCATGTAGAAGGCTTATTTCCGAGGTCAGCATTCACCTCAGAGTTTTTAAGAAACTGCAGTAACCCTCTGCACCAATGTCAGTCCCTTTAGGCATACTATCCACCAAAAGGACCCCTCTAGGGTCCCAAAAAGAGATGCCATGACTCTTCTGTCTGAAGGGATCATGCTGGACCTTCTGGTGACTGGGAAAATGAATGAAGTGATTGTCTTTTGTACCCCGGATGTGGTAACACACCACCACAATCTTCCACCCACTTCCAATGGATATTCACTTCTGTATTCTTCTTCTTCTTTATCTGATTACCCTCCCTGTATGGAGAACTTACATGCCTGTACCTAGAGTCAGATTCCTGTTGGGAAGCAGCAGAGCGGAGACCGGGAAGCAGACTATCAGCCAAGTACCAGGTATGAGAGTGAGGAAGATGATATGAAATGCAGGCAGAAAGAATGAATAGAAAGGTGATGATGGAGCAGTTGAAATGAGTGGCAGGGGAAACTGGAGAACCCGCAAAAAACTGCCCAGACACTGCTTCGTGCACTACGAATACCACATGTATGTCCCTGGGATCGAACCTGGGCTGCTTTGGTGATAGGCAAATGGTCCTACCGTTGGCCTTGGTGTGCGCATTATTCTGTAAAGTCAAAAAATGGATGACTGCAGATCTTGCATGGATGTGAGGTAGCAGTAGTGCATTATGACCTCTCCATCGCAAGAATCTACTGTGAGAGAACAAAATGACCTACAAATATGCAGGGCCAAAGAAACTGACCATTATAATCCACCCCACACACCATGTGCACCAACTTTGAAACAAAAGCAATACAATTCATCAGGAGCCCTAGTAACCTTAATTTCTGGATGGACTCTTATGAGTGATATTCAAGTTTTGGGATGTGTAACATTTTCCCAGTATAAGTAAGATTAGCACTTCCATATATGGTTGCAATGCTATATGAGCCTCTTAGGTGAGTGTGTGTCTGCCCTATGACTTGCTATGTCTGTAAAGATAATGTCGTGAAAGATTAGAATTTGGCTCTCTTACTTCTATTTCACTTGTCCCTGCAGGAGGTGCTGGTGTAAAAATGCTGAGGCTGCACAAAAAGAAAACTGGCACCGAGATAAAGAACCTACAGCCTAGGCTAGGGACTCATGCCCCTTGCCCAAGTTCTAACACCGTGTTGGGCAGTTCTATCTACTCCCTCCTTACTGGAGTCTAACATGCAAGGGATATTCAGGATTCCTGATACTGGGGATCTTTTTGTATCAAATATCATGCACCTGGCGTACAGGGTGTGTATCCCAACGGTTTGCTTCTTTGGTCTCGCGTTCTTGTGGGACCTTTGTTTAGTCACAATAAATTCTCCTGAAGAAGAGGTCATCACACATTCCTGTCACCTGTCGTCCATGGAAGATCTTCTGTCATCCCTCCCTCCCCCTTTTTTTTCACTTTACAGAAAAATACCTCTGTGAATATCCATCGGAAACTTCTGGAAGTCTAGTGTAGTGCATCACTACATCCCAGAATCCAAAACACAATCATTTCAATGGTTTTATTTATGTTCTCCAGTCGCCAAAATGTTCAAGACGAACCCTTCAGCCATAAAGCCACTGCATCTTGTTTGCAGATGTAAAGGGGACTACAATTATTATGGCAGAGGGTTACTGGAATAGGTACCTTAAAAAGCTCTGAATAGCCATTTATAACAGTAAAAGGCAAATGAGTCAGCATATTGCATGACAACAGAAACCCCACATTGAGTGAGTCTCAGAGGTGCTGATGACATCTTTTGGATGGGATGTTGTCACCCTCCCCCATTTACCCAACTTGGCATCTCCAAACAGTCACCCATTCACCATCCAAAAGATTTCTGGGGGGGAAGCATTACTGTAAGAATCAAAAGGTCAAGGAAACTGTGAAGAAGTGACTGAAAGAGCTGGCGGCACACTCTTATGCAAAAGCTAGTGTCCCAGCTATAGAAATGTATATATCTCAACGGCGATTATGTTGAAAATCAGTATAATATATATATTTGTGAAGCATCCTCCGAATTAAAATTAAATACAAGCATTCCTCGATCCTACAGAAATATTTTAGCCCTGTTAACCTTGTATTTAAGTGCTGTGATCGCTTGTCCCTGCGGGAGATGCAAGTCTGCACAAAGAAGCCTGACACTGAGATGAAGATCAAGTTGCTTCATGCCCCTTGCTCCTCCTTCCCTGCTAGAGTCTGATGTACTAGAACCTGACTATAAACTAAGTGTGGAACCCTCACTGGATGTACTCTACCTAATATTTTAATACTGAGTGTGGTCCTCCAACCACACTACACATCAACTGCTTAAGGTAAGTCCCTGTAAAAAGCTGACAAGCTCTCTGCCAATGCTCTGAGATTCCATTAAGGTTGTTATTGTTCTTCTAACGGATATATAATTGAAATATGATATGATATATTTATTTGTGTTAAACTAATACATGCTTGAGTATGATGAGAATTCAGCCCAAACTCTTACCCACCTTACAGTCTTAACCCACTAAGTCTAATAATAGTTTCTAAACATTATCCCAGCTACTGGTTCTAACTCAAAACCTGCTAGAATTTACACACAATTACTTCTACACATTTCTACACATTTTAGACTTCTCTGTAGCTATGTAAGGCATTAATGACTAATAAAAATGTGATGTACATCCTAATTCCCTTTCAACAGACCAGTTCAATTTTTTAAGTTTACTTACTTACCTCCATCCTCCAATTCTGCTCCAAAAATTATTTTCTCCACAAACCTGTTCCTTGGCATTCAAAAAATGTATGCTCCAAATCCTCCTTCCCTTCATAAATGGGACACTGGCTTTCTTAATCCTGTCAGCCTACAAATTCCAGCTCTTAGCCATACTATATCAACATGTGCCACCCTTTTCCATACTTCCTTCACTGATATACAATCTACCAAAGACCTTTTTCCATTATTCCACCAAAATGTTTTCAGATGCCTATACCTTCAAATCACTTTCATTTATTTTCCAAAAGTAATTATGATTATTCTGCCTCCCCTTGAGTGGTTCCCCATCCTAATTACTTCCAGGTTCTTTCACATGCTACTTGTCCACCAGAATTCCCTAACACTATTTTCCTGATACTCTACACACTGCTTTAACAAATTATTTTTACCTAAATTAACAAAACATTAAGGTACAACTGTTTATTTTTCACTGATTCCAAACTGACCATTGGACTGCTGTTAAGATGCAGACAATGGTGCCATCTGTCACTCAATGGGCTCTCGATACTGCAGTTCCTTTTGCCCCAAATGAAGGAACTTCCCCCTGAGCAACCCTGAAGTGCTCCCTAGGTGACAACGGCTTATTGTTCAAGTGGTTGGTATTTCTGTTGGTGGACGACTCAAGTAACTGTGACCTTCGTCGCTCTTCTGCCACCAGTCCCCATCTGCATGCTGGAGCCTGGGCTCAGGGTGTGTGCCCGCACAAAATAAGCAACCTAGCAGTTAGAGTTTATTGAATGTGACTAAACTACATTTTCCCACCAATGGCACTAGAATCTTGTGAATTCCATTCATAACCGGCCACTCCTCATAAGAGGGTTGTTTGAAAAGTTCTCGGAATTACCAACAGAGGCCACTGCTAGTACAATCCCAATCTGGCCTAATAATTAGTCTTGAGAGTCAGTCTGCATGGCTCAGTTGGTTAAACTCTGGCCTACTGGTCCCGATGTCGCAGGTTCAAATCCGGCTCAGACTGATGGTTTTTAAGTGTGCTTAAAAATGACAGTTCCATGTCAGTAGAACGACTGGCATGTAAAAGAACTCCTGCGGGACAAAATTACGGCACAACGGCGATGTTGATGTGATCCTGGCAATTGATAGTGTCGATAAACAACAAAAAAATAATTTAATGTCATTCTTGAGTAAACTCACGGCATATTAGTATTCTGGGTATACATTATTTTAATATTTTAAAATCCTCCAAATTAATATGTCATATTGGATGATAAATGAATGAGTGAAATGATACTCAAATGAACCCAAGGTCCATAGAGCTTAAAGTTACCTGACATTCGTCTTCTTAGGATAAGGAGAAACCTCGGAAGAAAAACCTTATCCAGATTATTCAACTTAACCGAGTTTGGAATTTGGGACCTCTTGAATGTGAGGTAGATGCACTACCACTACATCACAGAGGTGGGCACTGTAGGTATATAGCTGTGGAGTTGATGCCTTTCTCTTGTTGTTCCCATGTAGTGACTCTTAAACATGGAAGAAAAGCGAGATTTTAGCAGTGACATAGTGCTTCGTAAAGAAAGGTAAGAAATTCATGTTGATTTTTAGAATGCACTGGGGGTCTCTGTTCCTTCATATTCAACTATTACCAAGTGGACCAATACCATATCATAAGTTTCGAACATAAATAACTGCCTGCTGTAAGTTACCATGTGTTCTATATTCAATCCTTAATCATAGATGAATCTGAATCTGAAGCACGTTATTTTCAATTAATGTATCAACTGGAGTGTGTAATAACTATTATATCGCTTCAGTTGTTTGCATCTGTATTCCCAAGGTATGAAGAGGATAAAACAATCACAATTAATATTATGCTACACTGCAACAATTTCCCAAGGAACAGTTAAAGACAAGACCCCATCTGGTGCACAAAAAGGTTCTCTTTCACCAGGATAATTCACCCATGCACATGTCTGTCAGTCTGGGTAGCTCAGTTGGTTAGACACTGGCCTACTAATCCCAAGGTCATGGGTTCAAACCCAACCCAGACCGATGGTTTTTAAGTGTGCTTAAAAATGACAGCTCCATGTCAGTATATTCAATGGCATGTAAAAGAACCCTTCCAGCACACTGGTGATGCTGATGTGATCTTGGCAATTGACAGCGTCTTTAAACTACAAAATATTTATTTATGTGCACATGTCTGATGTTGCCATTGCAAAATTCATGTAATTGGCCACGAACTGCTACCTCATCCACCCTATTCTCCAGACTAAACTACTTCTTACTCTTTGCAAACCTCAAAAATTCGGTTGGTGGGAAAAAATTCCCATCCAATAAAGACATCATACCAGAAAAATACTGTATTTTGCAGACTTTCAAAAATTGTATTTTATGGAAAAATTAAAAACACTGGAGAAATTTTGAACAAGGTGCATAGAGTTAAAAGAACATTATGTTGATAAATAAAGTTGAATTTTTGGAGAAATATGTCATTTTCTTTGAAAAGTCATGGACTTATCAAACTGTACTTGTATTTGTAGTTTTATTTTACTTGTCACTAGAATTTTTTAGCCTATGATTTCACTATTATTTTACAAATGATTTGTGACGCACAAGTTCGCCACTTTAATTTTCAGCACCTCAGTACTTAAATTTATAATTCTAAAGTAAGTACCAGACATCAGACTGTTTGTCATTAAAATATTTTTACATAGTGTACCTCAATGATAACATAAGTGTTTTCACTGAGGTAATTTGTTATTCATATAACCTTCTACAGAATAAAATTACTTGGACTCAAGCTACTGTTTAATAGTAGTTTTGAAAGCATTGAAGTTGTCAATTTTTCCTTAAGATGAGCAGAGTGTTTAGCATTTCAATAGTTTCATAATACAGATCTCTCTGGAAGCAAGAAAGCTTGGCTTTGAGCCAGTGAATATTTCTCTCTTGTCTAGTCTTTGTCTCAACCTCCAGGTTTATGAATAGAGCTTGATTTCATGTAATGAAATATAATGTATATTCATGTTTCAGCCAGACAACTCAAACAAGCAAACAGATAGTTCATCCTCTAACACAAATCCTGTGCTTTCCCTGGAGACTTCTTCACTGTCTTCTGATCTCAGGACTTTGTATAGGAATTCCGACATCAGGTACTTGATACTTCTTAAATACATTAATCCTACTTAACTAAAGTGTGCTATTGAAATCGTTTAGCTGCTAAATTAGGTGTAGTGAAATGCATATTGTTTATGCTATATTTGCACTGCTTCTGTAAAGTGGGGTAGAGAAGACTGCATACTTAAAGCAACTATTGTTCTTACTTCTTTAATTTGTCAAATTGGAAGGGAATGTACTGAAAATTGCTGACAAAATTAATATGCATTCTAGGCTGTAACTTTATATTTTATTTATGCTTTCTCTACCACCCACCTATTTTAGGTAGAATATTCCACTTAAAAGTTCAATATGAAAATTTGACTGGAGAAGTGTACTTTGAGATCTCTAAACCAAATCTTCAGAAGCAGGACTGCGTCTGTGAATAACTTCACCACAACAAAAAGAAATCCAACGTGTTACATTCATGGACCTTCTCTAGAGACGTTGGTCTGGGTGGCTCAGTTGGTTAGATGCTGGCTTACTGATCCCAAGGTTGCGTGTTCAAACCCGGCCCAGATTGATGGTTTTAAGTGTGCTTAAAAAACGACAGCTCCATGTCAGTAGATTTACTGGCATATAAAAGAACTCCTGTGGGACGAAGTTCCGACACACTGGCAATGCTGATGTGATCCTGGCAATTGACAGCATCATTAAACAACAAAATATTTATTATTTATTTATGCCAACAAACTTACTGTTGGTGTATGAACTGGCTTGAGAATTTAATGCCATTCTGGCAGTTTGTCATAATAGCTCAGTGGTTAGAGCGTCCCCCTGGCAAGCGGAAGGTCTGTGGTTCAAATCCCAGTTGTGGCATTGAATTTTTAAGTTCCAGTTCTACCTCTTAAACAAAATATTTATTTACTTCTCTAGCCACTATTATTTATTTTCATGTAGCTTTTACAAATTATTCTTATGCAAGTCTTTTACTAATCGAGATAAATATTTACAGATATAGGTTCATCGCACATTTAGTTAAAATTAATTTGATTAATGTTGCCAACCCAGAGCTCATATCATCATTAAATTGTTTGGTTTACATTATAACAAACATTAACATTTCATTATTGATAAATATTACAAACCATTGTACAAATGAATTCCTCTTTAGTATGTGGAAAAATCTATAATTAATTGTTGTATACTGGTCATGTAGGAGGAAGATCATGTTTTATCAGATGAGAGTGGGTCAAATATGTATGGTCAATGTAAAGCCTAGTAATACAGACTTGATCATGTCACCAAAGGTGTATGATTGAAAACCAGGAGTTCAGCATAGGATATACAACGTGAAGCTTGTTGTTAGAGGAAGAGCATCCATCACATTTCCAGCTCTGCAGAATGTCCCTTTTGATATGCTGCTAAAAATCCTAGTGTGAGATCTGGATAGTGAATCAGAACAGAGTTATTCACTGTAAGAAATCGTACAGATTTATCAGTTTCATCACTATACCTGTACAGTGATACAATGGTATAATATACATCAAGAGTTAGCTGGAGGTTACCTTGGGCAGTGTTCGACTCAGACTTTCTGACAAGGGGAGGAACTTAAGTATGTGTTATATTTATAGTAATAATGATAATAATACCAGTAGTAGCAGCATTGGTGTGTTATATACAGAAAACATCATAATAGTGGTTGTGGCGGCAATCGCAGCAGTGACAGAGATAGTGCTATTAGTGCTGCAGTTTCTGTCATATTAATATTACTTGAAGTTGAAGCCTGAGATTCAATTCAATTCAATATATTACTGTCATTACTTTCTGTAACTTTTCGCTTTCTTCACACAAATTTATCTATGCTGATGAACAATAGAACTGTAAGTTGCAAGAAACTGAACTGGATATTGCAAGCTCCTGTTGTCATTGCTGTAATTATGATCCTGAATGTCAACCCAACTAATGAACCTGAGAATTGTTTACTGATTAGCTTACTTGTGATATGATGCTTTTACTTATTCGCAGCTCGCACTTGTGCCATGTACAGTCTGTGTCTTCTTGTATTTTAAAAGAGCAGTAATGGTAAATACAGTAAAAGAAAAGATACTTCCCTGGCAGGCAAGGACATTTTCTTTGACAAGCTGGGGAAATGATTTAATGATAGGGGGAAATCCCCCTCCCCCATTAATTCAAACCCTGACATTTACTTTACATGAATCACTATCTGGAGAAAAGCAACAAGTTCACAAATCCACATTTTACAGGAATGACAAAAAACTGTTTTGACACTTTATTTTCAAACTCAGGTTTTTCAATTTCTTTTCTAGTTAATCAGCAGTGTATGGGTCTATAGATAACTTTTTTATGTATTTGTTTAACAAGTGCAGACATTTTTTTAACATGGACATGATCCATGATGATTTTACCATTTACTGTAGTTCTCGGCACCTCCAACTTTGTCTTGACCGCCTCTTCACTTGGAGTGTCGAAAACGGCTTTAAGTTCTCTGCCAGTAAAGCCACTTATGTTAACTTCTTGCGCCAAAAGGTGTTTCTTTTGCCTTCTCTACATCTCAGTCCAGATGCACTTCCTTTTACCGATGAGACGAAATTTCTGGAATTGAGTTTTGACAGAAAACTTAGTTGGTCTTCTCATATCTCGTACTTAAAGGTAAGGTGTGAACATTCTCTTAATGTTTTACGTGTTTTAAGTGGCACATCCGGGGGAGCTGATTGGACCATCCTTTTACACCTATACCGCTCCCTGGTCCAATCGAAACTTGACTATGGATGTGTTGTGTATTCCCCCATCGGTTTTAAATCGCCTCAACCCTATACATCACTGTGGCATTCGGTTGTATTGGCACCTTTCCAACAAGCCCAATTATTAGTGTCTGTGCGGAGACTGCTAAACCTCCGCTATCTTATCGGCGGGATGTTCTTCTGTGCAGTTACTCCTGCCGACTATTTAGTTTGCCAAATCATCCTTCTTTTACCCCATTTCACTTGGCAGTCAGTACTCAATGTACTCCCTGGCTTTACTCTCTCCAGGTGTTCGATGTCGCTCTCTCCTTCGGATGTTACTTTTAATGGCGGCGTTTCCAAAAGGTGAAGTGCGATTCCCGCCATGGTTCCGGCCCGACACTCCCATCAATCTGGGGTTAACATCCACTCTGAAGTCGATGTCGCCAGCCTCGGTTCTTCGTTCAACCTTTTTCGGTATTTAGATGCAATTTGCATGCTGTTGTTTTATCTAAACTGATGGCTCGAAAGTTGATTAAAATTGTTGCAACCTTCTGAAGATTAGACTGAATTATAGTTACTATTAAACCTACCGTAGTCCTTGGGTTAGCATTCTCAAACTGGAAAGTACACCACTTACGCACTAACATGCCTCTTAAAGAGAGATGTTTTTATTACTTTTCAATCCCAGATGTAAAAATGTCAATATATTTTGAATGAATAAATAAGTAAATAAATAAGAGAATAATTACACTGTATTAATAATAGTGCTTTTAATACGAATTTGTATTAGATATAATCTATATCTATATAAAAAGTAAATAGCAGCTTTCAAATCCTGTTATACCTTAACTGAATATTTTTAGCTATTTTGATTAAACATAATAACAGGATATTTACTTGTATTATTTTCAAATAAGTGAAACAACACGAAACATTATTAGTAACAGAGGATGTCGATTTCCTCCAAAATTAAAGGAAAGGACTACATGCAAGTTGTTTGAAAACTACTGTCCTTAAAGATACGTATTTTAGTGTTAAGCGTTTGCATAATGAATTTAAGACAATCTTACTGAAAACCTAAGTAAAATATCACATGTTACACATTTGTAGGATCAGTCACTTGGCATATTTTTCAACTCACACACTTTTCAAAATTTGTCTTATAAAGACAGATTCTAAGACTGGATGCCAAATTGCTATGCGAGAGTCTGTTTTGTGGGAAATTAATGCGAATTTTTAGTATAATATTCAACAGAAAACACTGCTAACTTAAGTTATTAATGCGAATTTTTCAAATAATTACCACCAAAAATCTTCCATTTGATGACATTCTTTCACATAATATTTGTTGTGCCAAGAAAGAAAGGATAAGTTGCTAATGTGAAGACATCAGCAGGTGAGTACGTTTTCATTGTACGGCTGTACATTCCCAGTATCGCCTTTCCCCTCGCGTTCCCTCACTCCGCGCAGATCCCTAGACTTAAGGTAGCAAACAAAACTGTGGCGTCCTCCTTAAAGTGTACTCATATCGTGGTCGAGTAGTACGCACCTCTCCTCTCTGTCCACTCGTAAACAAGAGTGCTGCCAGTAGCTGTACTCCGCTCGTGAGCCACTAACCAGCTTCGGGTGCGGAAACCCTGTGCAGGCCTGCTTTACTGGATTTAGCAGCTGAAAACTGTGGTTCAAATCCCACCAGGACCATCCTGCCTGAGTGAGGTTTCCTCCAGGTTTACCTCAGATATCCCAGACCTCCCATTCACAAATGTGTGTCTTAATGATCTCAGCTACCATGTATGTGTGTGTGTGTTTGCGCACATATGCACATGCACACATTAAAGAGCCTCATTTTGTAATGTAATATCAGTCACTTTGAGTGCCTCGGAGGTCTAGTGATTAGCATGCTAGTCTTCAAATCAATAGATCCCTTGTTCAGTTCCCTAATATGAAGGGGGAGAATTCTCCTCAAACTGTGGAACCTTGACTCACTTAGCTCTAGTTTCCCAATGTAGTATATATCTCTCAAGATATGAAAATATTTTCAATTTTCTACATTTCATTAATATATTTTGTGATATAAGGGTTAAATTATTTATTACAATTTATATTTTATGAATTTTCAGTACTTCAAAGTCTTCATGCAGAAGCAATGATAAAAATAAGGTGCATATCATCAGCAGATTTGGTGAAGGTATTCCTGAAAATTGTAAATCTAGCCTTTGTGTTATTGAGAAAAAACTACCAACAGATCAAAATCAGGTATGTACAACAACAAAAGTCCAATTCACAGTTTACTTTGTTTCAAATATACGATTTGGTTCACTAGAATGAAATATGGTTGGCTGGTTGGTTTCTAATGGCTGAATGTAACAATTTGCTTCATTCGGGCATCCCAGTGGGGTTCAACTATATCTTTAGAGCTGTGATCCAGTTTTATATGTTTTGGTAGAAGCTCTCTATTCATTGTTTAGTTGCATAGAACGAAGTAACTATCCTCATGAATATTTATTTTATGGAGATGAACTGCAAGAAAATTGTGGCCAGTATTAAGCATGAAGGATGTTGTCAATTCTTTTCTTGGTTTAGATTTTTTTTCCTAGGAGGCTTGTATATTTTTCCAATTTTGTTCTTTGTTATATTTTGACTTAATATATTATTTAAGAAAAGTGTTGCTAACACTTACGTGATGAGACTGGTCTCAAGGCTGCAATCTAATTAGGAGATGGTGGTTATAAAGCTGATACACTTCTTTAAAAAGAAATATTTCACTTAGGCACTAATCCAGCGACAAACAATATTTGCATAGCCTACCATGACCAATGAACACGTAGCCAACTTTACCACGCTAATTCATTCTGCTGTGTTGAAGGCTACTCCAGAATTGAACCATAATAATTGCTTAACTGTTAATAAGTATCCACAGATTATTTGCGAAAAAATATAAGAACGTCGGCAACTAAGAAGAAACTGGCAAAATAGAAGGTATCCTAGTGATAAAAATTTATTTAACAGATCTTCACAAGAGCTAAAACAACTGATACAGGGTTTTAAAAATGAGAATATCAAGGAATACTTGAGAAATTTAACTCCTACAGAAGCTACAGATTATTCGCTCTGGAAGGCCACAAAAAAGTTGAAACAACCAACGGAGCTGATACCCCCACTTCAAAAAAATTACGGCACTTGGGCAAGAAGCAGTCAAGAAAAGGCAGACCTATTTGCCAAACATCTTTCTTCAGTATTTCAACCCTTTCCTTCGTGCATACAGAAAAAAGACGAAGATGTGATTAAGGAATATCTCTATACTCCATTTCAAATGGCACTTCCAATTCCGCCTATATTATATAGAGAGACAACAGTTATAAGCCAGTTAAATGCAAAAAAGACCCCAGAATATGATCTCATCACTGGACGAATACTTCAGGAGCTAGCATTTAAAGCAGTCATATTCATAAATTGTTTGTTTAATGCTATATTAAGGACTGGTTACTTCCCTGGAGCTTGGAAAATAGCACAGATCATAGTCATTCTAAAGCCAGGAAAACCTCCACATGAAGTAAAATCTTACTGACCAATTAGTTTGCTCCCGGTGCTTTCTAAATTATTTGTGAAGTTACTTCTCATTAAACTGAAACCTCACTTGTCTTCACTGATTCCCAGCTTCCAGTTTGGATTCCAACCCCAACCCTCCACAATTGAACAAATACATTGAATAACTGAAGTGATTAACCATGCATCTGAACGACGACAGTAGTGCTCAGGAGTATTTCTTGATGTTAGTCAGGCATTTGATAAAGTTTGGCACACTGGACTAAGGTTTAAGTTTATTTATTTATTTATTTATTTATTTATTTATTTATTTATTTATTTATTTATTTATTTATTTATTTATTTGTTTGTTTGTTTGTTTGTTTGTTTGTTTGTTTGTTTGTTTGTTTGTTTGTTTGTTTGTTTGTTTGTTTGTTTGTTTGTTTGTTTGTTTGTTTGTTTGTTTGTTTGTTTGTTTGTTTGTTTGTTTGTTTGTTTGTTTGTTTGTTTGTTTGTTTGTTTGTTTGTTTGTTTGTTTGTTTGTTTGTTTGTTTGTTTGTTTGTTTGTTTGTTTGTTTGTTTGTTTGTTTGTTTGTTTGTTTGTTTGTTTGTTTGTTTGTTTGTTTGTTTGTTTGTTTGTTTGTTTGTTTGTTTGTTTGTTTGTTTGTTTGTTTGTTTGTTTGTTTGTTTGTTTGTTTGTTTGTTTGTTTGTTTGTTTGTTTGTTTGTTTGTTTGTTTGTTTGTTTGTTTGTTTGTTTGTTTGTTTGTTTGTTTGTTTGTTTGTTTATTTATTTATTTATTTATTTATTTATTTATTTATTTATTTATTTATTTATTTATTTATTTATTTATTTATTTATTTATTTATTTATTTATTTATTTGTTTATTTTCAACCATAAAAACATATACATGTTGTGGTTGTGTCACTAAAAAAACTACTTACAAAATATAGTACTTACATACATAATATTCACAGGCACAATCTATCTACAAACCCTCATCTAAAACTCAAGCTCAAAAACCTCCAGACTACGAAGGACACCTTGTACCAGATACTGTTTCACCGCTTACATCCTTTGATCTGCATTTACCTCAACAATGCAAAAACTCATCAGTTGAATAATAACACTTTTCCATCAAAAATTGCTTGAGATGTTTTTTGAAACGGTGAATGGAATTTATATTTTTTACTTCAATGGGTAATTTGTTGTAATATTTAATGCCTCTGTAGTAAAAACTATTTTCAAACAATTTTTTGTTTTGTGGGGTTAGATGTAATTTAGTTTTTTCTCTTGTGTTATGACAGTGAATTTCAGAATTGGTGGTAAAATCTTTGATGTGTGTTTGCACTAGTACAATTGTTTCATATAAGTATATACAGGGCAATGGCAAAATGTTTAGTTCTTTAAAGAATGGTTTGCAGCTGACAATAAAAGGTAAACTGAGAATAATTCTAATGACCCTTTTTTGTAATTTGAATATTTTAATAGCTTCGCTACTATTTCCCCACAAGGATATTCCGTATGAAATTAAGGAGTGAAATTTGGAGAAATACATGACCCTAAGTGTATTTTTGCTCACTGAGTGTTTCAAAATGTTAATTTGGAAGCAGATTTGACCTAGTTTTTTAATTAATTCATTAATATGAGGTTTCCAACTGAGATTTCCATCAATATATAATCCTAAAAATTTTGACTTATTTGAATATTTTATATTTGTTCCTTCTAGCTGTATGGTAGGAAAGTTTAATGATTTGTTGTCTATGTGATGAAATCCTACAGCTAAACACTTCTCCTTATTTAGACATAGACTATTTTTATTAAACCAAGAAGCTGTGTGTAATGTGACTGCGTTAATACTTATTTTTAAAGTGTCATCATTTTTTCCTGATGTTAGTATACTGGTATCATCTGCAAATATTAAGTATTTTATACTGTTATTTTGATTGTTATCAACAAGATCATTTATATATAAAAGAAACAATAATGGGCCTAAGACTGAACCTTGCGGAACTCCGCAATCAATTGTGCGTTCCTCTGATAAAAAAGATTTCAGCTCCTTTGTGCAATCATTAAAATAATCTATTTCCACTACTTGTTTCCTGTTTGTTAGGTATGAATTGAACCAGTTATGAGCTACACCTCTTATTCCATAGTCGCTTAGTTTCCGAAGTAGAATTTTGTGGTTGACGAGGTCGAATGCTTTTGATAGATCAAGGAAAATTCCTACACAATGTTCTGAATCATCTAATCTTTTGTAGATAGCATCACAAAATTGAATCAATGCTGTAGTGGTGGATTTGCCCTTTTGAAAACCGTGTTGTCATAGAGAAAGAATATTTAATTTTGAGATGAAGTTTAATATTCTGTTGTATATAATTTTTTCTAGTACTTTAGAGAAAGGGGATAAGAGAGAAATCGGCCTATAGTTTTTTGTTTCGGTTTTTAGTCCCTTTTTAAATAATGGTTTTACTTTTGCAACCTTAAGACACTCTGGAAAACACCCTTCCCTTATAGATAGATTTATTACATAACAGAGTGGTTTTAGTAAGTGATTTGCACATGCTTTTATCATGAAGTTGGAGCAGCCATCTAACCCATAGGATTTTTTATTTTTCATGTTTTTTATTATAGATATTAATTCATCTTCTGTTACAGGCACTAAGAAAATAGTAGGATAAGAATTTCTTCCATTTAGTATATGTTTATGAGTTTGTACTGAAGATTGATTTAATAAACTTTTTGATACTTGTACAAAATAATTATTAAACATTCTGGCTATTTCTGTAGGGTCTGATATTGTTTGATTCTCATCTTTAAGGTTATAATCTGGATACTTATTTGTTTGCATTTGTATTTCTTGATTGATAATATTCCAGGCAGTTTTTGATTTGTTTGTTGAGTTTGCTATTAGTTTGTCATTATATAGTCGTTTTGCATTTCTAATAACCTTTTTATATATTCGTTTATATTCTAGAAAGTATTGTCTAAATGATTCTGTTGTGTCTGTTTCTTTTATGAGTTTGCTTAAGAAATGTCTTTCGTTAGATGTACGTATACCTTTTGTCATCCACTGGGCACTATGTTTTTTGTTCAAATTAACCTTTTTAAGTGGCAAAGCAATGTTTACATAATGATTAAATGTATTAATAAGGGAAACAAAAGCTGCATTTACTTCTTTTAAAGAAAAAACATTATCCCAATCTTCTTTGCTAAGTAGGTAGTTAAGATAATGTACATTTTCATCACTCATACATCTTTTATACTGATAAATATTTTGATTCTTTTTGGCATTTTCTTTGGTAAGCTTACGTATTGTGAGCTTTTGGCCATTATGATCAGATAATACGCAATCAATAATTTCCAACTTATATTTAAAAATATTTGAGCTTAAAATGATTTGGTCAATTGCAGAATGACTAGCGGTGGAAACCCGAGTAGCAGTATCTACCACTGCTTTCATGGCATAGGAATCAAGTAACTCTATTAAGTCTTTTTTGTTTGAATTCTCTGTTAAAAAATTTACATTTAAATCCCCCATTATTAATATATTTTTAGATTTTGTTTGAAAGAAATCAATTACTATTTCTAACTTACTAATTAGCTGATTAATTGTACTACTAGGATTTCTATATATACATATAACTGTCACTTTGTGTTCTATTAATTCAATCATGCACATTTCAAAATGCTCATCACAAACTAGTTCCTCAAAAATATCAATTTTTTTAAAAGTTATATTTTCCCTAACAAATATACAGGAACCCCCACCTAATTTTTGTTTCCTATAGTAATGGCTGCCTATTGAGAAACCTGGTAATCTATAAAATTCAATTTCATCTTCCTTTAGCCAATGCTCTGTTAAACCTATAATATCTACATCTCTTAATTTACTATTAATAAATACCTTTAAATTCAGTTTCTTATTTCTAGCACTTCTAATGTTTTGGTGGAAAATCACAAGACTATTGTCTGAGATTCTGGCACTGTTTGATTGAAACATAGATCGTACAGGATTTACCTCACTTTCACTAAAAACACTTTCATCATTCACATTTTCTTCGTACTGGGAGCCTTCAGGAAAACTGACCATTTCATCCACCGTGACTGATTTTAGTTTCCCACCTGAGATGAGGTAACTCTGCACAATAGTTCTCCAAACTTATATGATCCTCTGCGATTTAGATGAACTCCGTCTCTTGAAAAATCACTTTGTTGTAACCAACAGTTTCCGTCCAACATCATACAGTTTCTTACTTCGCACCCCACTTATTATTATTTTTGCATCTGGAGCACTTTTCTTGACGGTGGCCACCACACCCATTTTGGCTAAAGGAAGATGAAATTGAATTTTATAGATTACCAGGTTTCTCAATAGGGAGCCTATAAAATTTTTTTCAAAGAGCGGTACTGGAATATGCTTTTGGCTACTCCTAGAGGGAACTTGGCCACTGCATTGCTAAGAATTTCCTGAAGTAATGAGAAGGAGAAAGATATTCTGCATGTTAGTGAAGTGATTAGTAACATAAACAAGATGACTGTGTGTGGAGGAACAGTATTTATCTCCATCTTGCTACAATCAAACAATAAGCGGAAAAAAAAACCATTGTGAATTGTGCCACCAAACAAAACTTACTGGTTTCTTTAAGACAATGGAAATTAGGTTGGTGTAAAATGGATACAGTATAATTGTATGTACTGTATGAATTAAGATTGGTTGCAGGTCTGGAATATATCCCTAGCTTAACTGGTGTGTAATTGCATTTAAAAGTGGTAGTTGTGGATTTGAAGAAAGTGTCAATACCCATTTGCTTCCCACTGGAATATTGCTTCTTTATGGTTAAGGAGTGAAACTGTCTGAAATGTTCATAATAGGTTAGCACTTGTGGGTCTGAAGATCTTTCCACATAAGAAATCACATCATCCATTGGTCTCTTATTACAGATAATTCAGGTACGCACTTCAAAGATTCATCACTGTTGTCGTCTTCATCTTCATCTTCTTGTACAACACTTGCAGCAATCTCTTCATGATTCAGAATCTGGTAACCTGGGAATGCCCAGAGAATGGCCAGTTCAGACTGAAACTAGGAGTCATGTGAGCTCTTGAGCGTGTGACACGTACACAAACTTTCACGAATGTAACTGAAGACGCATGAACTAGCCTTCTTGATCAGACAAACAGCAGTATGCCACAATTTAATCATCACAGATCTTCTAAATTTCATTTAAATTTATTTTATAACCAACGCCAAATTTAGTCCATTAAATCCGAAGTCCATTGAACAGAGGTCCGTTAAACCGAGAGTTTACTGTACTGTGGAATCGTTATAACACAGGGCTAAAGCATGTCCACCAACAACAGTAATTTTAGGATTCTACTATTTGTAGTGTGAAAACAATTCAGAGTATACACCTGTGCCTGCTTTTCCGGGTGTAGTTAATGGGCCATCATTATAAATCCCCTAGCCATTAATCAGATGGGTATCTGTTTTCTAGAGTGACTGTTTGAAGAACTATGGCTAACTTCTTGTAAGATCTTTAAACAGAATATATGTTTTGAGCTTTGTATGGATAGCTCTTTTTATATTTTAAAATCAGTGGAAATTTTACCAGTGATGCAATTAATTATTTTGTATTCCTTATAATATTTCTTATTCATTATATATTTTTCATTATCAGTTTTACTTTTATTTAAATAGAATTAGCTTGAATTATATGAAATTCACATTTGTCATTTCAAACTCTTGTTGCCAATTTCTGCTAATTTGCAAATAATACTAAAGATGGCAATAACATCACGTTTGAGCTGCTACCATCACCTGGAGGATCCCTTCATATTACAATAAAATTAATCTATGAATCACATAACCTGAAATAACTACGGAATCATAAGCTTATGCAGCTGTGTAACAGGTAGATAACCTTAAATGTGAATATAGAGGTATTCATAAGTATATGTTTATAAAACAAACACATAGTTCCATTAAGCTGTATTTTAGAGGAATAAACTGCATGACTGGAAATAATTATGAAACCATAAGTCCTCGCAAGAGGATTACCTAATTTTCAGACGTTCTTGCATAGATGGTATGAGAACTAATTAGTCATAAGCTTCCCTTGTTGTTCAGGGGACATGGCAGTCATGTCACCTCATAGCTCACCTTCCAGTTTTGAAAAATAATATTTCAGCAATCCCTCTACAATGGCAATCTTGCTAAGTGCAAAGATTACTTCTGCTGAAGTAATCTACAACTGCATTCTGTTCTGTTTAATGTATCACTAATTACATTATTCACTGACACTGGCATCAATACATTTTTATGACCATTAAAATCGTATTTTACACTATTATACAATTATACATTTGTTAATATGGTAATAGTCTCCAAAATTTATAAAGATACCTTTGAATGTGAATATTTAAAAGGAAATTTTAATTTCGGGAGGCTTGATTGAAGTTAAGGTTAGCGTTTTCCCTACTTTATTTTCCTCAGGGGTCCCCATCTAGGGGATATGTGGATGGCGACCACAAGTTACCCAAGCTGAGCAGAACATTATTTCCACTTACTGGTGTTTTGTTCCTCTGTAGCTTTTCTATCTGGCCTTATGACCTTACCTTGGTCATCTCTTGTTCTCTTCTGACTTCAATGCTATTAGGGTTCCTGAGGGCTAGGGAGTCTTTATTTTTCCAGCTTTTCCAATTCTCTAATTTCTCTATAACCTCTTAACCCCTAACATGCTGACCTGTCATGGTATGTAATACGTCCTCTGATTGGTAATCAGAGGATGTGGTCAGTGAATTTATTTTGATAACTCTCCCAGTCAAGTTGGTGAGACCTGTAAACCAAAGACAGGTGTGGTCCTCCAGACATTCTGGGGGTTGTGAGAGAGTGATGTGACCGCCAAAACGTAAAAATATGGTGCTCTCTAAAAAGCGGTTACATTTACTGCTTTATATGCCCAGCCACTTCTAGTCCCCATCCATCAGTGAAAAATATTGGAGAGCAAGAGGATTTATGACTTCATTGATCAGTATCTATGGCAACAAATTTGTTTGTATAGCTTTGAGAATGAGTTGGAGTTAACTTGAAACTTATTAGCACCAAACAACTTGAAATATTACTAAGATAAGTGAAGCTTTTAGTTTCTAATTTTTTTTTACTTTAGATTCTTGTTGCTTCACTGTTAATACGAGGGTAATTCAAATATAAACGGTAATTGTTGCATATCACGGGGGAAGCAGTTCAGAGCGGGGCAGTGGAGTGTGGGGGTTGAAGGTTGGTATGTTAGGGAGGGGGAACTAGCTTTGTTAGCTGCTTTGCTAGGTTCTGCTGTCAGTATAGCCATGAGTGAGCAAGAGGTTCCTTCGTCTGTTGCACAACGCATTATTATCAAGTTTTTAACCAATGAAGGGGTTAAATCTTCAGAGATTTTAACTCCTTTAAGGGCACAGTTTGGAGACACTACACTGTCACAGAATCAAGAGTTTACTTGGGCCAGACAATTTAAGGGTGGCCGAGAATTTGTGGAAAACGAAAGTCATGCTCAACACCCAAGGTCAAATCTCACAGATGACAACATCTGTGCCGTTCGAGAGCTTATTGAAGGTGATCACCGCTCCACTGTTGAAGAAATCACATCAGAAGTTGGTTGATTTTCTTCATAATCGACGTACAGTAACTGCAGCTTACATTGCCAATTGTTAAGGTCTGTAAAAGCTGCCTACTGAAGCAAAAGATGTCATATGCCCATCAGAGATGTCATCCTTCTCCAAAACAATGCAACGCCTTACATCGCCAATTTAACAATGGATACAATGGTGGCCATGCACTGGGAAACCCTTGAACACCCTCCCTATAGTCCAGACTTGTCCCCCCCCTCCCCCCCCCAGAGTAGTATTTTTTGTTTGCACCCATGAAAGAATCGCTTGGAGGGAAACATTTTGAAAGCAACGACGTCGATGAGCATGTGTGCAATTGGTTGGGGATGTGCCTTCAAACTTTTTTTGAAGAAGGAATGTTCAAGCTTCCAAAACGTTGGCAAAAATGTGTACATTGTGAAGGAAGGTATATAGAGAAACGTTGATGTAGTCACTTGTGTATATATTTAATCAATAAGTAAGTTTAACTTGACTTACTCAAACAGCGTGCTTTGGTATAAAGTATGTTGTTTTATACAGGAACTGTTACACAGACGAATCAGTAACCCATTATGCTTCTAACTCACTCTGTGTTGGTTAGAATCTGCAGTAAATGTAGTCAAGTAGTTTATTTTAAAATTTAGGGAAGAAATTTTAGTAGATTGCAAAACTTAAACAAAAAATACATTCAATTCATAAACAAAACCTGTGGCACTACAGCCTGCACAGGGTTCATATGTGCAAACTTGACTGCTGGTCTTATGCCCACTTATGTAAAGCAGAAGCAGGTGATCGTCCAACCAATATGGAGAGGAAGTGTGGTCAGCATCATGCATCCCCAACTAGAAACTAAGCTAGTACCAGTACGTTCCATAATTTTTCACCTTCCTCACGATGCTGAGTGGGCATAGTTCTATATCCAGGACAGAAAATCTGCATTCCCAAGAGTGGGACTGAACCTGGGCACATTCCATGGCCCCATACTCTAATCCACAATGTGGGACTCATTTCATAAATGTCCTGAGTAAAGACACAATATTCAACACAGAGTAAATATGTTCCTTCACAACATTTGCCTGCTCTCAGTTTGAATTATAAGTTTTCGTTCATATTGATTTTAGCATTGCAATACTATAAAAGTATATTGTGTAACGAGACTATAATGCTAGTAATTAAGGCGCGAATTTCCTAATTTTCATATGAGCATCTTAATTACCATTATAGTTAAGTTTCATACGACAATTCATGCTTGGCTGTATACCTAATTATTTTATAGTTGAAATATTATAAAATGTTATACACTCACCCACAATAGCAACCACAAGGTACCCAAGCTGAGCAGAACATTACTTCCACTTACTGGTGTTTTGCTCCTCACTGTAACTTTTCTATCTGACCTTACCTTGGTCACCTCTTGTTCTCTTCCAACCCCGATGCTATTAGGGTTCCCGAGGGCTAGGGAGTCTTTATTTTTCCAACCTCTCCATTTCTCTATAAAATCTTAACCCTTAACATGCTGACCTGTCATGGCATGTAATATGTCCTCTGATTAGTGATCAGAGGATATGGTCGGTGAATTTATTTTGATAATTCTCCTGGTCAGGTCGGTGAGACCCATAAACCAACGACAGGTGTGGTCCTCCAGACATTCTGGGGGTTGTAAGAGAGCGATGTGACTGCCAAAACATAAAAATATGGTGCTCTCTAAAAAGCGGTTACTATTACTGCTATTGTTCTCTTCAATATCATCAGTGAAAAATATTGGAGAGAAGAGGATTAATGACTTCATTGTCAGAAATCCAGCATTAGCTAATAACAACATATTTAATCAATAAATATTTTTAACAAAATTACCATTTATATTTGAATCACCCTCGTAACTTCATTATTTCGTTATTTAACTTCACTTTGTTACAAATATTGATATCTGAGGTTCCAAAACTATTCGGGTCAAGATATCCATAATTTCTGTGCAAGTTAAATTCACTGAAACTTCTTTCATAAATATTATGTAATATTTACGATATGATTATGTGTGGCAAATATCAATGCACGATACTTTACCGAATGTCTTTCAGCAATACAATCAAGCATTATTTATTACCGATACTCTCGTTATGATTAGTAACACGTCCATCTTACACACTTATCAATCAATAATCCTTATTGGGTATTTTGTTTATTCGTGTTAAATGCGTATCTAGTAACTCCCGCTTATCCTTTCGTTATATGTCAATCTAAACATATAGACTATAAGAGGTTACAATCAACGTCGGGCATGTTTTCTATGATTCAAATAGCTACAGGATACAGGTTGTGAGATATAACCTTGATATTTACATTATATAAGAAATTTACAGATATTAGGTGGGTGCAACTGGATATATGAAATATTGACGTAAATTTTCTCATGAATTCATTTGGACATGTAATTCCTGATTAATTGTTTTTCCTTTCTTTTTCCCATTTATTGAAGGTTATGAGTATGCCCCATTGCAAATTAACCATACATGCATTAATAACCCAGACACAACAGCCCTTTATGGGCCAAGGCCTACTGCCCAACCATGGCATCTCCCACCTCTGCCCACCACAGGAGGGTGGTACATGGCAGCACCCCGATCCCTCCTGGCAAGTTATGCGGCCTACACAACCAGGGCCGCTACTTTTCAATCAAATAGCTCCTCATTCGGCCCTCCAGGGACCTAACAATGCTGAGTACACCCTGCACCAGGTCTCCCAGCAGGAGAGAACCCCCATGCTTGTACAAGGAATCAAACTTGGGTCTCCCACTTGGTAAGCAGCAGCGTTACGACCACGCTAAGGAGATGACCTTACATGCATTATGTTCCATTAATTTCTAATTGTCACTTAGTTTCTGACATTGTATGTCACCACCTAATGACAATAATATTGATGATAATAATAAAAAGGTAATATGAACATTTGCTTTATTCCTCAGTGTTCTCTATAATTATAATGAGGTGCATGGGAAATGGAAAACCACACATCTGTGGTTGGTTCAAGTTGCGACCATGATCAGAGTTTTCCAATCAAAATTTAACTTACAACTATGCATGACCAATATAAAAAGAAAAATTTTCAGGTGTGCTTATTAATTTTTATTTGTCCATTTTCTCTTGTAGTTTATATAGACATTGCTGTATTTCATAGACTCAAAATGAGGTAACAACGTCACCTGATTTTAATTTTGCCTTTTCTCTCCCTTTTATCAAGAGAATAATACCTTGTGATATTGAAGAAGAATTGATGGAAGAACCAGTTAGGATCTGGGAACTTCAGAATAATAAGAAACTTATAAATTGTCGACATCCTCGTCGCTATGGATTTTGTCCTCAGGCCTTGTTCTTGTATGGCCTTGGTCCTTGGAATGTGTCACCAGGTGAAAGATCTTCCTTACAGGTTTGTTTGTTTCTGTTATAAGTAGGAGTAAGTAAGTAGGACAATAAACAACTTTAATGCAATGATAATGCATTTCAGTAAAACATGTAATACTTGTGTACTCTTTAATTATACATTTTAGTACTCTAAGTGACTTGGACTGTAAACCATGCTTTTATGAAAGCCACTGTGAACATTGCATTTTCTCCCATGTGTTGAGATCTATGGTCTTATTTACCAATTTTAGTAATTTAATTTCTTTGCTAATCTCATAATTTCTGTCTCACAAATGTGCTGATACACCAATACAGATAAATCAGACATCTTCATGAACTTTGACATCTTTGAGGACAACATCATTTTTAAGTTCTACCAGCTGTGCTCAGCATTGCTATATCAAAAGTTTATCCAATTTACTGGTCAACAATGGCCTGATAATGCAGACAACCAGTCTGTGAAACATGTCCTCAAAATTTTGATTAAGTGAATTAGTAAATAGGTATGTTTTTAATATGTATGGATTAAGATACAGCGTAGCACAAAACTCATATAATTTTGAATTGAACTAATACTCCATGCTCCATTTATTATTAGTATTCACCTAGAACACATTTCATTAGGACCTTCCTAACATCATCAGCTTATGTCGACTGTTGGATTTTGATTTGGCAAACTCCCTGGTGACTATTGAGGCATCTCTCTTGGTGATTTGATGAACTTGAAGTTCAGGTTCTCGTCAAATGTGATGTCAAAACTGAATATGAGTTTTCCTTTGTATTTCTTTATGAAGATTTTTTCCACATGATTTTTTTTGTTTTTTTGTTTTTGCTTCTGAATGACACTGTCAACTACCATGATCGTACCAGTGCCGTCAGTGTGCCAGAACTTCATTCTGCAGTTCTTTTACATGCCAGCAAATCTACTGACACGGGGCTGTCGTTTTTAAACACACTTAAAAACCATCATTCTGGGTCGGTTTTGAATTCACAGCCTTGGGATCAACGGACCAGCACCTAATCAACTGAGCCACACAGATCAACGCTGTTGGATCTCAACATTTTTTAGTACTTGAATTTCCTGTTCTACATTTATCATGGTTCTCCTTCCAAGCCTGGTATCCCGCTACAGATTTGTCTATTTCTTTGCGCCTGATGTTCCTACAATGTTCTTTAACCCTAATGTTCAGATTCCTTTTAGTTTTTCTAGTGTAGACATTGACACAGTCTTTGCAATTTATGCAGTAAAATCTGAATTCTTGTCACTTGGTTTTCTATCTGTTTTATGTGATTTCAGAAGATTTTGTATACTGAATTTGTTCTGTGGTACTAAGGTAATGTATTCCTTGAAGAATTTCTGAAAAAGGTGTGTAGCTCTGGGCTGGTTTGTAAATTTTCTGTATGAGCTTTTATTGCTGATTGGGGAAAGTGTAGTTATCTGTCTGCATCTCTGTTGTCTTATAAATGTATCAATTTTTTTGGCTAATTCTGCACTGCAATAAATGGAACATTGGGTATTAGTTTGACTCAAAATTATGTTAGAGTGTATTAAATCATTTCATTTATTTATATTAATTGTCCTCTGTCTTTCTGTGACTGGTTCTCAAATTGCTAGGGTTGAAGCTTTCTTAAGAGGTTGGCTATTGTTTTGATAACAAGTGGCTACAACTGGTTTGCTTATAATTTTCCTAAAAAGAAACAACTAAAGAGTTCAAATTAGAAAAAAGAATGCTGGTGCAAAAACATTTTCAAGGTACTGAAAATGGTATGTGAAAGTGTGATAAGTTCCACATAATATAGAAAGTATGACTTATGTTTTTGATAAGCTTACTTCTATTTTGATGTGGGCTACCACCTCTCAAAATGGTGACTTTTTAATATATTTATAAGTACATTTCAGAGGTATAAACAACATAGAAAAACAATATAGAAATGTTACTTGTAACATTATCTTGTCTCCACAATTTTGTTTGTTTTGTTCAATACAATTTATCAATAAAGAACCATTTCCCCCCCCCCCCCCCCAAAAAAAAGTTATTTGTGCCAAATATTTGGAGCCATCTACTTCTTGATAAATGGTTTATTATTTTACTAACTGTCATGCGAACACTGTGTAAGCAAGGCTGTAATGCATTTCTACCTCAATTTCAGCGAATTTAGTCACAATTTATAATGCTAAAATGATGTGCAAAGTTTAATTTCTAAGAGAGACTTGGCAACGTCATGTTAACATTAAATTGTCATTAAATTTATATGAAGTAAGGTAGAGATGTATTACAACATTGTTCACATAATGTTTGCCAACAATTAGTGAAATAATAAGCCATTTATATTAATTCCTCAAGAAGCTAGATGGCTCCAAATATTTTACACCACTTATTTTATTTTCAGTGAGATGGTTCTTAATGAAAAAGAATTGGACATATTTGCTACACACTCCCTGGGGCCTGCTTTGGTAGGTACAGGTCCTGATGCACTGGGTTCCCAAGCTGCTTACAATCATTTCACCCCTTTGGTACCCATCAACTGAGCTACATGATAGCTGCTTTTGTTGCTCCTCTTCATCACCCTCTTCCTCTTCTAGGCTTATTACGATCCTTAGTTTGTAAGGTTGTTTATTAACTCCTGTCTCACCAGCAGGGATCTTTACTATTTCCGTGATACTTTCCCACGGTTTCAGCGCAGCTCCTGACATGTATGCTCTCTGGAGGTCTCGGGCGCAACCCTTCCCACTGCCCCCATGTGTAGCCTTAGATGCAGAACCTGTCCACACCAACATGCACACCCATGTAGCTCTCTGAGTGCCTGGCCTGTGTTAATTCCCTGACGGCCGTGTGTCATTGGGTTAGTATCACTGGTCAGACGTGTTACCACTGATGGAACACCAATGTAATCAACTGGCTCTTGTTTGATGTATGGTTGGTTGAGATGACATCTAGCGGTGAGCCAATAAACTTCCATAAAGGGTTTTGTGGAGGCAAATCAAAGTACATTACGTGGAGCTTGCTTTTTGTTATTACCTATATGAATGTTTCCCAAGCACCCAACTCTGCAGCATGTTTTGTAGCTTTTAAGAGTTTTATGTTCGGTGTAATGTTGTTGTTGTTGTATGTCCAAAAATGGTGTACAGCTGCAGATTTATCCATTTGTTTGTATTTTATGCATCTCATGTGTTCTTTTAGCCTGGTTTCTAAATTCCTCTTGGTTTTCCCTATGTAAATCTGGTCACAATGTGGGCAACTGATTTGATTAGTTTCCCTACCTTTTTTTTTTCATCTGCCTACGGTAGTCACTCCATCCTGATATTAGCTCCTGTAGTCCATCACTGGTATCACTCCTTGATTGGTTCATGCTGGCCAGCCTATTCAGCAGTGGTCATTATCCCATTAACATTCACATATCTGGTCACCATCCTGTGACAATACGACATCCTCGGTGGATTATTTCTGAAGCTGTGTGGGGGCAATTTCGTTCCCTTATTCATCTCAATGACGATGTCTTCACCACCATGTTGAACCGGTGGAGTATTTTACATGTTCTATCCTGCTCGCAGCGAATTTCAGCACTCCTCGTGGCTCCACTACACCTCGTCACGTTCCTGTGTCTTGGTGGCCCGAGGAACGCCATTTGGCTGTTAAAGCATGGAAGCATGCTCTGCATGTTTTCAGTTCACATCCTACGGACGAGACCTTTATTGCCTTTAAGTGTTCTCGTGCCAGGGCATGTTTTATACTTCGCTGTGCAAAACGCACATCCTGGGAAACTTACATTTCTTCCATTTCCCGTCGTGCTCCGGCACAAAGAGTGGACTGCTGTTTGGCGCATGTATGGCAAGTCGCCGGACTATAATTCCCAGCCTTCCCGTAAACGGCTCGCATTACACCAGCGAGAAGGATACCGCCGACGCCTTTGGTGGTTAGTTCGCTGTTACTAACCAAACGGATAGTTACGATAGTTTTTTTATGCCTATCAAGGAATTTGCGAGCAGATAGTTCTTCTACCAGTGACTGTAGTGAACCGCACAACGCACCTTTTACCTTAGCGGAGCTAGCGCACTCTTTGTCTCTCGCGAAGGATTCCTCCTCTGGTCTGGATGACATCCCCCTCCGAAGGAGTGTCGCCTTTACGTAGCGGAGGGGCTCAGTACCCGAACCAGACGCCCTACTAAGTGTCATTTTGACTACTGGTAGGTACGGGTTTGGCGTACCCGGGGCCCCGAGCCATATTCTCGATTGGGTTCCTCTAAGAGGTGAGAGGGCACATGCCAAACGCCCAATAAACATTGGTCCACTTTTGTGTTTGACCTCCCACCTGATACCTCCCTGTACACAGTCTGATGGATAACCTACGCGCGGGTTGTAGGAGGATGGAGTGATGCAAGGGGTGACTGGGTAATCGCGTAAGTCCCAGCCCCTGGTTATCATGTAGGATTTTTGTGCGTATCCGCTGATAAAGGTCAGTCCCGGGGAGGGGCCATTGCATGAGCTGATGCACTCCTGTAGGCGATTGGGTCCCTCTGTCTATACATTGGGAGGTGAGACATTAGGGTGAGCAAGGTCCAGGCCAGGACTCTCAGCTAAGCCGGGGTGGTGCCCAGGCTGTGAGCATGCCATCGGAAACATTTGCAATGGTGGAGGATATCATCGCCATGAGTTCGTCTAAAACTCAAATTTAAAAAAAAAAAATACGAAAGTTTGTGTAAAGGAAGTAGCAGAGTCGAGTGGTCCTCGCTACTTAGTAATAACTAGAACTGAGGCAGGAAAGAAAGTTTTATCGGTGAGCCCATTTACTATCCAAAAGGGTTTGGATAACATTGCTGGTCCAGTAAAGTCATGCACTAGATCTCGCAATGGCACGCTCCTGGTTGAAGCACATTCAGCTACCCACGCAGCTAAGATACTGAAAGCGAACATGCTAGCAAGTTATCCTGTAGCCTGTTGAGATGCACAGAACCTTGAACTCCTCGCGCGGCGTGATAAACACCCGTGCATTGGAAGGTTTATCAAATGAGGAGATTCAAGAGAATTTGACTGAACAAGGCGTTATTCATGTTTACCGGCTTCAACATGAGAAGGTGGTGAGTTAAAGCCAACTAATACCCTGTTTCTGACCTTTGATCGGGTAGATCACCCGCAAAGGATTAAGGCAGGGTATGAATCCATCGAAGTTAGGCCGTTCATCCCGAACCCACTCACATGCTTTAAATGCCAACGCTTTGGACATACAAGTGAGCTTTGTAAGGGACTAGCTACATGCCCTCAATGTGGAGATGAATTCCACGATGGTGCATATACTGCAGCTACGTAATGCGTCAACTGCAGAGGTGAACACCCGTCTAGTTCCCGAGATTGCCCCCGTTTTGTTGAAGAAAGAGCGATCCAAGAGATACGGGTTAAAGAGAAGGTGCCTTTCTCAGAAGCCCGGAAGCTCTTGCGTCTACGCCAACCTTCTGTTCCAAGGTCCGGAACCTAGAGCTCAGTTGCAGCTAAACCGGTACCGAGCAGAGAGATCGCAACGCAGACCATCGATTTCAATGGGGCAACAATATCTGAAAAGACACTTGTAGCCGGTAGCTCTGTTCCAAAGCCGTCAACATCAGCGCGCACATCTGTATCAACGTGTACAAAATCTGTTGGTGAGAAAAATACAACTGTTAGGTCACCAACGAAAATGCCAAACTCAACACAGAGGACTAGTAAACCTGTAATCTACAATGCCTCATCGATAAAGTTTAAGAAGAACTACACAAAGAACGATTTCCTCAAGGAAGATAAGCCTGATCCCAGTACATCAAAGGGATATAAGAGTCAGAGAAGATCTCGAAAATCCTCTTCTGGGGAATCTTCATGGGTGGACTCAGACCGGCGCCTTTCATCTTCGCCGGTCCCCTCTAGCAACCGGTTCGAGACACTGGAACCCAAGTTTGCTATGGGAAACGGATGTCCTCGGCAGAGGACATGGAGTTAGACCAATCTGCCCACACTGGGAGAACCACAGTAGAAAAGAGTGCGAAAAAGCGCCCGACAAGAATGCCAGTCCAAGAGAAAAGAAAAGGGCTAAATTAGTTCGACAACCGCCTACTCCAAAGTAATGAAGAGTTACCTTGGAATTACCTATCCTATACACAATGCAATATGACTATCCTACAATGGAACATACGTGGAATTCGAAGTCAACAGCCAGAACTTGAGCTTTTGCTCAAAGCAAACGAACCTCTGGTCTCATGTTTGCAAGAGACTAAGCTACGTCCTCAAGACGCTTTCCATCTAAGGCGATACACCCCAGTACCGTGTGACGTCACACCAGAAGAGGGTGTACCGGCACATGACGGCACTATGATACTTGTAAGAGATGACATATACAAAAATTCTGCACCATTACACACTGATATACAGTCAGTTGCTGTAAAGATTATACTGCAAAATATCCAGATCACCATTTGTACCGTATATTTGCCTCCGTCCCATGACTTCTCGCACATTGATTTAGAAGATCTAGTTTCCCAGTTACCAACACCGTTCCAGTTGGTGGGAGACTTCAATGCGCACCACCCTCTTTGGGGTTCAAGTCGCGCTTGTGCGGGAGGTACATTCATTGCCGACTCCTTGGACAGTCACAACCTAGCTCTCCTCAACACTGGAGTGCCTACATTCATTTCGGACTCTCACAATAGTTTCTCGCATCTTGACCTTGCAGTTTGTTCACCTCAGTTGGCAGTCTCCTTACAATGGAATGTCATCTCTGATTTACACTCTAGTGACCACTTCCCATGTCTTATTAGTCTCTTGACGCAAGATACATGTTGCACACGTATGCCCAGATGGCGTTCGGACCATGCCAACTGGAAGCTGTACACCCAGTTGACTGCCTTTACTTACAACGAGCACGACTCAGTAAATAATTTGGCGCAGCATCTCACGGAGACGATTCTCTCAGCTGCTGATCAATCAATTCCGCGGTCGACTTCACACCCCTGTCAATTTCCCGTCCCCTGGTGGACGGAAGAATGTCGGAATGCCATTCGTGCTCGAAGGCGTGCGCTTCGGGTTTCCCAACGCTACCCTACTTTGGATAACCTAATCGAATATAAGAAAATGCGCGCCAGGTCCAGGCAAGTCATTAAGGATTGCAAAAAGTCATTATGGAGCAAATTTGTAGCTTCATTTAACCGACACACACCTTCTTCAGTTGTGTGGGATAGATTAAGGCGTGTTGCAGCTAAAACGACCCAACTACCAATAGCGGGACTAAAAACATCCACAGGAGTTGTTGATCCATTTGTAGTGGCCAATACGTGTGGCAGTGTTTTCGCTCAAGTGTCTACCTCAGACAGCTACTCCCCTGAGTTTCATCCATTTAAAACTCAGGTGGAATCTCAAAGCTTCGGGTTTCGGTCTAGAAACGTAGAAGATTACAATCGCCTTCTCACCATGGTGGAGCTAGAGCATTCACTGAAATCTTCGCCATGTTCAACACCAGGACCGGACGGTATTCATGTACAAATGTTACAACAGCTCTCTCCTGAAGGTAAGGCATTCCTGCTCGAGGCTTATAATCGTGTTTGGGTTGACAGTATACTCCCAGAAAATTGGCGGGAGGCCAGCGTTATTCCCATCTTGAAGGCTGGAAAGGACCGTCATCTTCCCTCCAGCTGTCGTCCTATTTCCCTCACCAGTTGCGTTTGCAAGGTGATGGAACGCATGATCAATGGACGATTGGTATAGTGGTTAGAAAGTCGTAACCTACTGACTAACATCCAGTGTGGTTTTCGACGACGCCGTTCAACTGTTGACCATCTTGTGTCAATATTGACACAGATAATGGACGGCTTTATGAAGAACTGTCAAACCGTTGGCATATTTTTCCATCTTGAGAAGGCTTTATGATACGTGCTGGAGAGCAGGAATTCTACGTTCCCTGTATGCTTGGAACATACGTGGACGCCTACCACTTTTCATTCAGGAGTTTATGAAGGACCGCTTTTTCCGAGTAAGGATCGGCTCGGTTTTTTCTAATTCTTTTGTTCAGGAGGAGGGAGTACCACAGGGTTCGGTGCTAAGTGTCACGCTCTTTGCTATAGCAATTAACTCCATCTGGAAATGTGTTCCACCTGGAGTTTCGTCATGCCTATTCGTAGACGACTTCGCTGTCTATTGCACTTCTCAGCGCACGGCGTTCTTACAACAGCGCCTGCAGCAATGTTTGGACAACTTTAGAGAATGGAGCGTGAGAAACGGCTTCCGTTTCTCAACTGAGAAGACAATCTACGTTAATTTCTGGCGCCGTAGGAGACGATTACCACCTTCTCTCCTTTTCGGTCCAGATTTACTTCCCTTCGCAGAAGTGACGCGCTTCCTGGGTTCGATCCTGGACAGGAAGCTTAGTTGGTCGTCGCATATTGCACAGCTAAGAGCGAGGTGTGACCGTTCCCTAAATATCATGCGAGTACTGAATGGCAAATCGTGGGGAGTGGATCGGACAATTTTGTTGCGAATATATCGCGCAATGGTGCGATCCAAGCTAGACTATGGGTGTATTGTTTATTCGTCAGCACGACCAACTGTGCTGAGAAGATTAGACGTGGTCCATAATAGGGGCATCCGCATTGCAACAGGAGCTTTCCCAACAAGCCCAGTGGTGAGCCTTTACGCCGATTCCGCAGAACCTCCTCTGCAATACCGGGGTGAGATTCTCTTGGCAAATTATGGTTGTGCGCTTAGATGTATGCCTAAGTACCAAACGTTCGCTTCTTTTTTCACCACCACGCTAAGAGAACGATATTGGAATAGCACCCTTAGTCCTAAGCTTGCGGGTTTCCGTTTCCAAGACCTTCTAGTGAAGCTTGGAGTGGAACTGCCTAGAATGTTCGCCAAAGACGAGAGGCTTTACCCCCCTTGGCTATCTGGTACGTCCCATGTAGATCTCGGGATGACCATACACCAGAAGTCCACGATGCCTATTTCAAGTATCCGCACGTGTTTCTTAGAATTTTTGTCAGTCTACACTGACCGTCGATATATTTACTCCGATGGGTCAAAGAGCACCTACGGTGTTGGATGTGCTTATGTTTATGGAACCGAATCATATACATTCGGTTTTCCAAATAGCACCTCCATTTTTACTGCAGAGCTTTATGCAATTTATCGAGTCGTTTTGTATGTGCGCCGTCGTAAATTAGGTGACTGCCTGATTTTGAGCGATTCCCTTAGTGCACGGCAGAGCCTTTGTCAGTTGTACAACCCCCACCCTATTGTACAACGTATCCAGGATGCCCTCCATGTTTTACTTGCTTCTGGCGTTGACGTGGTGTGTGCATGGATTCCTGGTCACGTAGGTTTGCCGGGGAATGAAATGGCAGATTTAGCAGCAAAGACGGCAACTACAGAACCCAGTATTACCATCTCACGTGTTACTTCGGAAGACTTTAGGCTTGAAGTGCGGAGAGCGGTGCTGTCGTCCTGGCACGACGAGTGGTCAGCTCTCCGCGGTAATAAGCTTAGAGAAGTGAAAGAACTTCCGATAAACTGGGTAACTTCCGGTCGCACATCTCGTCGCGAGGAGGTTAGTTTGGCTCGATTTGAGAATAGGGCACTGAAATTTTTCGCTTGGTTACCTATTTAAAAGGGACCCTGCTCCTATATGTCCGCTGTGTGACAACCTTTTGTCGGTTCGTCACGTGCTGCCGGAATGTTGCTCTCTAGCTCACCTTCGGGATTCTCTGCAGCTGCCTGCCAGACTTGCAGAGGTCCTAGCGGACGACAAAACAGCGGTTGATAGAGTTTTTAAGTGTTTAGCGGATTGTAATATCAATTTGAGGATTTAAATTTTGGATATTTGTTTATGCCTTTTGACCTATTTATGACATTGTTTTATATCCGGCTATTGCCGCTACTTTTACGTTTATGTGTATTTTTTTCTTTGATACTAGTAACTTATTTTTAATTCAAGTGTATATCTGGCTATTGCCATGAATTTTAGAAGGGCGCTAATGACCTAGAAGTTGAGAGCCCTAAAACCAAACCAAACCAAATCGATGACATCTACCGACAAATGCTACTTCATCTTCCACCTGCGGCTTTCTCCTTCCTGCTTGGCATTTACAATGATATCTAGCGTGAGGTTTTTTGGTCTTCTTGCGAGAATGTATTTCGACGCGGAAAAGACCGGACACTTCTCTCTAGTTACCATCTTATTTGCCTAAGGCGTGTCGGTTGTGCCTTCGAGCTGATGATTAACACTCGCTTAGTGTGGCGGCTAGAGATGAATACCCTGCTGAGCAATGTCCAGTGTGGTTTTCGTCACCATCGCTCTAGTGTTGACCATCTGACACGCCGGAGGCTTACGTCAAAAATGCCTTTCTGCTGAAGCAGCATCTCCTGGGTGTCTTCTTTGATTTGGGGAACGCCTACGACACCACCTGGCGCTATGGATTCCTCCGTACTCTGTACGGCTACGGTTTACGCGGTCATTTAGCAATGTTTATTTTAAACTTCTTGCGGCTTCGCCGCTTTCGTGTCCGCGTTGGTAACACGCTGTCACAAGAGAAGATCCAGGCGAATGGTGTGCCCAAGGAGTCGATTCTGAGTGTCAGGCTTTTCAGCGTAGCTATTAACGGCATCGCTAGTGTTGTTCGTAGCGGAACCCCGATGTCACTGTATGTTGACGATTTTGCAATTTACTACCGCTCTTATAATCCTCAGTACATTGAGTGTCAATTGCAGCTGACCATCTCATCCATCGCTGAGTGGACGCTTCGCACCGGCTTTTAGTTCACCCCAACGAAAACACAATGTTTCCATTTTCACACACCGTCCTCATGATCTTCATTTGCGTGGCACACGTCTACCGTTTGTTCCATACCTCAAGTTCTTGGGCCTTCACCATGTGAGAACCATATTCGTCATCTCCGTGCTTCTTGCGATCGTTCGTTTCAGGTACTCAGAGTTTTAATTTAAAAGGAGAGTTAATTAATAACACTGAACAACACTTACAACATATTTTTCCGGGACGCGTTTCGAAGGTTAACTTTCCTCCATTATCAACCGAACAATAACTGGGATTCCATGGTGTTTCATGGTGCAGATGGTGATGCTTCTTAGGGTGTTTCTTCTGGTGGCGGTTCAATGAACTTACTGAAAAGGTCGAAATTAAATACTCGGTTTCTATTTTTTAAAATAAAGATTTGTTTCCATGTGGACAGTTCTTGTTTTCCGGTTATGTGTTTGAGAAGTTTCGGTTCTAGCTTTATGTCATGATTTTTTGTCCAAAAGTGAAATGCAACCGCTGATTTTTCTAATTGTTTACTCTTAATGTTTCTAAGGTGTTCCTTGGATCTAATTTCTAAATTTCTTTTGGTTTTTCCTATGTATATTTCATTACAATCACTGCACTCAATTTGGTATATGCCAGATTTTTTGTTAGGTGGAATAGCATCTTTGATGTTTGAAAGTAGTAGGTTTTTTTTATGGAGTAATGGTTTACTGCTGCTGAACACCTTTTTAAATTTATCAAAGGCCCATGGATGATATGTGAATTTTTGAATATCATTTTTGTTTTGCTGCTGTGAGAGTTGTAGTTTCTTTTAATTTTTTTTCTTTTTTGCTTGTTTTACCTTTTTATGAACTAATTCTTTGGGGAAGCCGTTTTTTTTGTGCTATTTCAATTATTTTGTAATATTCTGTTTTATATTCTTCTGCTGAAAGAGGGATGTTCACCAATCTATGTGTTAAACTATTGAAAATTGCTTGTTTGTGGCTTCTTGGATTGTCACTATTAGCTTTTATGTATTGTAAGTGTTGTTCAGTGTTATTAATTAACTCATCTTTTAAATTGAATCAATTACAACAACACTGTTCTCAAACTTCTATGAAAGGAAGATACTCAGAGTTTTATCTGGGGCATCTTGGGGCGGCGATCGCATCCTCATGTTGAGGTTGTATCCCTTACTGGTCCGGTCCAAACTACACTACGGCTGTTTTATCTATGGCGCGGCGTCCGCCTCTAAACTCCACCTTTTAGACCCTGTCCATCATACTGGTATCCGTCTCGCTACTGGGACTTTCCGCACCAGTAGAGTCGAGTGTCTGTATGCTGATCCTGGAGAACCTCCACTGTCGCTCTTCGTTGCTTTGTTCCTACTTGGCAAGGTTGGCCGCTCATCCAGGTCACCCTTCATTTCCACCTGTGTTGCATCCAGACCTCGCGCACCGTTATTTACAGAATACAACTATCTCCCGTCCAAGTCCCCTCCGAAGGAGTGTCGCCTTGTCCTGGCGGAGGGGCTCAGTACCTGAACCAGACGGCCTACTAAGTGTTCTTTCGACTACTGGTAGGCAAGAGGTGAGGGAAAGCAAAGAACATTCCAAACGGGTAGATGAGGCTCGTTAGTCTTGGTCGACAACTCATCTAGGAGAAGAGGACTCCGAAATCAAACTCCCCCAGGGGCTCCTACTACGGTAGGTACGGGTTTGGCGTACCCGGGGCCCCGAGCCATACTCTCGATTGGGTTCCTCCAAGAGGTGAGAGGGCACATGCCAAACGCCCAATAAACATTGGTCCACTTTTGTGTTTGACCTCCCACCTGCTACCTCCCTGTACACAGTCTGATGGATAACCTACGCGCGGGTCGTCGGAGGATGGGGTGACGCAAGGGGTGACTGGGTAAGCGCGTAAGTCCCAACCCCTGGTTATCATGTAGGATCTGTGTGCGCATCCGCTGGGAGGTGAGACCCTAGGGTGAGCAAGGTCCAGGCCAGGACTCTCACCTAAGCCGGGGTGGCGCCCAGGATGTGAGCATGCCATCGGAGACATTTGCAATGGTGGAGGATTAAAGCGCCATGAGTTCACAAAAAACTCAAAATATACCAAAATACCAGAAGTCAAGTGTAAAGGAAGTAGTCGAGTCCTGTGGTCCTCGCTACTTAGTAATAACTAGAACTGAGGAAGGAAAAAAGTTTCTTTCGGTGAGCCCATTTGTAATCCAGAAGGGCCTGGATAAGATAGGTGGTCCAGTGAAGTCATGCACTAGATCGCGTAATGGCACGCTTCTAGTAGAAGCGCATTCAGCAGAACAGGCAGCTAAAATACAAAAAGCAAAACTGTTGGCCAGCTATCCAATACGTGTTGACCTTCATAAGACGTTGAACTCGTCACACGGTGTCGTCAATACCCGCGCATTAGACGGACTCAGTGTTGAAGAGATCAAGGAAAACCTAGAAGATCAAGGTGTTACCTGTGTGTATTGGGTTCATCGCAAAGAAAGCGGTAAATTGAAGCCAACTAATACCCTGTTCCTGACCTTTGATTGGGTAGATCTCCCACATAGGATTAAGGCAAGGTATGAATCCATCGAAGTTAGGCCGTTCATTCCGAACCCACTCAGGTGTTTCAAGTGCCAGCGCTTTGGACATACAAGCGAGCTTTGTAAGGGACTAGCTACATGCCCTCAATGTGGAGATGAACTCCACGATGGTGCATGTACTACAGCTCCTTCATGTGTTAACTGCAGAGGTGAACATCCATATAGTTCCCGAGACTGCCCCCGCTTTGTAGAGGAAAGAGCGATTCAAGAGATACGGGATAAAGAGAAGGTGCCCTTCTCAGAAGCCCGGAAGATCTTGCGTCTACGCCAACCCTCTGTTCCCAGATCTGGAACCTATAGCTCTGTTGCAGCTAAAGCGGTAGCGAGCAGAGAGATCGCAACGCAGACCAGCGATTTCAATGGGGCAACAATTTCTGAAAAGACACTTGTTGCCCGTAGCTCTATTCCAAAGCCCTCAACATCGACACGCACATCTGCGTCAACGTCTACAAAGTCCGTAAGTGCAAAGAACATCAGCGTTACATCGCCATCAAAATCATCAAGATCAACACAAGAAAGAAGCAAGCCCGTAAGATATGATGCCTCACCGATCAAGTTCAAGAAGACTTATACAAGAAACGACTTCCTCAAAGAAAATGGTACGTCCGATCCCAATACATCTAAGGGATATAAGAGTCCCCGAACATCTCCTCGAAGATCTCGAAAATCCTCTTCTGGAGAATCTTCAGGGGTGGACTCAGACCGGCGTCTTTCATCTTCGCCGGTCCCCATTAGCAACCGGTTCGAGACACTCGAACCTAAGTTTGCTATGGGAAGACGCACGTCCTCGGCAGAGGACATGGATTTGGACCAATCTGCCCACACTGGGAGACCCCCAGTGCAAAATAGGCGCGAAAAAGCGTCCGAAAAGAACGCCAGCCCAAGAGAGAAAAGGGCTAAATTAGTTCGACAACCGCCTGCTCCAAAGTAATGAAGAGTTACCTTGGAATTACCTATCCCATACACAATGCAATATGACTATTCTACAAAGGAACGTACGTGGCATTCAAACTCAAAGGCCAGAACTTGAGCTCTTGCTCAAAGAAAACGAACCTCTGGTTGCATGTTTGCAAGAGACTAAGCTGCGTCCTCGAGACGCTTTCCATCTAAGGCCATACACTCCAGTACGGTGTGATGTTACACCAGAAGAGGGTGTACCGGCACATGGCGGCGCTATGATACTTGTGAGATGACATATATATGCAATCTGTACCAATACAGTCTGATATCCAATCAGTTGCAATAAGGATTGTACTGCCAGACATCCATTTCACCATCTGTAATGTTTATTTGCCTCCGTCCCATGACTTCTCCCACATTGATTTAGAAGATCTAGTTTCCCAGTTGCCAACACCGTTTCTGTTGGTGGGAGACTTTAATGCGCACCACCCACGTTGGGGTTCAAGTCGCGCTTGTGCGAGAGGTAGACTCATTTCCGATTTTTTGGACAGACACAGCCTAGCTCTCCTCAACACTGGAGAGCCTACATTCATTTCGGACTCTCACAATAGTTTCTCGCATCTTGACCTTGCAGTTTGTTCCCCTCAGTTGGCAGTCTCCTTGCAATGGAATGTCATCTCTGATTTACACTGTATTGACCACTTCCCATGTCTTATTAGTCTGTTGACACAACATACATTTTCCACTCGTATGCCCAGATGGCGTTTGGACCATGCCAACTGGAACCTTTACACCCAGTTGGCTGTCTTTAGCTACGACGAGCATGACTCAGTGAATAGTTTGGCTCAGCATCTCACGGAGACGATTCTCTCTGCTGCTGAACAATCAATTCTGCAGTCGACTACACACCCCCGTCGATTTCCCGTCCCCTGGTGGACGGAAGAATGTCGGAATGCCATTCGTGCTCGAAGGCGCGCACTTAGGGTTTTCCAACGTCACCCTACTTTGGAAAACCTAATCGAATACAAGAAAATGCGCGCCAGGTCCAGACAAGTCATTAAGGATAGCAAAAAGTCATCATGGAGCAAAATTGTAGCTTCATTTAACCGACACACACCTTCCTTGGTTGTGTGGGATAGATTAAGGCATGTTGCAGCTAAAACGACCCAAATACCAATAGCGGGGACTAAAAACAGCCACAGGAGCTGTTGTTGATTCATTTGAAGTGGCCAATACCTTTGGCAATGCTTTCGCACAAGTGTCTAGCTCGGAAAACTACTCCCCTGAGTTCCTTCCATTTAAAACTCAGGTGGAATCTCAAGGCTTCTCGTTTCGTTCTAGAAACGTAGAAGATTACAGTCGCCTTTTCACCATGGCGGAGCTGGAGCATTCCCTGAAATCTTCGCGATGTTCAGCACCAGGACCGGACGGTATTCATGTACAAATGTTACAACAGCTCTCTCCTGAAGGTAAGGCATTCCTTCTCGAGATCTATAATCGTGTTTGGGTTGACAATATACTCCCAGAAAATTGGCGGGAGACCACCGTTATTCCCATCTTGAAGGCTGGGAAGGACCGTCATCTTCCCTCCAGCTATCGTCCTATTTCCCTCACCAGTTGCGTTTGCAAGGTGATGGAACGCATGATCAATGGACGATTGGTATGGTGGTTAGAAAGTCGTAACCTACTGACTAACATCCAGTGTGGTTTTCGACGACGCCGTTCAACTGTTGACCATCTTGTGTCAATATCGACACAGATAATGGACGGCTTTATGAAGAACTGTTAAACCGTTGGCATATTTTTCGATCTTGAGAAGGCTTATGATACGTGCTGGCGAGCCGGGATTCTACGTTCCCTGTATGCTTGGAACATACGTGGACGCCTACCACTTTTCATTCAGGAGTTTATGAAGGACCGCTTTTTCCGAGTAAGGATCGGCTCGGTTTTTTCTAATTCTTTTGTTCAGGAGGAGGGAGTACCTCCGGGTTCGGTGCTAAGTGTCGCGCTCTTTGCTATAGCAATTAACTCCATCTGGAAATGTGTTCCACCTGGAGTTTCGTCATGCCTATTCGTAGACGACTTCGCTGTCTATTGCACTTCTCAGCGCACGGCGTTCTTACAACGGCGCCTGCAGCAATGTTTGGACAACCTTAGAGAATGGAGCGTGAAAAATGGCTTCCGTTTCTCAACTGAGAAGTCAATCTGCGTTAATTTCTGGCGCCGTAGGAGACGATTACCACCTTCGCTCCGATTTGGTCCAGATTCACTTCCCTTCGCAGAAGAGACACGCTTCCTGGGTTTGATCTTGGACAGGAAGCTTAGTTGGTCGTCGCATATTGCACAGCTAAGAGCGAGATGTGACCGTTCCCTAAATATTCTGCGAGTACTGAATGGCAAATCGTGGGGAGCGGATCGGACAATTTTGTTGCGAATATATCGCGCATTGGTCCGATCCAAGCTAGACTATGGGTGTATTGTTTATTCGTCATCACGACCATCTGTGCTGAGAAGATTAGACGTGGTCCATAATAGGGGCATCCGCATTGCAACAGGAGCTTTTCCAACAAGCCCAGTGGTGAGCCTTTACGCCGATTCCGCAGAACCTCCTCTGCAATATCGGCGTGAGATTCTCTTGGGAAATTATGGTTGTACGCTTAGATGTATGCCTAAGCACCCAACGTTCGCTTCTTTTTTCACCACCACGCTAAGAGAACGATATAGGAACAGCACCCTTAGTCCTAAGCCTGCGGGTTTCCGTTTCCAAGACCTTCTAGTGAAGCTTGGAGTGGAACTGCCTGTGATGTTCGCCAAGGGCGAGAGACTTTACCCCCCTTGGCTATCTGGTACGCCCCATGTAGATCTTGGGATGACCATACACCAGAAGTCCACGATGCCTATTTCAAGTATCCGCACGTGTTTGTTAGAATTTTTGTCAGGCTACACTGACCGTAGATATATTTACACCGATGGATCAAAGAACACCAACGGTGTTGGATGTGCTTATGTTTATGGAACCGAACCATATACATTCGGTTTTCCAAATAGCACCTCCATTTTTACTGCAGAGCTTTATGCAATTTATCGAGCCGTTTTGTATGTTCGCCGTCGTAAATTAGGTGACTGCCTGATTTTGAGCGATTCCCTTAGTGCACTACAGAGCCTTTGTCAGTTGTACAACACCCACCCTATTGTACAACGTATCCAGAATGCCCTCCATGTTTTACACTCTTCTGGCGTTGACGTGATGTGTGCATGGATTCCCGGTCACGTAGGTTTGCCTGGGAATGAAATGGCAGATTTAGCAGCAAAGACGGCAACTACAGAACCCAGTATTATCATCTCACGTGTTACTTCGGAAGACTTTAGGCTTGAATTTTGGAGAGCGGTGCTGTCATCCTGGCACGACGAGTGGTCAACTCTCCGCGGTAATAAGCTTAGAGAAGTGTAAGAACTTCCGATAAACTGGGTAACTTCCTGTCGCACATCTCGTCGCGAGGAGGTTAGTTTGGCTCGATTAAGAATAGGGCACTGCAATTTTTCGCATGGTTACCTATTTAAAAGGGACCCTGCGCCTCAATGTCCACTGTGTGACAACCTTTTATCAGTTGGCCACCTGTTGCTAGAGTGTTGCTCTGTAGCGCACCTTCGGGATTCTCTGCAGCTGCCTGCCAGACTTGCAGAGCTCCTAGCGGACGACAAAATAGCGGTTGATAGAGTTTTTAATTTTTTAGCGGAGTGCAATATCAATTTGAGGATTTAAATTTTTTTAATTATCTGTTTCTGCTTTTGGACGCATTTATCCCCTTGTTTCATATCTGGCTGTTGCCACTGCCTTTTGCCTTTGTAAACTTTTCTTGTTGCTAGTATTTTTATTTTTTGAATGAAATTTATGTCTGGCTATTGCCAGGAATCTTTTAAGGGCGCTGATGACCTAGAAGTTGAGCGCCCTTAAACCAAACCAAACCAAATCCCGTCCAAGTGGTATCAGGTATCGAGAGCTGCTCACCGCATACGCCTTCCGACTGCCAGCCGTAGAGCGACATTCAATTGGCCACTGTCCTACCTGGCAAGTCCAGCGTGCACGCTTCGACCTGGAGCTGTCGGGCTGTGCGAAGATAACTGCCCCTCCTTCGATGTTTGCCAACTTTTCACCGAATTTCTGGGCCGTTACCGGACTTACACCCCGGTATTTACCGATGGTTCCCAGTTGGGTAATGCTACGGGTTGCGCTTTTGTGTACAACGGTGACGCTCACATGACGTCTTCCCGACGCCATATCAGTTTTTACCGCCGAGTCGTTTGCCATTTTTTATTTTCTTATTTTTATCTCCAGTTGTGGTCCTGGGTGTTTTTTCATCTGCGCCGACTCACTGAGCGTTCTTCAGGCCCTGCAACAGTTTCTCGTCACGTCAGCATTACTGGTTAAACTTCAGAAACTCGTATCAGGGTTACTCTTTCGCAGATACCAGTGTTGGCAGTGCCGGGTAGATGCCGCGGATGACTGCGCATGGCGACTTCTGTTTCGGCGCTATGTGGCGTTTGGCCGGCCTTGTCCCTTGTCGGGGGGGGGGGGGGGGGAGGGGTGACGCTCAGTACGACACCGGAACCGCGGGTGATGGTTGCTTGGTGGGGCCTGGCGCCGGGATGAAGAGCTCTCAGCACTTGTTATGGACTTCTGCGTGTCTCTTTGGATTGTCTAGCTGCGAACCTGTGTGGCATCTTAACATTTCATCCGTATCTCCTGGGGGTGGTAGCCACAATAGATTAGTATAGGTTAAAGTGAGCGAGATGTCTCCTCTGTGTCTGTACCCTTCACCCAGGTCATCAAATGTGGCTGTGAAGTTCACGTGTCATCTGCCAGAGTTTTTGACTCATTCTCTGCCTTATATAGATATGCAGCAGTACTTTTGTTGCCATTTATTTACTGTCTGGTAGTAATCTTGGGAACAGTTAACTGGAACTTAATTGCAGACAATCATGGACACTGCACAACCCTGGCAGACCTCTTGAGGGATTCCATGCCAGAAGAAGTTAATTTAACCTGCTTGAGGATAGTCCACATCTGAGTCACCCATGGACACCTTTTGCTTGGTAATCCGGTGCCTGTCTGTGTGACATGTGACGTTCTACTCTTCGGAGCACATGTCCTTATTGATTGTCCGCGATACTTTGTGAGTAGTAGTCCCTTGGTCTCGATCTTACACTGTGCTCCATTTTAGGCAATGACCCAGTAGCTGTAAATACAGTACTGTGGTTTGTTGCCAATATTGATTTTGGTAAGCAAGTGTATGTATGTGTGTATTATTGTGTGTGCGTGCATGTGTGTGTGAGTGCGTGCGTCTGTGTGTGTGTGTGTGCGGTGTGTGCAGTGTGTGTGGTGTGTGAGGGTGGGTGTGGTGGTTGTGGGTGTGTATGTGTGTATTTTTTTTATTGATAAATATCAGCATGTCCCATTACAGAGATAACATTACATGCTTTCAATACATAATATACAATTTTAAAGTACACATCATTAAGCAAGTTACAATTTTGCATTTAAACTGAGACATTATTTGTAGTTGACTAGTTAGAGAACATTCTAGTGTTGCTTAAAGTCTACCATTTACATAGAATTTTAAACAGTTCACTTATTACATAGTATTTAGCATAATTTGCAGTTTTCAATGTACGAGTATATAAAAATCTTACATAAAAGTTTAGAATTATAAGGTCCATTCCTTTGAATGTTAGGTTTCACATCTTTCTGTTTTGTGGCTATCCTATAATTTAAGTGAGAGAACAAACTTGTGAAAAATGTTTTTTTTTTTTCCACAATTCACCGTTTGTAGCTGGCCAGGTTCCTCCTACCTTCCTTATTTCATTTATGAGTATCGACCTCTCTTGTTGTTTGTCTGGCCATTCGTGGATTAAGTGGTTTACTACTTGAGGGCATGTACAGGTGGAATCTTCTATGATGAGAAATATATATAAGTAATAATTTGTCTTGCCATGTCCTGCAATCATTGCTGTAGGTAATTTTATTTGTCTTTCTTTAACTGAGGGAATAAAGGACTTTGTTAAAACACCTTTTGTAGTTTTATACCATCTGTCCTGCCATTGTTGTAAACATTTTTCCCTAATTTTAGCTATGATGGTCGATTTTGGTACTTTGTTGTAGATGATTGCACTTCCTTGGTCCAGCGCTGATTCTTTAGCTAATTTATCAGTTAACTCATTGCCAGGTATTCCTTCATGTGCTTTCACCCAACTGAAATGTACTGTCCATTTGTTTTTTTCTAGAGTTGAGATAGTGTTTAATATCATTTGTGCAATGGAATTATGTTTCTTATTGTTCTTCAGTAAACACAGTGTTACTTTGCTAACAGTGAAGATGGCAACATTTTTAAGTTCTTGCAAAGTGGAGATTACTTGAAGAGTTTTCAGGATTGCCAACTGCTCTGCTTGGTTATTAGAACAGCAATCACCTAATTTGTATTTGAGTTGTATTAGTGTTTCATGTTGAAATACAGCAGCTGCAGCTCCCACTTTCTCTGCTATTTTGCTGCCATCTGTATAAATCTGAAATGTATATTGTAATTTGGGATTGATTTCTTCTGTGCAAATGCACTTAACGGGGTGAACCCAGTTGTTTGTTTTCAGGGGTGCATCGTAATCTCTGCAACCATGTAGTGATTTATACTTATTTCTCCAATAATAGTCAGATCTATCAGTTGGATTCCAGCTATAATACAAGATGTTTCATATGAGATGGTCCTATATGTCTTTGCAATTTTTATATTGCATAATCTTTGAACTCTTTGGAGTTTCTTTAGGTTTTCTTATTTTTTATAGCTTCTCATATCGGAGCTCCATAGGTTATTATTGGTTTGGTGGCTTCCTTTTATATTGTATGAAGAGCTTTGCATCCAAGTCCCCAGTTCAATTTTGCAGATTTGAACAAGGCGTGTAAGAGAGCTAATGCTTTTTCTTGAATGTAATTTATATGTTTGTTGAATTTGAATTTTGAATCTATATATATTCCTAGATATTTTAGTTCTTTTTTCTGGATCAATATTGTATCACTCAAGTAGATATGGATATCACCGTTGAGAGGGCGTCTCTTCTTTTTATTAATATTACTTGAGACTTTGTTTCATTGAAATTAATTTTGCTATCCTTAGCCCAGAACTCTATTTTCTTGATATCCTAATTTGCAAAGTTTTCAGCATCCATTATGCTACTACCTTTGGTCATTACTAGTAGGTCATCAGCAAAGGCTAAGACTTCTGTCTTTTCAGTAAATTCCAGGTTAAGTAGGGAATTATATAACCTGGTTCACAGCTCGATCCTTCAGGGATGCCTTTTGTCACTTCTCTCTCTGATTTATACGAGTTAAAGCATAAACTAGCTTTCCTATCATAAAAGTAGTTCTCCGATAGTTTGTATAGATTTCTGGAGCAGTTGAGCTTTTTTAAGTTATTAAGGATGCTGGGCCACCTGCTGTGTCAAATGTTCCTCTGACATCCAGACTAGTTAATATGATGTACTTATATTTTTGCAGGTTCTGTTGTACAAACGCTTTCATCTCCATTGCTGCGTCCACTGTGTTTTTTTGAGGCATAAAACCAAACTGGTTTGTGTTGAAGAGATTTCTTGAATTTATGTGATGAAGGATTCTCTCTATCATCAATTTCTCCAAAACTTTGCCAGCAGTGTTAAGCAAACTTATGGAGCGGTAATTTGTAACTTCTTCACTGTCAATTTTCCCTGGTTTAACTATTGGAATTATTTTTGCATTCTTCCACTTTTTGGGAAATATACCATTTTTCAGGCATCCATTGTAGAGTGCAGTAAAGAAACGAGGGAAAAGCTTAAATGCCCTTAAGAGTATTTCATTGGTAATGCCGTCTTCTCCTGGTGTCTTTTTAGGATTGAATGTTTCCAATATTGTTATAACTTCTATCTGTGTAAATTCGACATCATCCGGGTTATAAATTTCTTCAGCCAGCTGTCTTCTATATTGTTTGTGTTATTCACTGTCATCCTCTATGTCATCTTTTGGAATGAAGTAGTCCATCATATAACAAGTGTACTTGATGAATCAATTGTGTATGTTCTGTCTTCTTTTTGAAGTGTAGTTAGTGGTGTTTGCTCTCTCAATTTGACGGCTGCAATTTTATAAATGATATTCCATGGATTAGATCCTTCAGTAATGCAACAATATTTCTTCCATGATGTTATTTTTGCTGCATTAATTTTTTATTGATATTCATGATTGCCTTCTTGATGCTGAAGTCTTCTCTCTTGTCTTAACTGTTCATTATTTCTTGTTCTCTGGTATCTCCTCCTGAATGCGTTCACCTTTTTCCTGAGTATCATGAGCTCAGGTGACCACCATGGGACAGTTCTCCCTCTGATCTCTTTTGTTTTCCCAGTGGTTCAAAATGATCCCTTACATGCTGCATTTATTCCTGCAAAGCAGCACTGTTCAACTAGTTGTTCGATATCTGTCGACTCATTTGTTATGTTGTAAAGTTCTGTGTCAAGCTCACCATGCTCAAATGTGTGTTAAGAAATGCTCTGAAATTTGTTGTTAGAAGTTTATCAAATTTATTAAAGTCACCATCTTTTATAATATATCTGGAGCCCTTGTGTGTTATTTCTCTGCTTTGATTTATTTCGTTTGTGGTCTGAGCAGCTTTCTTCCTCACCAGTCTTCCATTCAATTACAGACTTCAATAATTTAGTGTTAATGATGGTTAGATCTATGTAGCTTCGACCTTGTGCACTTTTCAAAGTTGCTTCTCCAGTGCCTTCGTTGATAATATGTAAATCGTTAGAAGTTATAAGCTCTACAAGCTTTTGCCCTCATTCATTATTAGTTGTGTTGAACCACATTTTATTTCTGGCATTCATGTCTGCTGAAATAACTATTCTGTGGTCTTTAGTAAGATTCATAAATCTTTTGATTTTTTGAACGTGTACTTCTATATCTCTAGTTCCGTCGAAGTACATATTAGTGGCAAGAAAGTTTTTGTCCCTGTATTTTACTTCTATAACTACATAATCTTCATCAGATACCTGGGCTAATTTAATGCCATCAATGCTTTTGTTGTTGATTATTATAGCTGCTCTCTTCCTCTGGTTATACCACTTGTATACATTCTTAATTTTTTGGGAATTCCAGCAAGTTTGTTATTTAGCGTATATGGTTCCTGAACGAATTTTAATCAACACTGTGTTCATTAATAACTTGTACTAAATTGCTGGTAGCAACCCTCAAATGCTTGACGTTTACTTGATAAAATTTCAGAATATGACTATCCACATTAGTATTGCTAGTCGCTGCATGCTTATGTTGCAGATTAACTTGCAGACAATTCATAGACCTCATACTTAATTTTGAGTGAGTATCCGCCATGTCAGTAGTCAATTTTCTCTGCATTTCTTTTTATTATGTTCATGTAACATGTACAACTCTTGTCCAAGGATGAGTGATTAACATTTACTGATTTTTCATTGTATTTATTGTAATTAATGCAATTGATGCATCGATAGCTGTCTTTGCTTGCACTACATTCACTGATCTTATGTTTCATAGCACAATGTGGGCATGTCAACTCTCCTTTGCAATCTTCGGCTTTATGGTTGTACTTAGAACATTTATAACTTCGTAGAGTTGAAATATAATCATCAGTGTTGCAGATGTGCTATCCAATTTTTAACCTTTCACCTTGAAGTCGTTTCCTAAGTTAGAGTTGACTTCTATGATCAAATTCTTGCATTTCTTTCTGTCCTCAAAAATGAATTTTGGAATAACATCTCCTTCATTGAGTTCTGCTTCCAAATTTTGCAATACAATCACTTCTACCGCGTTTTCCATTGTTATCTCTTTTGGTACATTAAAAATAATCAATTTAGGGTTTCTAACTTTCAGTAGGTGGCTCTCTAATTCAAGCCCACAAACGCTGTTTATTTCACTGCATACCTTCTCTAAGTCACATTTTTTATCAGACTCTATTAATATTTGTCCATTCTTCAATGTTTTCATAGCAGTTATCCAACTTTCATCTTAGCCGGATTCAGCTTTGTCTTTAGTAAAGTTTTGGTGTACTTGTGCTTTGATCAGTTTTGGATTTAACAAATAATTTGTAGGTGTTCTTTTCTTTGTTCTTATTCCTTTATGAACCAAACTCACTACTGGCCAGAATTTCAGAATATAGCTTCTTCCATCTATCATCATAAATCACTTTCATCCACTCACCACTGTCACAGCCTTCCCCAGTGCTCAATCTGCCAATGACAGACATCACACCTTGATGTAATTGGTTATGATCTGCCGAGACTCCAACTGCGGCATCAGCATAGAACTTTTTCTGGCTGGTAGCTGCTTTCTTCATTTCATAATGCAGTTCATTCAATTCTCTCTCCTTTTCCTTGGAATCAGTCTTAAGCTTAGAAATTACTTTCCTTAATACATTTACTGATTTTACCAAACTTTCTTTTAAATCAAATCTCAAATTTTTTTACTGTAACTTTTATCGTTTTTTCAAGAGCACTTTCAATGCACTGATCAATAGTCTCAGCCATCTTATCCTGGTCCCTTAAATGTGTATGTGATGTCTGTGATACTTTTAGTCTATCCTTCTTTAAATCCTTCTTCAAACTCTTTTCTTTGGTCATATTTTCCAACATATCAAGTGCATCCTCTAAATCATCTGCCTTAATCTGTGTCATTACGATTGTCTAATAAGTATTTTGTTTTACTTAGAGCTATTATAAATATAACCTCCTGAGCTTTTGGCTAGTAAGTTTATGTTACTTCCAGCTTGTCTGAGCCAGCACTAACCTTTAATTCAAAACCAAGGCCTTATAGAGGCTTTATAACCAAATCCTTATGGAAACACAAAAAGAAATTCTAATTAAACACACAAATCCGTCGATCCCCTGGAATGCCTACAATAACACAAGAACTGAACACTAAAACGAACTAAATGAAAAGTAGGTAAGTTTATACAAAACATGTAGTACAAATGCCACAAGAGTCTAATTTCTTGAAGCACACAAACTTAAACATACCATCTAAGTGATACCGAAATTTAGATTTCCGATCGAATGGGCTTTTGAAAAAGACACGTTTTAATTTAATTGCCGGATGTGAGATTTGCGATAAGTGTTAAGTAATAACATAAATAGATAATAGAGCAGGAAGTGTTGTAAGGTGAGCAAGATATGAGTAAATAATAGTCGTTAAATTTGTAGGATAAACACATTATTGGTTTGAAATTAACGAGTCATGACGTCATACCCTATAGTTCGAAATCAGTAAAAAGTCAGTTCGACCAACCTTAAAAGTCGTGCGATATATTTAATAAAATATAAAGTAAATATCGTTTAATCCTAAAAAGGTAATTATATATTCGAAATTCATAAAAGAACATGTTATAATAGAAAGGGACATTTCTAAATTGCGGGAAAAGGAAATAGCATTTTGGATACGAGGCTTTCTTGGATGACGTCATGACATTCAAAATTGAAGAACGGTTTTCTTAGCGTGGGTAAGAGAGAAAGCGTCTGGGCACTACTCAACCAGAGACCAGTACGGGAGGTTATGCTGTGCGGACGTGAGTGAGATTCCTCTACATATAGAATCGGCATAGCTCCCGAAAAGATTTAAAATAAATAAATAATATATAAAGTTGTTCTTGGGTTGTCCATCACACTTACGCAAACCCGAGATAAAAGTAAGAGATCTCAAGCTGACTAGCCGGAGCGAAACACATCAAAGGGCAACACCACGTCACCAACGACATTTAAGCATCAACGGCCGATACAGCGATACATCAGGAAGCGAAGAACGACTACTTTTAGCTTCAAATGGCATCCCAACGTGTGGCGTCGAAAGAATGGACCAACCCCAAGACGAACAAGCCAGCATAGAACCAGCAAACAAGAAGGTGATCCAACGTGTGGCGTCGAAAGAATGGACCAACCCCAAGACGACCAGATCAGCATCGAGCCAGCAGACAAGAAGGTGCCCAGCGTGTGAACATCTGTGAAACGTGTAGTGAACAAGTTTAAGTGCAGTTAAAAAAAAGAAAAGTGAAAATTTTGGTGAGTAGAAAAACACGTGTAAATAGTTTAGAAATGGAAGACAGTGATAGCGATTTTCTAGGTTTTGAGAGTCCGGAAATTGAGAAAAGTGTAAGTAGGATGGAAGAATTTAATCAGAATGTAATTGGTAGCAGAATATGCCAAGAAGTAGAAGATCAGAACGTTAGAGAAACACCTAGAGGTAGCTCAGAAATGTTTAGTAGTAATTCAGAAAGGCCAGCAATTATGTCAGAAATAGAGAATATGTTTCAAAAGATAATGGAAAAGATAGGTGAAACTAGTATAGAGTTAGGACAGAAACTAGAGAAGGGACAACAGGAATTGGGAATGCAATTGGAAAATCAGAAGAGAGCTTTAGAAACCTTTAGGGAAGAAGTTAGGGAGGAAATTAATAAAGTTAGTAGTGAAGTAAAAGAAAATAGAGAACAGGTTAAGGGAGAATTAGAGACAATAAGGCAAGAAGTAAAGAATTCTGAAAAGAAATTAGGTCAACAAGTTAGTGAAAAATTAGAGAAAGAAAGGGAAAGAGTAACATATAAATTAGACAAACAAAGGGAAGAGGTAGTACAAAGGTTAGATAAAGACAGGGAAGAAATTAGAGAAGAGTTACAGGGGTGTAAAGTTAGAATAGAAAGATCTGATGTAGAAAGTGAAAGGCAGGCTAGAAATTTGGAGGATGTTACAGACCAAATAAAAGGGGTAGTAACAGAAATTACCCAGGTAAAAGAGGCCTTAGAAAATTTGAAATTAAATGAAAATGCATGTAATCACAACAATCTTAGTAATGAAGTTGCAAGAAACGAGGCAATACCAGGTGTATCAGCTGACATTTCGATGCAAAATAGGGGTAACAGTAATTCCCATTCTGATCTCAGAAATAGTGCAGGGATAGGTGACAATCCAAATTTACATTGGCCTAACCATGTCTTAAATGAAATGACACCTCCAGTTTTTGAAAATGAAGATTCAGATGATCCTAAAGCCTTTTTAGAAGGGTTACAAGAGTACTTCACGGTGAAACGTATACCAGAGGAGTACAAGATGGTGATAGTAAGAAAATGCCTAAAGGGTAATGCTGCTAATTGGCTAGGCCTTTCTATGGGTAACAATAATGATTACAGGACCTTTAGGAACATCTTTTTAACCAGATATTGGGGAGCTAGTAGGCAGGCTAATATTAGAGTTGAATTAAGCAATGGAAAGTTTAATCCTAGATCGGAGGAATCGATGGTCAACTATTTTATGAGAATAGCGAGAAAATCGAAGATGTTGGATCCTCCCTTAGATGAAAAAGATCTAATAAATATAGTTACTCCACATTTTCCGGAAACGCTTCAACACTACCTAATCATAGCCCGACCCGATAGCATTGCAGCTATGATCGAATTATTATCAGCCTTAGAAGTCAATAAGCCAAAACACGCATTTGGAAAGAAATATGAAGGAAAAGAAACTGTCAATTCTTTCGGGCAAGGGGCACAGTATTATCAGAATAGAAGTGAGATTAGGGAAAGATATAAAGGACCAGTACCAAGGATGGAATCATTCCGGTGGGAAAATCAAGGTAGATATAACCAGGAAGGGCATCACCAAAATAGAAATGGTAATCTAAGGGGAAGAAATATAAGGGTGAATTATATGAATACAAATAGATTTGATCGAGGTAGACGGGGACGTTATTTTGGACATAGTAGAAATTCAAATGATGGGTATTGGACAAACGGAGATAATGAGTTTAGACCGAGGTCACCAAGACAGGAAGAAAGGTATTCTAATGGACGAAATTCCCCCGAAAATGCGGAAATGGTTGAGGCCATTAACACGGTCAAAAACATGGTAGGAAGTAACCCCGATTTAATGCAGGAAAACAGAAGTAACAATTCGGGAAATTGTACAGGAGCAATACCTAAAAATCAGGGAAACGCCAGACCCGGTCAAACGCGCCTTCAGTGAGAACTGGGTATCCTAGTAATGATTGTGATAAGTACTCGGAAATAAATAGTCCTGGAAGGCAAATGATGATACAAAAGAAAAGAGAATGGAAAAATAGAATCGACGAAAACGAAAAAGTAGGAGATCCACCTAAAATCAAAATTGGAGTAAATGGAAAACAATACAATGCAATTATAGATACGGGATCAAATAGCACAGTATGCTCACAAAATTTTTATGATAATTTACAAAGTAGTGGTTTTAAAGTAATGTCTTTACCAGTTAATGGGATATATTGCTCGCTAGCTGTGGGAAAACGAAAAGAGAGAGTAAAATTTCAAGCAATGATAAATATTGAAATAAATGGGAGAATACTAGGAATTTTATTTCTGATTGTAGGAAGACTTGTGACAGATATTATAATAGGTTGTGATTGTCTTTATGCCTGGGAAGCTGTGGTGAATTTTAAAAACATGATTCTAGAAATGAAAGTTGAAGATGAGACCATTATAGTGCCTTTTGTGGAAGATAGTAGTTCAGAAACTATTGTACGAGAAAAAGAGGAAGAAGAAATCCAAGGGGATACATTCTTTGTAGAATATGTTAAAGTAGGAGCTATGGAATTAACTGAAGTAAATGTCAAAGAGTACAGTGTCGATAATAAAGAAAATGTAGAATGGGATAAAAATGATTTCATAGACAATTTGAGGTTTTCTGACGCAACTAGGTACTATGATAGGGAGAGTAGTGAAGACTTAGAAGAATTGTTGAGGGAAAAAGTAACTCAGGCTGATCAACTAAATGAACAACAGAGGGATAAACTGTTTGAAATATTAATCCGAAATAAAGAAGTATTCTCTGAGAAACCTGGTAAATGTAATATTTATACTCATTCGTTTGAGATGATACCCATCAAACCTTTTACACATAAAGCGAGAGCTATCCCTAGTACCATAAGAGAAGAGGTAGATGCAGTTATAAAGTCAATGTTAGAAGATGAGGTTATTGAGATTTCGAATTCAGAATTTGTGAATCCCCTATGTATTGTAAATAAGGCCAATGGAAAGATTAGGGTGACATTAGACGCGAGAAAACTAAATCAACATTGTAAACCTGATAGATTTAGACCAGAAAGTGTAGAGGTAATATTGAACAAATTGCAGAAGGGCAAAATTTTTTCTACTCTAGATCTTACAGCATCTTTTTGGCAGATCCCACTTAGAGAAGATTTAAGAAAATATACAGCGTTTTTACATTCAGGAATATTATATCAGTTTCGAGTTTGCGCCTTTGGTATGAATACCAGTGGTAGTGCACTATTAAGAGCTTTGTATGAAATTTTTGGAGAAACCATAAAGAAATTTGTAGCTCAGTATGTGGATGATTTTGTAATTTTTTCAGAAAATATAGAGGATCATTTAAATCATATCAATTATGTGCTTAGTCAGTTAAAGAAAGCAAACATGACAATAAAGCCAAGTAAAACTGCATTCTTTGTGAAACAGACAGAATTTTTAGGTTATGTTATTTCAAATGAGGGAATCAGGCCTAATCCCGACAGAATTGAAAGCATAAATAAAATACCAGCTCCTAAAAATATAAAACAATTGAGAAGATTTCTTGGTATTCTAAATTATCAGTCAAGATTTATCCTGGAATATGCAACCGTAGTAGCCCCATTAAGACAACTTTTGAGAAAAGATGTAAAATGGCAATGGTCATCAGTAGAACAAGAATCTTTCGAAAAGGTAAAAACATTGTTTGCAGCGTCAATTTTATTGGAAAAACCTAGGGAAGATCTCCCCTACATAATTTATACGGATGCTTCAGGACTTGGTTATGGTAGTGTCATATTACAAAAAGATGAGGAAGGAAAAGATCACCTCATTGCTGTAGCTTCAAGGGGGCTTTCAAGGACTGAATCACAGGCTTGCACTACAGAAAAAGAAATAGCAGCTATTTACTTTGCACTTGTAAAATTTAAGCAATATGTATATAACAACCCAGTAATAGTTTACACAGATCATGTTAGTTTGGCATTTATGAACTCTTGCAAACTCACAAGCACACGTATTTCTAGATATATACATGAGATCACATCCCATAACATAGAAATCAAACACATAGCCGGAAGTCAAAATATTTTTAGTGATTTGTTATCAAGGATGAAAACCAATTACACAATACCAGATACAATTAGTGACAACAAACATGATGTAACCATACTATATTTGAAAACCTTAGAAGGGACTCAATTAGCTAAAGAATTTCGAAATTTGGAACAATTACAGACAGAGGACGATGAACTTAGGAAATTGAGAGAAAAGGCACAACCAATCACAGAAAATCTAAAAGATAATATAGGTATTTATGAGGGAAAAATCTATAAATTTCATGGAAGAATTGAACCTAAATGGAAAGTAATGGTACCAAAAGCTTTACAAGAGAAACTTATACTTGCTTATCACAAAACACTAGCTCATACAGGTAGTGAAAAGCTAATCATGGTAATTAGTGACCATTTTTATATAAAACATTTGGCAAAGAAAGTAAGAAAAATATGTTCAAGCTGTGATTTATGTCAAAGGGCCAAACCATTTAATATCAAATTTGATATAGAACCTCAGACAATCATAAGAGAAGGGAAAAATGTACTAGTTACTGCTGATGCACATGGGGAGCTACCAGTAGGACAATTTGGATGTAGATATATGTTTGTTCTTCATGATGTTTTTAGTAAATTTATTAAAATTTATCCTGTTAGGAATATCAGCAGCAAAACATGTGTAGGAAAGATAATAAAAGATTATGTGCCTAAATATGGCAAGATTCAGGCAATCTTAACAGATAATGCTACAGTTCATCGGAGCAAAATCTTTAAAGAAACCCTAGAAAATCATGAGATAAAGTTACATCATTGTTCCTCATACTTTCCATCAGGGAATCCAACAGAACGTGTCCTCCGAGATATAGGAATTTATTTACGTGTACTTACACATCATAATCACAAGGATTGGGTGAAATATTGTCCATTGATAGAAAAGATTATCAATCACACCATTAATGTAACTACTGGGTTTGCACCAATAAAATTAATGTTAGGAATTGAACCAGAACCAATATTGATCGGGGTACCAAAAACACTGAAAATTAATGACATTCAGTTAAGTGAAGAAGAAAGAGCGAAAATTGCTTTTGAACGAATCAAGAAAAAGGCAGAGAAGCGAAAATTAAAGAAAAAGAGTAGAAAACATAAATGGGAACCTAAGATAGGCGATTGGGTACTAGTTAAAGACCATAAGTTATCAAGTGCATTGCGAGGTAGGAACAAAAGGATGGAATTGTTATATAAAGGTCCTGCAGAAATTATATCAAAATTTGGTTATCATACCTATGAATTAAAAGATGTTAAAAATGAAAAATGTCTGGGAAGATGGCATAAACAACTCCTTCGACCATACAAGAAACCGTGTGGTACCTTGGAACCTTGACTTCATGTAAAATTCGAAGTGTCATTTGTATATTGGCGCCCAATCAGCTTTGAGATAAAATGTAAATGTTAGCTTACTTGAAAATCATATATTGGTCAGGTACTTACATATTCATGAAAAATGCAGAATGTGAATTGCTATATACTACAAAGAGCTTAAAAATATATTGTATAGAGCTCACAATAACAGCTTCAAAAAGATTGTTAAAATGTTCATCTCCGCATGGAGAGAAAACAGAATATTTACTTTGTAAACATTTGTTAAAATATTTAGATGTATAGATAGTTATCACAGCAAGACAAAGAAAGAACTTGTATGAAGAGTGTAATGGATTTATATAAATATATGTACGTTTTAGTGCTTAAAGGATATAGTACAGATATGTGTTACAATAACAAAAGTGAAAAATCACAGTGCAAGTGATAGTGATAGCGAAGTGAGCAAACATGAACTGAAAGAAGGAAGTATAAAGAAAGACTCTTGAAATTTAACCTTTATATAAAAGCTTCACAGAAGAAACCATAACATATTGTAATTAGTATTTAAGGATTAATGTTTAGTCAAGTGTACAATTGTTTGTCATGTTAAAAAGATTAATGAGAAAATGTGTTAATAACCAATTTCAAAAACAGTGTAATTAAAAATTGTATATAATGGGAGTGTTGCCGATTATTCAAAATACAGGAGTAATTTTTAATTTTTCTTTCGGGCAAGACATTTACATTATTTTATTATGAAATAATAAAATAACATAAATGGGGGCATTTGATACCGAAATTTAGATTTCCGATCGAATGGGCTTTTGAAAAAGACACGTTTTAATTTAATTGCCGGATGTGAGATTTGCGATAAGTGTTAAGTAATAACATAAATAGATAATAGAGCAGGAAGTGTTGTAAGGTGAGCAAGATATGAGTAAATAATAGTCGTTAAATTTGTAGGATAAACACATTATTGGTTTGAAATTAACGAGTCATGACGTCATACCCTATAGTTCGAAATCAGTAAAAAGTCAGTTCGACCAACCTTAAAAGTCGCGCGATATATTTAATAAAATATAAAGTAAATATCGTTTAATCCTAAAAAGGTAATTATATATTCGAAATTCATAAAAGAACATGTTATAATAGAAAGGGACATTTCTAAATTGCGGGAAAAGGAAATAGCATTTTGGATACAAGGCTTTCTTGGATGACGTCATGAGATTCAAAATTGAAGAACGGTTTTCTTAGCGTGGGTAAGAGAGAAAGCGTCTGGGCACTACTCAACCAGAGACCAGTACGGGAGGTTGTGCTGTGCGGACGTGAGTGAGATTCCTCTACATATAGAATCGGCATAGCTCCCGAAAAGATTTAAAATAAATAAATAATATATAAAGTTGTTCTTGGGTTGTCCATCACACTTACGCAAACCCGAGATAAAAGTAAGAGATCTCAAGCTGACTAGCCGGAGCGAAACACATCAAAGGGCAACACCACGTCACCAACGACATTTAAGCATCAACGGCCGATACAGCGATACCTCAGGAAGCGAAGAAAATATTAGCTTCATAAGTCGTACACCTCAACAATCATTATCATGTATGTGTGTGTGTGTGTGTGTGTTAGTATGTGTGTGCGTGTGTGTGTGTATATGACTAATGCTGGAGTTGACAATGAAGTGATTCTCCTTCTTGCTTCCCAGTACTTAGACACTTACTTACTTGATAATTTTGTAAAGTTGCACAGTCTTGTAGATGTACTTTATCCATTTCTATATCTTGAGAGCACAATACACAATTTGGAGAAGTTAGTATACTAATTCTATGGAGATGTTTTGCCAGGCAATTATTTCCAGTAGTAAGCCTGATTGTGGCAACAGGAGATTTATGTGGCAATTCCAGAATTACAGAGGGATTTTCTACAAGTATTTTCAATATTTTGGTTACCAATTTTTTCAGTTAGTCCAGATTTGAGAGTATCATTAATTTTTTTTTTTTTTTCTTTATAAGCCTGTTAATTTGTTCATATTCATTCTGTTTAATTTTACATTCTTTTTTGCCAATATATCAGCCTTTTCATTTCCCTGAATTTCACAATGGGCTGGAATCCATTGTTGTTGTTGTTTTCTAGTGCCTTGCATCTGGCAATGAAGCCATTAGCATTCGTGCTTTCCAATACTTTTGAACTGTAGTTTCTTCTGATCTTAATGCTTCACAGGTCTTCAAGTGGTCTGGAATCCATTGTAAAACTACACGTTTTCCACATATTTTAATGGTTTGGATTATTTATTGTATTTCTAGAATTTTTCCAGCTTTGGATAGGATGTTGATGCTACAGCTTGAATTGATGCTTTGGAATTTGATGAAATAACAATATTCTTGCATCGTTACAGCCAAATAAGAATGTTTTGGGGTGAAAAATAAATAGTTAAAACTTTACCATCAAATTCGTAGTATTTCTTCCAGCATGCTGGCAGAAAGAGAAGAATTTGCACATTCCACCTACTCCAGTTCCATATTCAGCTAACAGAAATCCATCTGTATAAATATGTGTCCAGTTTACAGAAGGGTAATTTGTGTGTATAGCTTGTAAAGCTAAAGCCTTAGCCATGTTTGGAGGAGTTTCTCTTTTATTAATGAAATTATTTAGATTATAATCAATGCTGAAATTATCAAGTGGGTTGATACCATATATTATGTTCTATTTGTTTTTGGTATTTCTTATTTTTCTATTAATTTTGCAGCTTCATTTGGTGTAGTTTTGGCTGCTCCAGTTCTTAAGTGCAGACCTTGGTTGTGTTTCTTCTAAATGTGTTTTTTGATGATGTATTAGAATTTCTCCACAATATGTAAGGACTAGTTTTATATAGATTATATTTATATAGGTTTATATTTAATGTTGTTTTAGAACTACCCTACTTTGTTCTTGCAGGTCTTTTCAATAATTTAAATCTTTTAGTAACTTTATCAATTACGTGTTCTGTATGGTTTCTCCAAGTTAGCTTCTTATCAAAATGTACTCCTAAATATTTTACATTTTAGTTTTCTTCTACTTGAGATCACCATACATTAAGTTAATGTCTACTGGTTTTTTAATAGCTAAGGAGAAATGTTGGAACTCCGTTCTTGTAGTACTCACTGTCAAGTTATTATTACACCATTATTGAAGTTAATTTAATGCTGACTAGATAGTTGCTATTGCATCTTGTATCCTGGAAGATTTCTGTGAATACCAGATGGCCAGATCATCAGCAAAAAGAGCAGTTTTAACACCAAATTTTTATAGTTGTTTAGATAAATCATTAATGTATATGTTGAACAAAGTTGTGCTTAATACAGTGCTTTGAGGGGACTCCTATTTTGCTTTGTTTATATTTAGAAATAGTTGAACAATACTTAGTAGCACAATATCTTTGTGTTATAAATTCTGAGATCCATCTAAGCATATTGCTTTAATGCCTAAAATTTGTAGTCTCCTTATTAAATTTTGTCTTCATATATTATCATGGGCCAATTTTAGATCTACAAAAACCACTATTGTGCCATTTTTGTTGTTAAATAGTTATTTAAATCTTGACTAAGTAAAATAACTTGTTCATGTGTGGAATAGTTTCTTCTAAAACCTGCCTGGGATGGTGATAATAAATTATTTGTTTCCAGATACCAGTTTAATCTGATATTCATTTTTTCCATAATTTTTGCTATAGCTATAGCTGGTCAATGAGAATTGGTCTGTAATCATCAAACTTGTTTGATGGTCTTCCTTGTTTAAGAACTGGGATAATGAGAGCCTTTTTCCAATTTGCAGGAACTGATGTTTTCCAGACTAAGTTATAAAACTGTAATAAAGCTTAATCTAAAATAAGAACAAATTAGAAACTAAAAGCTTCACTTATCTTAGTAATATTGCAAGATGTTTCATTATTTTCTTATGTGATAAAGCTTGTTTTGCTTTAAGTCCAAGTTGTTTTAGAAGTTCAGGGTGGATTCTATCCAGTCCAGGAGCTTTCTTGTTATTAATTTTATTTATTGCTTTATTTAGTTCTATTGTGTAAAGGGATTGGAAAATAATGTTTCAATAGATGTCGGAAAATAATTTTCATTTTATTTATTTTCCCTTATTTCTGTTTTGATAAGCTTTTCTCGTTTTTATACTCTTTAGGTATTCCTAGAGATGTGAAATTGGTATTAAATCTGGATGCTATTTTGACTCATCAATAATTTTATTATTTTTACATTCCATTGGTTATTCTGGAGTAGTTTCTTTCTATAATGAAGATATGAATTTGTATGCTTTGTTACCATCTTTTCTGTAATTTAGTTTTTCAGCAAAATTGTTACATATATTTCTTTTGGCATTTATTAAGGTTTTCTTGAATACTGCAGATTTCTTTTTCCACTCAATTATACTACATTGATCTTTATTAATTTCAGCTTTTTCTCTCTCATATTTCAATTGTTCTAATTCTTTTGACCAGAAGGGTTTATACATTTTTACTTCTCCTTTTGGTATTAATGTTTGGCTGTTATCAATAGCATGTTACATACTCTATTATTAATTTGATCTGTGGAACTGAAATTTGTTTCTAACAACTTTGGTACATTTTCTTCTAGTTCAGCTTCCTACTCTTTCTATTTGCCTTTTTAAATCCAAGAACGTTTATTTTGTGTTATAATTTTTTTTTTTTTTAAATTTATTTAGAGTCGCTTTAACAATTAAGTCATATCGCGACTATTCTATGAAATACAGCGGTATACAATAAATTTGATACAATTATTTTACCAAAAACATGAGAATACAATCAAATCAGTACAACAAAAATATCCTTCATATTATATTTTCGCATGCAAGCCCGTACCTTTGAGAAATGATAATACCCTTCTGCAGTTGGATGGCGTGTTCAGAGTGGTGGATAAGTCTCCAGTGATGTGATGAAGCTGTCGTTGTGTAGCGTATTGCTTACATTCTTTGAGGAGATGTTTTACTGTGAGGCGGGTGTTGCAGACTTCACATTGTGGTGGCTGGCCTTTGCTGAGGAGGTATGAGTGGGTTAACCTTGTATGACCAATGCGGAGACGTGAGATAATTACCTGCTCTTTCCTGCTAAGAGAATAGACAGGGGAAGAATTGGTGTCTCCTTTCCTTACCATGTGTAGTTTTTCTGGAGGCGATTGATTCCAGGCCTGTTTCCATCTTGTTTTTATTAGTTTGGAGAAGTACTTTGTAATATCACGATAAGGTACTGCTTGCTGTTCATGTGTGTCTGTTAACCGACTTGCTTCTTTAGCAGCTTTGTCCGCTTCTTCATTGCCCTTAATGCCGCAGTGTGAAGGGACCCAAATGAAAGTAACTATTTTCTTTTTATTTAGAGCAATGGAATAAAGACTGTGGATATCTTGAAGCCCTTGGAGGGCAGTTGAATGATCTCTGAGACTTTGGAGAGAGCTTAATGAATCAGAAATTATAAGAAATTTACTCTCACTAGATTGGATGATGTATGTTAAAGCTTGCTTAAGTGCAGAAAGTTCGCAGGAGAATATAGAATAATATTTAGGGAGTTTCAGCTGAAGTTTCTTATCTGGGGTAATTATGGCACATCCATTGTCGCTGTCCGTTTTGGAACCATCAGTGTAGATAAATGTATGGTTAGGGTAGGTATTTGTTATTTCTTGAAACAGCTGTTTTTAGCAAGATGCATCTGTATGGGATTTATGGTAAGCTGTAATATTCAAATTTAGTTGAGCAGTTGGTATTCTCCAAGGTGGTAGACAATGAAACTTTCTGGGCATTATGGCAGGAACTTCTATGTTATATTCTTGAATGCATTTGCTTATTTTAGATTTAAATGACATTTCTTTTTGTGAATTAGCCTGTAAAGGTTGGTTGGACGTTTCTGGGAGGACGTACTGGTATATCATTGATTCGGGTGTTGCTAAAGTTTTAAGGGCGAATTTTAGGCTCAGATCTGTTCTGCGGACGTTCAATGGTGGTTCGTCGGTTTCCATTGTTAAGGCAGAAACAGGGCTGGTTCTGTAAGCTCCCAAGCATATTCTTAGAGCTGCTGTTTGAATTGTATCTAGTTTCTTTAAAACTGATGATTTAGCTGTATTGTAGATCTGGGCTCCATAGTCGAGTTTACTTCTAATGAGAGCTTGATACGTTCGTATGAGGGTACTGAGATCAAAACCCCAGTTTTTGCAGCTTAGGGTTTTTAGTACATTTAATCTTCTGAGGCATTCATTTCTCATATCATCAATGTGATGTTTCCAGCTTAGAGTTGCATCAAACGTTAAACCTAAAATTTTGATAGCCTTCACTGAGTTGATTAGCTTGTTATCCATGCAGACTGTGGGGTTTGAGACTTTACGTGGTGATTTGGAGAAGCATATGCATTTGGATTTATGATATGACAAGTTAAGACCAGCATGATTAGTCCAAGTGTACAGATTTTCCAGTGTTTCTTGAAGAAGTGTTGCAGTAGTAAAGGGGTATTTCCCCTTACAAAAGATAGTTAGGTCATCTGCAAATAGTATACCTTTTACAGGTGGTGTAATACTGCTTACTATACTGTTGATAGCTATGAGAAATAGTGTGACACTGATTACTGATCCCTGTGGAACACCTCTATTAATGGATTCTTCTTTTGACATGGTTCCTTTGTAGCGAACTTTAATTTTCCATTCCTGAAGGAAGTTGTCAATAAAGTGATACAAATTACCACGGATACCGATGTTACGTATTGTTTTGAGTATGTAAGCTCGTGAAATTTTATCATACGCTTTTTCTATATCTAGGCTTATTGCCATGAGATGTTGTTTCTGTGTAAATGCAGCTTTTATTTCAGAATCAAGTATTAAAAGATGGTCAGTGGTGGATCGAAACTGGCGGAAACCATTTTGAAGTTCAGTGAAGAACTGCATTTTCTCTAGTTTCCAACGCAATCAGTTATTTATAATTTTTTCAAGTATTTTACACATAGAGCAGGTGAGGGCTATAGGTCTGAAACTTTCAGGTGAAGTAAGATCTTTGTTTGGTTTGGGGATGGGTACTATAGTTGCTGTGCGCCACTGTTTAGGAAAAGTTCTTGAGTTCCATATATAATTAAGGATTTCGTGAAAGTAAACCAGTCCATCTTGCGGTAAGGATTTTAACATTACGTAAGGAATGTTATCCGGCCCAGGGCTGGAGCATTTACTCTTTTCAAGTGCCTCCATGAATTCTGTGAAAGTAATGTTATCGTTGTAGTTTTCTTGGTTATTTTCGTCAGGTTGGTAGCAGTGGGTCACCTTGCTTTCGCAAGCTTCTTCTCTTGAGGCCTCTGCAAAAGTATGCGCCAGTATGTTTGCTATGGTTTGGGGGTCAGTACTTGTAGTGTTTGTTGTATAATTGTGGAAAACTATATTATGTGTTCCATCGTAAGATCCCCGTATTTTGCGAATTTTTTGCCATACCACTCGTGACGGGGTTTTTCTCTCTACAGTGGACACGAATGTTAGCCAGGACTCTTTCTTGCTGTGCTTTACTACTTGACGTGCTTTAGCTCTGGCTTTTTGAAACTCGATTTTGTGTGTGGGGGTAGGTTGCCTTTTGTATTTATAATAGGCTTTATTTTTTAATGCTATCGCTGTTTTACATTCTTCGTTCCACCAACTTACAGTCTTCCTAGAAACAGGGTATATCCTAGGAATAGTGACCTCGGCAGAATTGAAAATCACTTCTGCAAATGAGTTTACTAGTTTGTTAGTATCTGACTGACTGAAATTCATGGGGGATGTTAGATAGGACAAATTGTCAGAGACGTGTGCTCTGAACTTGTTCCAGTTTGCGCATTTTAAATTCCATCGTGGCTGACAGTTAAAACTTAATGTTATTTGCATTAGTTAATAAAATTGGGAAATGGTCACTGCCATGTAATTGCTTGGCGACTGTCCATTCAAATTTATCTTGGATATCAGGAGTGATTAATGTTAAGTCGATTCCACTGGAAGTACCGTTGGCTGTACTGAAGTGTGTTTGTGAGGTATCGTTAAGCATATTGAGATTTTCGTTGTGCAAGAGCTATTCCACTATTTTACCTCTTGCGTTGGTATACTTACAACCCCATATAGTACTATGGCTATTAAAATCGCCCAGTATAATAAATGGTTTAGGAAGTTGTTGTGTTAACTCCTGCAGTGCATGTAAGTCAAGTGGGCTTTTATTTGGTAGATATATGTTGCAAATGGAAATAGGTGTAGGAAGGTTTACTCTAGTGGCAATTGCTTCAAGTTCAGTTGTAAGCAGTATTGCCTGATGTTTAATGCTGTCTTTAACGTAGGTTACTACGCCGCCACTAGCATGGAGGCAGTCCTTGCGGTTTTTGTGATATTGAGTATAATCTCGTAATGATGCAACATAGTTTCCTTTGAAGTTAGTTTCTTGAATGCACATAATTGCAGGGCTATGTTTATTGATCAAGAGTTTAAGAAACTCGAAATTGCCATGGAAACCATTAATATTCCATTGCAGTATGTTATTCATATGTTAATTTTGTTTATGGGATAAGGTGTTATATCTATGGCGATTAGTTTTCGGGACACATCGGTTTTGTTCGCTCGGAGGCATTGTTGACTTGATTAATGTATTCCAGCAGCTTTTTTTGAATTTTACTACTTCTGGTCTTTATACTACGCTCTGTATAGTAGGGATAGACTTTTTGCATTGTGTTCACTAAGGATTCTAGATCTGAAGTGTATTCCAAAGCTATGGGAATAATGTTTGTTACTCCAACACTGTTTTCCATAAAACTTTGGAACTGACTGAAGTTTAGTGTATAATTGTGGGTGTCTGCGTCGATAATATGTTTAATTGGTCTGAGAGATTCAGCTATTGACGAAATAAGATTTGCTTTCTTAATCTTCTTAGCCTGCTGTGAAGCGAGGAGGTGCCACGCTTCTTTTCCATAAGCATTATCCTCTGTATCAGTTGTGCTGTTTGATATTGGTCGTTTAGGTCTTGTTTGTGTTTCCATTAGCATAGGTTCTGGGGAATTGTTGCGTTCGTCTTGAAATGGCAGGATGGGCTCAGGGGTAGAAGTGAGGTTAGGTGATTGCTGCTGTTCAGTATCTTTTCCTTTAGGAGGGGAAGGGGGACGGTCCTGGAGGTTTTTGGTAGCGATAGGCAATTCAGGAAACATGTCTTTGTTTAAGACCTGAGGAGTAGTTTCTTGTATACCGTCAGCTTCACGGCAATGTTTTGCAAAGTGGCCTTCCTGCTTGCAGATAAAGCAGGTAGGGGTATCCGCTGTTAGGTATATCCAATATTTAGTGCCTTCATATAGGATCTGTATGCTTGGAGGTAATTTCTCCACATCATTGGGTGGAATATAAAACTGACGTCTGAAACTAAAGATATGGGAAAGTCCTGGCTCAGAGATGCCAGCTCTTATGTAATAATGTTTGACATTAGTTTAATTCCATGTGCATTTAGCTGAGTTTCTATGAGTGAGTTTGGTATAACTGGACACACATTTGAAAGAACGATTCTTTTGTTTGGAGTAATTAGAGGACGGACCTGAAGAGTAACATTGTTTATATTTATTTTAGGATGTTTGGTAACCAGTGATTCTGCTACTTTAGATGACGTTAGGTATATGCATATTCTGGAGTTAGAGATCCATGAGATAAACTTTATGTTACTTGGATCGGTTAATCTACTTACTGCGAGAGCGTAGTCCCTGACGGTAAGACCCTCATGGGAGTCGATGATGATAGCTTCTTCTTTCTTGGGAGAAGTCTGAGTAACTGTAGCATAGCTGGAGTTTCTTGTAGTGCTGTTATTCATGGTGGTTGTGTCAACGTTGTGAGATGGTAGACTGCTGTACTCAGCAGCTGCCATTGCTTCTGATGGTGTACACTAGTTTGCTGTGTGAAATGGCGTGTTTGAGGTTAGCGAAGGATTTTTAATAATGTCTTACTAACCCGCTTGTTATACTCGTTTAATTGTTGACATACGAGAAAGCATATTTAGTAGACTCGTTCTACTTATCCGTTATGTACGGTGAGCGTCTTTTGGATTCAGATTATTGATGTGTATCGGAGAACGTTTAAAAGTTGATTTCTTTGCTGTCACGGCCTCCTGTGATGTATGTGTGTTATAATTTGTTTTTTGTTTGAAGAAACATTAATTAATACAGCTCTGTGGTCTGAGCCTAAGGTTCCTAAAATTTCTTTATTTGCTTTTTGTGTTATATCAGAGGATACCAAAACTAGGTCTGGATTAGTGGTAGAACCTGTATATTGCATGTAAGTTCTGGGTTGATCTTTATTAAATAACAACTCTAATGTACTTGTATGTAATAATTCTTCTATTGCTCTGTCAGTTGCATTAGTATCAGAGTATCCCCATAATTTTGAATGACCATTTAAATTTCCAATTACTATAGTTTTAGTAGTAATTTCTATGGAGTTCAGATCAATTTTGTTTTTTGGAGCATTATATATAAAGTATGCTTTATAATGTTCTTTGTTTTTTCAAACTTATTCTTTTGAAATTTCTAATTTATCAGTATGATTAATTTCTTTTTCTATTTTAAATGCTGATATAAAATTTGTTTAAACTCCAATCAAGACCCCACTTGCTATTTGTTGACTTTAGGGCAGTAAGTGTATGCTATAGTTTTTTATATTATATTTCTTTTGATCGGATATGTTAGCCTCTGTAATTCCAAATATATCAACATCTTCTTTATGTAATATTGTTGCAAGTTCTGTTTTTTTGTCTCGGCTAAAGCCACTGGCATTCTGATGCAAAACATTTAAATGTCCCATAGCTGTCTCCACCCAGAGATCCGATTGGGCAACTATTACTCCGAAATATTTTGCTCTGGGAAGCATAATCATTTGAGCAGTTTCACAGTCATTTTTAATGGACACCACCTTTTTTTATTTGGTAACTGTATCATCCTTAGTCAACTCTCAGTATGCCTGGAGGACTGCACGTGCCATTGGTTTACAGGTCTCCCTCGACCTAGCTGGGAGGACATATGCATATCCACTAACCTTTTCATACATTCACCACTGTAGGATGTCTGAATGCTGTGACAAGTCAACATTTGTACTGGCATTTCCTCCAATAATGTATAACAGTTATATTGCTGTGACTTGGTCCACAGAGCCTCTAGTAAAAGCAGGTTGCACCACGAGCAGGTGAGAGGATGAGAATTGGGTAGGACAGGTTATAGGCTACACTTCACTACCCCTTGCAACCCTGGTAAGCAAGTGTACGGTGTATTTTATTTTGGAGGTTTTAGAATTTTAGCATGCCTTACTTCCTCTTTTTACAGTTTTAAAATGCCTTAGCAGCTCACATTTTTACTGAGTTATGTTACCTGTTTTAAGTTTTAGCTATTATAACTTCAATTTTGTAGCTACATATTTTAACTTTCATTTTTAGCTTTAGAGGGGTAAGGTTTTAACAGTTGAGTTTGATTGTTTTTATCTTTGGATTAATGACCTATGACCTAGTTGTCTATGGGAGCTTAAACACCGCTCACTCACTCACTCACTATTTGTTACACTCATCATGTAGAATCCCTATTTATGTATGGCCAAAGCAGTACCTTCCACCCGGTATATGGTAACAAATAATCAATTTAATATTACCAAGAAGTATTGCTCATTTATAGGTTAAAAGAGCAGTCTCAGCTGTGAGAATTTGGCGTCAACCTGTGGATGAGGATATAAGGTTACCTATATTACGACGTCAACTGTTGGCTTCTTTGTCATGCAATACTTTGATAAATATGGAACAAGGCCATGAAAAATGTCATTTCAAGAACAAGTTGTGGTCTCCATTTCTTCCAATCATTTATTTTTGGACTCCTGAGTACTGGTATCGTCCTAAAACTGCTACTGTGGCATACAAGGAGCTTCATAAGCACCTAATGAAGCTCAGAACTTATCTTGAGCAAAGCAACCAAAAAAAAGTGCCAATTTCAGATGAAGGTAAATGTTTATTGCCTATTTATTTAATCAAATGGTCCTTTTTTAACATTTTTAAATTATCTAATTAGGTATTATATTTGAATTCTAGATTCTTAAATAGGCATAGCAATTTGAATTCAGTATAATGAAAATGTGTAATTGGGAGGGCAGAGGCAGCTGATGGAAAACTTAGGTAGATTTTAAATGTCCATTTTACTCAGTTTTTAATGGTTAATGCATTTATTCATAACATTTATTTTATGCTGAGTAGTGTAGATTTCTAAAAAAAGTGTAGAGTATGCAATCATTAAACTATTAAAAATTATCAGCAACTATTAGAAGACCTTTAGCAACAGAAGGTCAGCTTCCATATGATATTACATAAACATAGTCAATCAAAACACAAATTGGTCCTGCTATGAAATTGGTGACATCAGTTCCTCTTGTGTTAACCATTACTGGCTGAAAGCATGTTGAGTATTCAAGATCATAATATGTATCAGAAACAGATTGACAAGGGTAAGGCCAAAAACTTTAATTTATACAAGCTAACATTACTACATGAACAAGTTTGTTTTTGTAAACATTATATATCACCTGCAATCTAATATACCTCATAATATGACTTTGAAATTTACATTAATATGTTACCATGGGAGTTGGTGAGGTGGAGCAATAGAGAATGGATGTATGATGCACAAGCTCTGCATGGGTGTATCACTGGAAAATTACAAAATTCACAAATTTGTGCATTTATTGGAATGAAATGGGGAAAAAAGAATGAAGGAATACTGTTGGTGTCATTATGGATTAGGTAATGTGGAGGATATAGAGAAACAAGAATTATTTCAATGCATACATAAGAAATGTTTAATAACTATGTATATCACCAATTAAAAGAGGATTGGGGCAGAGAAAAGTATGTGGATGTATGTAACAGATCAGGAAGGGAAGGTTAGGTATGGACTAGATTAAGTGTACTTAGAAAGATGAGTTAGAAAGGGAATGGATTTGGACAGGTGCCCCTTATACAGAGAGATAGATAATGCTTTAGCATTAAGTATGTAATAAAATAAGAGGAAACAAAATTGTAGAGGGAGCAGTTTATAGCTAAAAATGGGAAAATACTAGTATAGAGGTTTTAAGAATCAAGATAATGAAGCTAAAGAAGGAAGGGGATATAAAAGCATTAGGTTAATGTATGCTAAGAACAAGGCAGAAATGGTATAGGGAGATAAGTAGAAGCAATGTGAATTAGGAGAAGGCCTATCATGCATAAACATCTACAGAGGCAAGGACCAAGTAATAAACCAATGGATGAAAGGAAGATAATAAACCAGCAACTTAGATTATTTCTCATACACTGTTTTTTAAGATCCTATGTAAAGTTTTATAATAAACAAATATTATACTATTTATTTATTTACATCCATTTAAACATATACATGTCATCGGATAACAAGAAATATTTACAATTTAAGGTAGGTAATTACAGTATTTCCAAATTTAAAAATTCCTTTACACTATAGAAGCTGGAGTCTTTTAAGAATTTTAACAACACTCTCTTAAATTTTTGCTGTGATTCAATACTTTTTATGTATTCAGGTAGCTTGTTGTATAGATGTAAGCCAGCATATGTGAAACTATTTTCATAAACTTTAGTTCTGTGTGAATTTACAAATAAATTATGCTTAGTTCTTGTGTTATATATATGAATTTCTGAATTTGTTTTAAATGAACTTAAGCTAGACTTCATATAGACAAGAGTTTCATATATGTATATACTTGGCAATGGTAATATATTTAATTTTTTAAAATAAGGTTTACAACTAGTTGTGCTTGAGAGATTCGCCATGGTTCGAATTATTTTCTTCTGTATTCTGAATACTTTTATACTGTGGTACTGTTTTTAGAAATGGGTCTTTACATAGCATACCGGAATATAGCAGCAGGAATAATGTTTTTACTGAATGTAGAAATAGTGTGATAGCAGACGCTACTCTTATCTTCAGGGTCGATGGTTACAGAATGGAATGCACAAATCAACGTTCCTTTATCACAACATATTTATTCGTTAATTTACACTTTTAGCACCATATTAATTAATCAACAACTTTCAAAATTCGATAGAATCTACACTGGTTAAAAGTTTGGGTGTAAGTTACATGTTCACACGCTATCAGAAAATATACATCCTTTCGTCTTGAGCATACAGACGCTAATGAATAAAGAGTCCCTGGCGTCGGTATGACGCAACACCGCCATTCTTATGTATTCATCCGCGCAACAGTTCTCATTGGTTGAACTCAAAGTGACGAGAAAACATTGGCTATCTTGAATATTAAAAAAAATAAGTCCCTGATACACCCAAATTAAAAGAATTAGAAATTTACACACTCTTACAAAAATATTTACATGAACGATTTTCTATTGATCAATATTCTGTCTCATATGCCCCTTGTTTTGTTTTTCAAGTTGTCACCTTATTTACAATCTTGAAACACAATACAATACTTCTCCCTACTTCTATGATTCAATCACTCTGTACAATAATTTTTTTTTTCTTTACAGTCTTCTTCACTGTTTGTCTTTGTCTTTTGTTTTGACATGATACAGCATGTCTTTATAAATTTCACATATTCGATTACTACACAACGCATTCAGTTATTATACAATACATATCCAGTTATTGTACAACACATTTAGTTATTACACAACATGTCCAATTATTATACAATATATATTCAGTCATTGTACAATATACCCAGTTATCATATCACATATGTTGTTATTATACAATACACCTTCAGTCATTATACAATACATATTCAGTTATTGTACAACACATTTGATTACTACACAACATGTCCAATTATTACACAATACATATTCAGTTATTGTACAATATATCCTGCTATCATACCACATATGTTCTGTTATTATGCAATACATATTCAGTTATTACACAATACATATTCAGTTTTTGCATAACCCATTTAGTTATTACTCAACATATTCAGTTATTACATAATATATCCAGTTATCATACAATACATATTCAGTTATTGTACAACACATTTGGTTACTACACAACATGTCCAATTATTATACAATACATATTCAGTTATTGTACAATACATATTCAGTTCTTATACAACACATACTCAGTTATTGTACATTTGACATTGACACAAATACAATTTAAGTGTATCATGGTTCATTATGTGGTTTTTGACTTGTATTCATTGCTATGAGGAGAGAAAAACAGGATACAAATTTTGAGCTAATGATTATGATCATGTTTATGGCAATATTTTATTCAGTTCTTTGCCTTCTTTGTCTTATAAGCTTATTATGTATAGGCAGGTTGTTGAGTCGGTTCTTAAACTCTGATGTTACTAATGGTACTAATTTTCTTAATTGGGTTATTATTCATTGTTGTTTGGTTCAACATTTCTTCGAGCTTAGCATTGGCTATATTCATCTTAATTCATGGGCATTGTTTTTCTGATTATGGTTTTCCTCACTTCACTAATTGTCATTTCTTTGTCTCTTATTTCTATAAGAGAAAACTTCTATACTTACAATTATTCTGTAATTGTATTATTTTTCTTCTCAATTTACCCTCGACATCTTTGTGTCGAAATATTATATCTTTTTCAACATAATTGATTCATTTTTATTTTTGTCCCTGACATCCTTATGTCAAAAACATATTATCTTCCGTCGCTATGATTCATTTATTTAATGACAATCAGTGTCCTCATCTGTCTTTGTTGACAATGCTCTTTGTGGTCGATATAGCCAATGACTATGTTGATTTTCTTCCTTGTTGTAATTCCTAATCTGAACATAATTTTCTATAAGTAACCCATTAAAAATTGTTATCTTCTTTCATCTCTACTACTCCTGCCTTACACATTTGTTGGCAAAGACTATTTGGTCCTTTCTTTGTATGGCTTTAATTTGTTTTTATGGTATCTTCCTACCAACTTGCCATTTGTATTCTGTAGCTCATACGTGTGGTCACCCAGCTGTTTTGTTATGACCAGTGGTTCCATCTTTCTCTTCGTGTAGCCATCATGGTGTCGATGTCAATTGTAAGTTGCTGAGATTTTGTTGTTTGTCATCCACTCGGTTGGGACGAACTTAGTTGTTGTAATTTCCCTGAGTGTTGGTGGTGGTTGTCGTTTCTGTATTCTGTGCAGCATCTGCCCTATTTGGCACATCTTCATCTACTTCCTGCTGTCTTATGTTGTTAGTGTACCATTGGTCTCTGCCCCTTTGGCGTGAACCTCTGTCGTATGACGGTCTGTGGTTGTTCAAGTGTTCTCTACTGAATCGTATGTGATTCACTTGATGAGTATGATCTCCTGGTCTTCCACGATCATATGTATACGTTCTGTATCTCGATTCACCCCTCGGTATCGTGTCGTGGTACCGCTGTCTTGTGTTCTCCATCCTCTCGCCATGATTATGTGGTTGTGGGAAATGGTGTGCCCCTCTCCCCCTTTCATGGGTACTCCTAGTATTTCTATGTTCTCCCTCACTCTGGTTGTTCGTAGCCATGTTCCGGTTTAGGATGGGTGAGTTTGGGTGACCGTTCCTATGTCTATGCTCATTAGGCCGACCATTTTGTGTTTCGAAGGCTGTCAGCAGTTCTATCATATCTGCAAAATCTACTGGCCTCGCAACAATTAACCCTGTTCTCACTGTGTCTGGGAAATGTCTTGTTATGCTGGCAATTAGTTCTGCCTCCGACAAGTTGGGGTCTAATAGCTTTCCTTTGTTGGCTACTTTCATAAAATAATCGACTAACGACAACCCTTTGGTTGGATCGTATCTACCTGTCGCTAGCTCTACCCTAGTTTGGTTTTGTTTAGCTGGGCCCCAATACCTTGATAGGAATAAATTTCTGAATGAGCTATACGACTCATGACCAGCTAGTGTTAACCTGAGCCATTCTAACGCCTTGTTTTTTAAGCTTTTCTTAACTATCATCATCCTAAGCTTGTTTGGTATCCTTTTCACTTTAAAATATTCTTCCATCTCTTTAACAAAGAGTTTTGGATCGTCTCCCTTCTCCTCGTCAAATGTAGGTGGTGTGATTTCATGTAATATGCTGTTGGTGTAACATGTGTTATGTGTTGTGTCATTGTTTGGTTGTGAACCTCTTTCTCTGTATGGTGAGTCAACATTTTGTACATTACTCAAGTAACTCTCATCTTGTACATTACTTACATCTAAATCATCTTGCTTTTGTAATGCATTCACAACGTCATTTACATTAGCCAAACTTTCTTTCCCTTTTTTCATTTCTTCACAAATTGATTTTAAATCATTCTTTATTTCTAAGTGGCTTTGTTTCATATCATTTATAGCATCCTGTTGTGAAAGCATCACATCATTCATTGTCTTAATTTTAGGAATTACAATTTGTTCTACAGTTTCATTAATAATGTCTTTCTTTACTACCTCAATCTCTTTCCTTAATTCCTCAGTTATTTCTGCTTTTACATTTATTATCTCACAGTCTACACTTGTATTACATTCTGTTATTTCATCTCTACATCTAGCAATTTCTCCTTCTAACACAATCTTATTCTCTCTCATCTCTGATTCTATCTTTCCCATCCTATCTCCTACAATTTCTATCCTAGCTTCTAAGGCTTCCTTTGTTTCATTTAAGTTTTTATGTACTAATTTTAAATTAGTTTCCATTACTTTCATATTTTCTTTACACTCCTGTCTTCCTAATTCTATTTTCTGTTCTAAGTTCTGTCTTCCTAATTCCATTTTCTGTTCTAAGTCTTTTCTCACTTCCTCCATTTTCTGACCTATCTCTTCCTTATTCTGTTCAATTTTCTGACCTAAACTTTGCTCTATGTCATGTTTTAATTCTGCCTTATTTTGTTCCATATTCTGAACTAATTCTACCTTGTTTTGTTCCATTTTTTGTTCTAGTCTTTTAAACATGATCATCATTAACCTTTGGTCTTTGCTTATTCCCACCTGTTCCTCACTTTCTAATTCTACCTGATAACTAGGCCTATCTGCCCCTTCCCCCACTCATGTTTCTATCTCTTTTCGCGACATTTTAATTTCTTTATCCAATTCACTTAAGGTTGAAAGTCCCACTACCTTGCCACTTCTTAATAGCATTAACAAATGGAAATAAAATGTATGTAAAAACAAAAATTTTGGATCCTACTTTCCTTTCCGTTGGTTCTTCGTCCAGTTATTTACGTCTCCTGGGTAGTTGGCTTCGCTAGATGATCTCCGGTGTTTTTCCCACGTTAATTATTCATGCATCGATGTTCCGATGGGTCGTTGATGTCAAACGATGGTCTAATAGCGTCTTTTTCCTGCGCGATGAGATGGCGTCTTTTGATGTTTTATCGTACTCGTAATTTTGCATTCCATTCTAAATTCGCGCCCCACGTTGGGCGCCATTTTGGTACTGTTTTTAGAAATGGGTCTTTACGTAGCATACCGGAATATAGCAGGAGGAATAATGTTTTTACTGAATGTAGAAATAGTGTGATAGCAGACGCTACTCTTATCTTCAGGGTCGATGGTTACAGAATGGAATGCACAAATCAACGTTCCTTTATCACAACATATTTATTCGTTAATTTACACTTTTAGCACCATATTAATTAATCAACAACTTTCAAAATTCGATAGAATCTACACTGGTTAAAAGTTTGGGTGTAAGTTACATGTTCACACGCTATCAGAAAATATACATCCTTTCGTCTTGAGCATACAGACGCTAATGAATAAAGAGTCCCTGGCGTCGGTATGACGCAACACCGCCATTCTTATGTATTCATCTGCGCAACAGTTCTCATTGGTTGAACTCAAAGTGACGAGAAAACATTGGCTATCTTGAATATTAAAAAAAATAAGTCCCTGATACACCCAAATTAAAAGAATTAGAAATTTACACACTCTTACAAAAATATTTACATGAACGATTTTCTATTGATCAATATTCTGTCTCAACTGTTTTTAGAATTACCCCAAAAAATCACACCGTATACCAATAAACTATGAATATATGCAAAGTAAACTGCTCTAAGAATCTTTGAGCTAGACATGCATTTGATTGTTCTAATTAAGTAACACATTTTACTGAGCTTTTTTGCCAATGTATCTATGTGTATTTCCCAACTTATATTTTCATCTACAATTAGTCCCAAAAATTTGGTATAGTTTACATAATTTATTTGGGTATGTCCCAGAGTTAGTACTATGTTGCACAAGTCAACAAACTTTTAAAAATTTTGAGGAACTGACATGAAAGTACCTGATTTATAGTCATTTGGCCACACTGATTTTGAATCCATCATCCGATTTTTTTCATCACCCTCAGTTCTTTTGTTATGATACTCTTTCTTATTAAGGAATGTTGTTAATCCGTATCTCACTAATGCTACATTAGTGCAGATAACACTAGGTATATGTGCATAACATTTATATCACATAATTGAGATAATATAGTAATTATGCCAAAAAAATTGAGTTTTCTGTAGTACATGATTTTAAAAAAAATAAAACGTCAACATTTTTTAAAAAATTCTAGAGGTTCATCAAGAAATTCATATTTTTTTATTTTAATAAATTTTTATCATAAAAAAAAAGGAGCCCACTCAGAAAGAATGCTTGAACATCCTGTAAAATTATCACATTTCTGTATCTTATGTATTCTGAAATAGCAGCTCATTAAAGAGGTAGGTGATGACAAATTCCCTATTTTATTGCATCACAGATTTGGTTGGACATACCTGTGAGACTTCCAAGAAAATTTAGAAATTTTATGTTCTTATTGACCTGTCATACAATAGTAAACATTACATTTGGAATTCACTACATAGTATATTACCTTTAAACTTCGGATCCTGAAGCAGTTGGGAGGATTTTTCTGAGTGATTTTCTTTTATGTGAAGATGGAGTTTCCTGCTGAAGAAACCAAAAATAGTTGCTCATCACAAAGGGATCCCATCTACCTTGATATGTATGTTCCATTTATAATATATCTTGTTGGAAACATTTCCCTTGCTCATCGCTAATTGCACCCAAATTCTCTGGAAAGAGGTCTAAATGCAAATGTTGTTGTCATTAGCTAATGCTGGATTTCTGACAATGAAGTCATTAATCCTCGTGGCCTCCAATATTTTTCACTTATGGATGGGGCATTAGAAGTGGCCGGGCATATTTTAAGGTGGTCTCGATCCATTTCCTCTTGCAGATCACATAGAGGACAGAGTGGTGAAGAATATATATATATATATATCCCAATTCTGTTTAAATGTTTTGCCAGACAATCATGTCCTGTAATCAACCTGAAGGTTGCAACTGCTGTTTTTGAGGATATGCAGGAATTATTGTTTGAATGTTTGTAGTTCCCATCTTTTATTCTTTGATTTTTCATAGAAATATTTTGCAATAACTTTATTTTTATTTTTATGTTACTGCGAAGCGGCAAAATAGTAGGTCTTTTAAGCCAAGTGAACTAAATAAAGAAACTAAAATGTCGCAAAAAGAGAGAGCTCTAGTAACAGGAGTAGGGGAAGAGGCAGATAGGCCTAGCTATCAGATAGAAACAGTAAGTGAAGAAGAGGTAGCGATAGGAAAAGACCAAAGGTTAATGATGATCATGTTTGAAAGACTAGAACAAAGTTTAAGTCAGAAAATGGAGGGACTGAGACAGGACATAGAACAAAGTTTAGGTCAAAAACTGGAACAGAATAAGGAAGAGATAGGTCAGAAAGTGGAGGAAGTGAGAAAGGACTTAGAGCAGAAAATAGAATTAGGAAGACAGAACTTAGAGCAGAAAATAGAATCAGGAAGACAGCAGTGTAAAGAAAATATGAAAGTAATGGAAACTAATTTAAAATTAGTACATAAAAACTTAAATGAGACAAAGGAAGCCTTAGAAGCTAGGATAGGAATCATAGGAGATAGGATGGGAAAAATTGAATCGGAAATGAGAGAAAATAAGATTGTATTAGAAGGAGAAATTGGTAGATGTAGAGATGAAATAACAGAATGTAATGCAAGTGAAGACTGTAAGATTACAAATGTAAATTCAGAAATAACTGAGGAATTAAGGAAAGAAATTGAGGTAGTAAAGAAAGGAATTATTAATGAAACTGTAGAACAAATTGTAATTCCTAAAATTAAGACTATGGCTGATGTGGTGCAATCGCAACAAGATGCTATGAATGATATGAAACAAAGTCACTTAGAAATAAAGAATGATTTAAAATCAATTTGTGAAGAAATGAAAAAAAGGAAAAGAAAGTTTGGCTAATGTAAATGATGTGAATGCACTACAAAAGCAAGATGATTTAGATGTAAGTAATGTACAAGATGAGAGTTATTTGAATGATGTACAAAATGTTGACTCACCATACAGAGAAAGAGGTTCACAATTAAACAATGACACAACACACAATACATGCTACACCAACAGCATACTACATGAAATCACACCACCTACATTTGACCAGGAGAAGGGAGACGATCCAAAACTCTTTGTTAAAGAGATGGAAGAGTATTTTAAAGTGAAAAGGATACCAAATGAGCTTAGGATGATGATAGTCAAGAAAAGCTTAAAAAACAAGCATTAGAATGGCTTAGGTTAACACTAGCTGGCCATGAACCGTATAGCTCATTCATAAATCTATTCCTATCAAGGTATTGGGGCCCAGCTAAGCAAAACCAAACTAGAGTAGAGCTAGCGACAGGAAGATATGATCCAATCAGAGGGTTATTGCTAGTCGATTATTTTATGAAAGTAGCCAACAAAGGGAAGCTATTAGACCCTAACCTGTCGGAAGCGGAGTTAATTACCAGCATAACAAGACATTTCCCAGACACAGTGAGAACAGGGTTAATTGTTGTGAGACCAGTAAATTTTGCAGACATGATAGAATTACTAACAGTCTTCGAAACACAAAATGGTCAGCCTAATGAACATAGACATAGAAACGGTCATCCAAACTCACCTATTTTAAATAGGAGCACGGCTACAAACAACCAGAATGAGAGAGAAGATAGAAATACTAGGAGCACCCATGACAGGGGGAGAGGGGCAGACCATTTCCCACAACCACACAATCATGGCAAAAGAATGGAGAACACGAGACAGCGGTACCACGACACAATACTGAGTGGTGAATCGAGATACCGAACGCATTGATATGATCGGGGGAGACCAGGAGACCGTACCCATCAAGTGAATCACATAAGATTCTGTAGGGAATATTTAAACAGCCAAAGGTGGTCATACAATAGGGGTTCATACCTAAGGGGCAGAAACCAATGGAACACCGGCAACATAAGACAACAGAATGAAAATGTGCCGAATAGGACCGACGCTGCACAGAATACAGAAACAAGAATCACCTCTAACGCCCAGGAAAACTAAGTACAAGTCAACTTTGTGTCCCGGAAGTTGACCTGTGTGGCAGTAGGGGCAATATTGACCAACATTGTATAGTAGGTACCTTGAGGAGACAGGCAAGTGAAAGGAAGGAAATAACCAATCCACCAATGATTAGGCTTAAGGTATGGGGTATCGAATTGCCAGCAATGATTAATACAGGAGCCAGCACATCAGTATGTGACGAACAGCTGTTCCAGGAATTAATAACAAAGAGAAATGCTGAATTCTTGCCTGTGTGTGGAGTATATTGCGGCACAGCGATTGGCAAGAAAAAGGAACATGTTAAATACCAGGTAAGGCTGGTAATAGAAATCGGAAGCTGGAAGTTCGATTTTATTGCCCTGGTAATACCTAGACTAACAGCTACCCTAATCATTGGCAGTGATTTGCTTAATCTTTGGAGGTTGGTGATCGATTATGACCTACATGAATTTATTATCAAGGAAGGAACCTTAGAGCGCACCGCAAAGTTCCTGGAGGAGGAAACAGACCAGACAGGGATCCATCCGGATGAGCAGTTTTTTGTGGAGAACATCAATGTCCACGAGAATAGGTTGCTAGACCTAAGGATAAGTAAGGAGAAAACAGGTTGGACGGGCGAGGAGGATACTAATGTTTGCAGCCATTGGATCTGCACAGAAGACGAATACGTTACCGTGAACAACTACCAACCTGAACCACTACCAACAGATGAAGAAGAACCAACGTCACAGCTAATCGACGAGAAGGTCTGGGGAGCACACGGCATCTCTGAAGAGGAAAGGAACCAACTTAGAAAGATATTAATTAAAAACAGGAAAGTTTTTAATAAAAAGCCAGATACTGTAATAAGTATGTACATACTTTCAAAGTTAAAGATATCACCCCCTATTCACATAAATCCAGGCCCATCCCCAACTCCATCAGGGAGGAAGCAGACAGAGTGATCCAGAAAATGTTGGCAGACGGAATAATAGAACTCTCGGACTCATGTTATGTGAATCCAGTGGTATGGGTCCACAAGAAAGAGAGAAAATTGAGGATGACCATTGATGCAAGGAAAATAAATGCGCATACCTTGCCAGATCATTACAGGCCTGAGGGGGTAGACCAACTGATATCAAAATTGAAGGGAGGTCAACATTTTACTAGTCTTGACCCGACAGCATCATTCTGGCAAATTCCTCTTCATCCAGACGTCAGGAAATATACCTGCTTCCTGCACAAAGGAAAGGTGTGTCACTTTTTAAAATGCGCCTTTGGATTATCAACCAGTAGCAGTGCGCTACTGAGGGCTCTTGATAAAGTTTTCAGGGATACTATCGAGGCTTTTGTAATGCAATATGTTGACGATTTTTTAATATACAGCAAGGATCCCGAGTCACATTTACATCACATGGATTATGTATTGTCCAAGTTTCAGGAAAGCAACATGACCCTGAACTTGGAGAAGTGCAAATTTTTTGTCAAAGAGGCAGAATTTCTAGGCCACATCATTACACCTGATGGTAATCCGGAGAGAGTCAAGGCCATAGAGTGTATACCACCCCCACATAACTTGAAACAGTTGAGAGGGTTTCTGGGTATTTTACAGTACTAATCAAAATTTGTGATTAACTACGCTAAGGAATTAGTACCCCTTAGAGAACTGTTGAGAAAGGATACTAAGTGGGAATGGAATGCCAAACACCAGGTAGCCTTTGAGAAAATCAAAGAACTTTTTAAGCACAGTATTCTCCTGGAACGACCAGATCCAAATTCACCTTTTCTAATATACACCAATGCTAGTGCTCATATGGAGCAATATTGGCACAAGAACATGCAGATGGCAACAAACATGTAATTGCCACAGCTTCTAGATTTCTAAACAAGATAGAAGCCAATGCCTGCATAACGGAATTAGAAATAGGTGCAATCCATTTTGCGTTAAAAAAGTTCAGGCAATATATCTACCATTATAAAATAATTATATATACTGATCACGTAAGCCTGTCCTTCATCCAAAAATGCAAGCTAACCAACTCCAAAATCTCAAGGTACATACATGAAATAACGTCGCATGACATAGAGATCAGACATATCCCAGGCAAGGAGAACATCTTTAGTGACTTATTGTCAAGATTAAGATCAGAAAGTCACATACCCGATACGGTATATAATCCACACCATGAAATTAAAATTATGCAGATAAATAGTAAGGAAAGCAACGAAATCTTACAAGACTTCAAAAACATGGCGAAGCTACAGCAAGAAAACCCTGAATTGAAGGGCTATTCGACAAGGCTCCAGACATAGTACCAAAATTGGAAGCCCAGATAGGGAAATTTAGGAACATCCTGTTTAAATTACATGGTCACAACATAAGGAAGTGGAAAATGATAGTACCAAATTCCTTATAGGACAGGGTTATTTTGGCATTCCATCACTCGATGCTTCACTCTGGCACTGAGAGAACAATGCTTGCAATTGAGGAAGTACTATACATCAAACATCTTGGCAAGAAAGTCAGGAAGTTAATTTCCTCATGCGTATGTCAGAAGGCCAAGCCAATCAATGTAAGATACGATGTCGTTCCACAATCCATCTTGAGAAACGAGAAAAATGCATTGGTGTGCATCGATGAACATGGCGAGCTACCAAGGGGGAAACATGGAAACAGATACATCTTCGTCATGTTTGATGTTTTCACAAAATTTACTAAGATATACCCCATCAGGAACATTAAAAGTAGGACTTGCCTGAACAAAATCGTTAAGGATTATATTCCAAAATATGGGAATATAAAAGCAATTCTTTCGGATAATGCAACAATGCATAAAAGTAAATTATTCCAGGACACCTTAAGAACATTAGGAATAAAATTATACTATTCTTCAGCCTATTATCCTCAAGGAAATCCGACAGAAAGAACGATGAGAAATAAAAGTGTATATTTCGCCTACTTTGCCACAAGGACCATACTTCCTGGACGGAAAAACGTAGGTACATAGAGGAGGTGATTAACCATTCGGTGAACCCCACGACCAAGTTTGCCCCAATCGAATTGATGACCAACACAAAACCCAAGACATTGACAATTGACATTGACACTACGATGGCTGCTCAAAGGGAATTGACAGAGAAGGAAAAATGTCAATTGGCATTCAGAAGGTTACAGCAAAAGGCAGAAAAAGGGAGAAACAAGGTAAAAAGATTTATCAGGAAATGGTCCCCACAAATTGGAGAAAAGGTGCTCTTAAGAAGCCACAAAGCATCCAAGGCATCTGAGAAAAGATCTGGAAAGATGGAACAACTGTACACTGGACCACTGGTCATAACAAAACAGCTGGGTGATCATACGTATGAGCTACAGAATACAAATGGCAAGTTGGTAGGAAGATACCATAAAAACAAATTGAAACCATACAAAGACAGGACCAAATAGTCTTTGCCAACAAACATGTAAGGCAGGAATAATAGAGATGATGGAAAATAATAATTTTTAATGGGTTACTTATAGAAGATTATGTTCAGATTGGAAAATACAACAAGAAAGAAAATCAACATAGTCATTGACTATAATGACCACTGAGAGCATTGTCAACAAAGACAGATGAGGACACTGATTGTCATTAAAGAAGTGAATAGCGACGGAAAATAATGTGTTTTTGACATAAGGATGTCAGGGACAAAAATAAAAAAGGGAATCAATTGTGATGACAAAGATAAAATATTTTTGACACAAAGGTGTCGAGGGTGAATTGAGAAGAATAATAATACAATTGCAGAATAATTATAAGTATAGAAGTTTTCTCTTATAGAGATAAGAGATACAGAGGTGACAATTAGTGAAGTAAGAAAAACCATAGTCAGAAAAGCAATGCCCATGAATTAAGATGGATATAGCCAATGCTAAGCTTGAAGAAATGTCGAACTAAACAATAGTGAATAAGAACCCAATTAAAAAATGGTACCATTAGTAACATCAGAGTTTAAGAATTGACTCAACGGCCTGCCTATACATAATAAGCTTACCAGACAAAGAAGACAAAGAACTGAATAAAATATTGCCATAAATATGATCATAATCATTAGCTCAAGATTTGTATCCTGTTTTTCTCTCCTCATAACAAGGAACATAAGTCAAAAGCCACACAATAAACCATGATACACTTAAATTATATTTGTGTCAATGTCAAATGTATAATAACTGAATGTGTTGTATAATAACTGAATATGTGTTGTAGAATAGCTGAACATGTGTTGTATAACTGAATATGTGTTGTATAATAACTGTATATGTATTGTGTAATAACTGAATATGTGATTTTTATAAAGACATGCTGTGTCATGCCAAAACAAAAGACAAAAACATACAGCGAAGAAGACTGTAAAGAAAAAAAAAAATATTGTACAAAGTGATTGTATCAGAGGAACAGGGAGAAATGTTGTATTGTGTTTCAAGATTGTAACTATAGGTGACAACTTGAAAAACAAAACAAGGAGCATGTGAGACAGAATATTAGAAGACCCCAAAAGAAAATCGTTTATGTGAATATTTGTTAGGAGTGTAATTTGTTTTTTGATGTTGGTATGAGATGGTTAATTGACGAAAACGTGTTACTAATGTTCATTGTTACGAACAATTAAGTTTGTTTAAAGACGTCATAAATATTTCCATATTTAATTTTAATATAGGTATATGTATAAATATTAGAATTATATGTGTTCAGTCTTGATAGCAAAGGGAGAATGGTTAGGGATCGCTTCCCTAACAATACAGGAACTATTTGATGGGCGCATGCACGGATGTACGCATGGCAGTCGGAATGATAGACTCGCAACTAAAAGAATCGGGACTAGCGCCTAAATGTTCAGGGTGATAGGACGTTTTTTGGTAGCATGTGAACATTGTAGAACATTTACCAGACTTTCATCAAGCTTTGGTTCCACTTTTTGAAAAAGTGGAAAGACTTAAATAACCTAAAACAGTGCTAAGAGGATTTATTTAAATGTAAAATAGAGAAAAAGTGTTAATAAAATAATACATTGTGGTGAAGAAACATCATGTGATTATTCATTCCATCTGTTACGGGAAATAAGTGCCACATCGCACAAAATTGTAACAACTCTACAATAAAAACAGCACCACTAAAAACCAATTTAACCTGTTTGACACCATTCTTTCCATCACTTTTGCTATTATGCTAGTAAGAGCTATTAGTCTATAATTTTTTATTTCTGATGCTGTTTTATCTTTCTTCAAGAGTGGGACAATTATTGCTTTTTGCCATTCAGCAGGTGCACTGGTTTTCCAGGATAGATTGTAGAGTTTCAGTAGTTGTTGTTTTGCTGTTTTTCCAAGGTTTTTTATGAACTCTGGATGTATGTGATCTGGTCCAGGAGACTTTTTGTTTTTTAGATTATTTATTGCAATGTTCAGTTTTCTTGCATATTAAAATTTTGAAAAAAGATATTGCACTGAGCGTTAGGATCACATTCTCTTTCTTGTTTCAAATCTTTCTTAAATTCTTTACGTTCCTTTTTATTCTTTCTTGTTACCTTATGTGAATTAGCATAATGTTTCGGCTATGACTGCATCATTTACTAATATTTTATTGTTGTGTATGATAGGTGTGCTGTTGTCTTCTTTTCTGTCCTTGTCATTTTTTATGAACTTATGAGCTTTGTTACCATCTGTCCTATAATCCATTTTTTTAAAAAAATTATTAAAGTGATTCTTTTTAGCAGTATTAATTTCTTTTTTTAGTGAGGCACATTTCTTCTGCCATATTTGTGTATCCGATATGTTTTTTGTTTGTTCAGTTGTATTTCTAGCTATATCCCTTTGCTTTTTCAGTTCTTCTAACTGGGGGTTCCAAAAGGGTTTGAAATTTTTAATTCTTCCACGAGGAATATGTTTTTTTGCGGTTTCTAGGATGACTTTACAGAAATTTTTGTTCATATGATCTGGTTAGTCATGTAGCTGTGAGTTTGTTTGTTCTTTAAATTTATGTTCTAATTCAGTTTTATATTTGTTCCAATCTGCTTTTTTGAAGTTCCAATACAGATTCGTGAGACCTTGACTGTTATTTGTATTCTCTAGTTTTATATCAGCAATTACTGCTCTGTGACCAGAACTTGGATCTTCTATAACTTGTTTTTTAATTTTTGAAGCAATATCTGTTGTAGCTAACAAGAGGCCTGGGTTACTGCCTGCTCTAGAGTAATGTATGAAGGTTGTGGGATCTTCTTTACTATAAATCAGTTCAAAAGTTGTGGTATTTAAAAATTCTTCCACTATCTTCCCTGTAGAATCCACTTTTTCTTGTTTTTTATGTTTTTTAAGTATTCCTTGGATCTTATCTCTAAATTTATTTTGGTTTTTCCTATATACACTTCATTACAGTCACTGCATTCAGTTTGGTATGTGCTAGATTTCTTATTAGGTGGGATGGCACCTTTGATGTTTGAGTTTAGTAGATTTTTTATGGAGTAGTGGTTCACCTGTGCTAGCTGAACATTTTGTTCTTTGAAAACATTTTTGAATATTTCAAAGGCCAATGGATGGAATGTGAAATTTTTTAATGTTATTTTTGTTTCTGCTGCTGTGAGTGTTGTACTTTCTTTTAGTAACTTATTGTTTCCACTTGTTTCACTTTTTTATCTATTAATGATTTGGGGAAGCCATTTTTTGTGCTATTTGGATTATTTTGCAATATTCTGCAATATTCTGCTTTATTTTCTGTTGGAAGGGAGATGTTCGCCAATCTATGTGCTAAACTATTGAGGATTGCCTGTTTGTGACTTCTTAGATTGTAACTATGAGCTTTTAAGTAATTGTCTATGTAGTTAGTTTTCTGTGAATGCCGAAGTTTATTCTATTCTTGTTTTTGATTATTTGTAAATCCAAAAATGGTAGTTTCCCATCTTTTCCAATTCCACAGTAAACTTTATGCTTTTTTCCTGGATGTTTAGGAGTTTTAGAGCATCACCGAAGTGGTTTTTTGGGATATTGCAAGTATGTCATCTACATACCACTACTAGAATTTGAACATCCATGGGAAACTTTTGGTAATCCTTATTTCTAATGCACTCATGTAAATATCTGCCAACAGAAGGGTGAGAGAGCATTGCCCATTGCTAAACCTGAAGTTTGACGAAATGTTTTGTTTGGCACTGAAAGAAATTTTGTTCTGTGCATAGTTTGGTGAGTTCTATATATTGTGTAATTTCTGGTGATGACATTCCAATTTATTAGAGCCAGTTTTTGATCAACAGTGAAAGTTGTTTTAGTGGTACACTGGAGAACAGTGATTTGACATAAAACGAGACAAGGGTGTCTTCTTCTGTTAGTTCAAAGTCTTTTATGCATTCTATCAGTTCATAGGTATTTTTAATGCTCAGACTGTTGAATTTAGGAAATGAGTTGAATTTCTTGGTTAGCCATTTTGCCAGTTTGTAGGCTGATGAGTCTATGCTGAGTCTATAGGTCTCACTGCTATCCCTGGTTTGTGTATTTTGGGTAAGCCACAGATTCTGGGTAAGATGTTTTTGAAATTTTACATACAAGTGGTTAGGGAGTTTTTACTGATTGCTTTGTATTCACTGTCCTTTAGCATTTCTTCCATTTTTTCTAAATAATCTGATTTGTTAATTATGACTTTCTTGTTCCCTTTGCCTTGGTGTATATTATGTTTTTGTGCTTTAGGGAATGGATAATGTTCTGTTTTTATTTATTTATGCCAACAAACTTACTATTGGTGTTTTTAAATACACAAACTGTTTGTGGGCAATATTGTGTTTGTTTTCTTTGAATGGATATGGTTTTTATTCCCTCCAAAATCTTTTCACACTGGCTCTTCACCAAGTTTTGTTTAGATGATGGTAAACACTGTGTAGTGATGTTAATATCTGCGATGCAATCTTCAATCTCTGTTAAAAAATAGACGCATGTTTTAAGATCTTGGTTTAAAAGACCTATTTCTTTTATGGAGAAACCTTGATCAGGCAGATTACTACATTCTAAAATTTTGCAAATACATTTCCACATTTCTGCCACTTTTTTCTGCTGTGTATTTGGATGTACAATGCTTGCTGGTGAACTCCCTCCATTATTTCCGTTTTGGTTTTTAATTTTTAACTTTTTACCAGTAGAGTTTTCGTACATCAATTTTGGAGAATGTTGGATAATTTATCCAGTTTTTGTTTTACTTTTAGAGTTTTTGCTTTCATTTTCCTGTTTAAGATTGCCAAATAATTTATCTTTGAGGTTTTTCCAAATTGTGTTTCCCGGCACTTCCATTAAACCTGAATGTAATCTGTATAGTTTGAATTGTATTTCTTCTAACTGCTTGTAATGCTTATTAATTTCTAATTGTAAGACTCTTTTCTCTGCTGCTTTTTGTTGCACATTTCAGATGTTCTGTTTTACTATCTTCTGGACAAATTTCGGGGTTACTTTACCCTGTAGACACAGTTTTAGTCATTTAATATTAGCAAAAGTGTTTCTCTTTCTTTCTTTCTTGAAGTTTTAGGAATGTTTTTATATCTTGCTTTTTTGTTCCAAAGTTTTTATTGAATGCATAATATTTCTTTAAAGGGCTTATCTCGTTTGCCATTTTCTCTTATTCCACCACATGCAGGGTTTGATTTAATTTCCTAAAGACTTGTTTGCCTATTTAACTACCTTGTTTCTTGGAAGTTTGAAAACAGTGTTGTAATAATTTAAACCAAAAAGGTGACTTAATTAATAATGCTACACAACACTTACTTATAATTTCCCGGAACATGTTTCCGAGGCTGACTTTCTTCCATTATCAACTGGACATCGACTGGTTCTCCCTGGTGTGGATGGTGATATTTCCTCTGAGGTCTCCTCTGGTGGTGGTTCAAGGAACTTGCTGAAAATAACCTTCTGGGGGATGTCGAAATTGAATACTCTGTTTCTATTTTTCAAAATGAAGATTTGTTTCTATGTGGACAGCTCTTGTTTCTCCGTTACATGTTTGAGGAGTTTTTGTTCTGGCTTTATGTTATGATTTTTTGTCCAACAGTGAGTTGCAACTGCTGATTTTTCCAACTGTTTGTTTTTTATGTTTTTAAAGTGTTCCTTGGATCTTATTTCTAAATTTGTTTTGGTTTTTCCTATATACACTTTGTTACAGTCACTACATTCCATTTGGTATATGCCAGATGGGATGCCATCTTTGATGTTTGAGTTGTGTAGCTTTTTTATGATGTAGTGGTTCACTGATGCTAGCTGAATGTTTTGCTCTTTTCTTAAACAATTGTCTTGTTTGTGGACCAATGAAAATTAATTTTCTTCTCTTAGCTGCACTTATACTGGGAAATGCCTCTTCAGCACCTGCACTGGGAAACAGTTATGTCAGGTATTTAAAACCTTTCCCTGTTTTGGCCATCCCCTTCACAACATTTTTCATGAGATAGCAGTTTTGTATCTAAAGGCAGAATATACACATTTAAAAGGTTCACCAATGACTTGCGTTTTATATTCTACTTTCCTGGTTTGAGTTCTTCTCCCTTAGGCCATTCTTTGCCTATGTAGTGTTGTTCAATAGCATAATATCCCAGAGGCACAGGAAACAATAGAATTTTGTGAATCCACGCTCTAGTCCTAAGAGAAATCCAATAACTTTTTAATTACCACAAATATGCCAGTTATGTTCCATGTATTTAATGGCTTCTAGAATCAGTGACATACTTTAGTGTGCTTCTTTCATACCAACTCCATGGACCACAGGAACAGATGGCAGTTCATTGCCATTGTGAATTAGTAAGGTCATCAAACTAATTTTGGAAAAATCTACAAATAAATGCCAATGTTTAATACTGTACACAATGTTAAGTTTTGACATCAAGTCAATCACATCGCACCAAACAAGGGAGCAAAACCTCAGGAGGGATGGGTAGGATTTCCCCCCATCAGTGATTTTATACCCAGAATTTCCCCCCACTAAAATATCCCAAGGGGTGGTTTATATAAGACAAACAGCGAAACATACACTACTAAAATGCTTTCCTCCCTCCAACTTTAAATGATTTTGCACCCTGCACCAAACACAAAGTGAACCATCTTGCCTAAAATATGGTAATAGGTCTTGATTCCTATTTTGAAAAAGTTCTATAAACACAGCTGCAGTCATCTGCTTCACATAAGGTCAGCAGTTGTAGTCAGATAAGCTTACACAAGTATGTATGTATACAGATGCAGATAGGCATGATTGCAATGCAGCAAAAAACGTGCAATAACTTTTTTCCCTCTGATAGAAAAATTCTGTCTTCAGCAACCTAATCAGTACATTATTTACAATAAACTCCACTACTTCCCTTTCCAGTTCCCAAAACCTTGTTGAGTTGTGTTATTTACTATAAGTATGATTATAAGATAACATTTTTCTGTGTAGCTTTAGGTGACATGCAAAGTCCAAAACTTTGGTAAATTGCCTTTGTGTTAGATCCTCTGAAATTTAAAAGTGAATCTGCATGAATGGAATATTTGTAATCAACACAATTAAGTTTTATGCTGGCTTTATTTTCTACACTAATCATTTCTTTATTACAAAAAAAATTGCCTATATGTATATTTTAATTTACTTACTAATAGCTGGAATGAGAATGACTGAACAAAGTCTAAATTTGCCTTCAGTTGTTTCATATTTTCTTTAACAGCAGTGATAAATGTCATTCCATAAGGATGGAAAAATAATGTTTTTAATTACAGCAGATCTTCCAATTGGATGCCTCTTTAAAAGTACTCATTCCCATATTTTTGTACAAGGTAGCTATTAACATTCTGTAGTCAAGTTTCTGTATGCAGTAAATTGAAAAGTTACATAAATAGTTTTGAATCTAACATATTTTTAAATATTTCTGTGCAAAATATTTGAACAGTCACTGAACTATAAAAAGCAATATTTCATGTCACTACATATCTGTAGGTACCTACCACCAAATACAAGAATGCACTTTCTGAGATAACTGGGAAGAAGAAAATTTATGTACCTCCAACAGCAATTGTCACATCAAGTCAAAAATCACAGTTTGCATTGGACTTATGTAAAATTTAAGTTGAAAAAGTCAGCAAAATGGACAGAAAGAAGTATGAGGCTTGGGCATATGAAAAAATTATATACCTCTCAGAAATCTGGGAAGGAGGTGCTCAGAAATATGTAACAGAGTAGATCACATTTATGAATTATTTTGCTAAGAATTACTAGGGTTATTGTGAGCAGCATGAGGGGAAGTAGCATTATTAGAAATAGGAAAAACAAGGAGAAAAGAAATAATCTTGGAAAAGATCATCAAATTCTGATGTTGAACTCTAGCAAAAGAAAAGGGAAATATTTCAAGAATATGTATGGATCAATAAAGAAAAGTAGAAAATAAAAATAGTTGGTTGAGTGAGAGATAGAAAATATTAGCACCTAAATATAGGAACAGGAGATATATGAAATTAGGAGAAAGAAATGAGAAAGACTTTTGGAAAAAGGTAAGAGGTAGAATGAAGACAGGAAAACAAGAGATATGGGGAAGTATAAAAAGTAAAAAGTCATTGAGCTTCCATAGAATCCTGAAAAGAGAATAGGTGCAATATTTGCTTCTGTATGAAAACAAATTTATTTCCTATATTAAGAAGCCAGCATTGATAAAATATAGAATACTTTAAGGCAATATATCTATGAAAATTAAAAAATCCACAATTTTCTTCTGATTGCTTTGAATGTTTTTCCACACATGCAGAACATAATGTCATATGTGAAACCATTTTTAAATTATTAATATATTTATTAATAATAAATCACTTTTTGATGTGCTCATATGAAATGACCCTTGGACCCTAGAGTTTATTGTACCTCTCCTAAATTTTTAATTTGAGTTCAGTATACAAATATAAAGAAATTGTCATACCAAAATTGCTTAGATTTAATTAGTTAAGAGAAAAAAAAATTTTTTGTATACTATTTATCAATATTTTCAATTTTTTCAGTATGACTTATGAAAAATATTTAATTTCAGCTCTATTATTTAATATTTTTTAACTAGAGCATGATAAATTTTAATACCTTATACACTGAAGATCTCCTGAAAATGTCAAGCTAATAAGTTATAAACTAGGGTCCAAGGAGCATTTTGAATCGTGAAATATTCTGGAAAAAAAAAGAACTGAAAAAAATGAGCTTTAAAGTTTAACAGTATGTTTTCGCACTTTACCTAAATCCAATTAACTTAAAATTAGGGTGAGCAAGGTCCAGGCCAGGACTCTCACCTAAGCCGGGGTGGTGCCCAGGATGTGAGCATGCCATCGGAGACATTTGCAATGGTGGAGGATATCATCGCCATGAGTTCTTTTAAAACTCAAAAAACAAAACATGCCAAAGCCAGTGAAAAGGAAGTAGCAGAGTTGAGTGGTCCTCGCTACTTAGTGATATCAAGAACAGAGGAAGGTAAAACATTCAGATCGGTGAATCCTTTCGTGATACAGAAGGGTCTCGATAAGATAGCTGGCCCAGTGAAGAACTGCACAAGATCGCGAAACGGCACGCTGCTTGTTGAATCTATTTCAGCAGCACAGGCAGCTACTATTGTAAAAGCCAACATGTTAGCCAGCTATGCGGTGCGTGTAGAGATGCACAAAACGTTGAACTTCTCTCGCGGCGTTGTGAACACACGCGCATTGGACGATATGTCCAATGATGAAATTAAGGAGAACCTCGCAGATCAAGGTGTAATATCTGTTTATCGGGTTCAGAGAAAAGATGGAGGCGAATATCTGCCTACCCGTACCCTTTTCCTTACCTTTAATCGGGTGGATCTCCCGCAAAGGTTAAGGCTGGGTACGAGGCCATTGAAGTAAGACCTTACATTCCGAGCCCGCTTAGATGTTACAAATGCCAGCGCTTTGGTCATACAAGTGACACGTGCAGTGGTAGAGCTACCTGCGTAAGCTGTGGAGGCATCGCCCATGACGATGACTGTACCTCACCTCCCAGTTGTATTAACTGCAGGGGAGAACATCCAGCAAACTCCCGAGAATGTCCGCGCTATATGGAGGAAAAAGCTATCCAGGAGATCAGGGTTAGAGAGAAGGTGTCCTTCTCAGAAGCCCGAAAGCTCTTACGTTTGCGCCAGCCCACTATCCCGAACTCCGGTACCTATAGCTCGGTTGCAGCTAAAGCAGTACCATGTCGGGAAATCGCATCTCAAACTAGCGATATAAATGGGGCAACAATCTCAGACAAAATTCTTGTAGCTAGGTCACATCCAAAGCCTCAGACATCACCTAAGTCCGCCAGAGCATCTACAAGCACCGCAGTTCAATCCAGCAGATCAGGAAGGTCACCAACAAAGAAGCCGACCTCGACAAGTAGACCGATTGTATACGATGGTTCACCGATCAAGTTTAAGACCGAGTATAAAAGATCCGATTTCCTCAAGGCAAGCAAGGTTTCTCCCAAGCCATCAAAGGGAAAGAAAAAGCCATCTCCTAGGAGATCCTCTTCAGAGGGATCCTCTGGTATGGCTACAGACCGGCAAATGTCATCTTCGCCGGTCTCCGTGTCAAATCGGTTCGAAGCTCTCGAACCGAAATTCTCTATGGGAACACGGACGTCCTCGACAGAGGACATGGAACTAGAATCTGTCCACACTGGGAGACCCCCAGTGGAAAAGAGGCGCGAAAAAGCGTCCGATAAAAATGTAAGCCCTAGAGAGAAGAAAAGGGCGAAATTAATTCGACAACCGCCTATTCCAAAGTAATGAAGAGTTACCTTGGAACTATCTGTCCCATACACAATGCAATATGGCTATCCTACAATGGAACATACGTGGAATTCGAACTCAACGGCCAGAACTTGAGCTTTTGCTCAAAGAATACGAACCTCTGGTTGCATGTTTGCAAGAGACTAAGCTGCGTCCTCAGGACGCTTTCCATCTAAGGCGATACACCCCAATACGGTGTGATGTTACACCAGAAGAGGGTGTACCGGCACATGGCGGCGCTATGATGCTTGTTAGAGATGACGTGTATATGCAAACTCTACCATTGCACTCTGATCTACAACCAGTTGCTGTATGGATTAAACTGCCAAACATACATTTCACCATCTGTAATATTTATTTGCCTCTGTCCCATGACTTCTCGCACATTGATTTAGAAGATCTAGTTTCCCAGTTGCCAACACCGTTTCTGTTGGTGGGAGACTTCAATGCGCACCACCCACTATGGGGTTCAAGTCGCGCTTGTGCGAGAGGTACCCTCATTGCCGATTTCCTCGACAGTCACAACCTAGCTCTCCTCCACACTGGAGAGCCAACATTCATTTCTGACTCTCACAGCACCTTCTCACACCTCGATCTTGCAGTTTGTTCACCTCAGTTGGCAGCCTCCTTACAATGGAATGTCATCTCTGATTTACACTCTAGTGACCACTTCCCATGTCTTATTAGTCTCTTGACGCAACATACATTTTCCACACGTATGCCCAGATGGCGTTTGGACCATGCCAACTGGAACCTTTACACCCAGTTGGCTGTCTTTACGTACAACGAGCACGACTCAGTGAATAATTTGGCGCAGCATCTCACGGAGACGATTCTCTCTGCTGCTAAACAATCGATTCCGCGGTCGACTACACACTCCCGTCGATTTCCCGTCCGCTGGTGGACGGAAGAATGTCGGAATGCCATTCGTGCTCGAAGGCGTGCACTTAGGGTTTTCGAACGTCACCCTACTTTGGAAAACCTAATCGAATACAAGAAAATGCGCGCGAGGTCCAGACAAGTCATTAAGGATAGCAAAAAGTCATCATGGAGCAAATTTGTAGCTTCATTTAACCGACACACACCTTCCTCGGTTGTGTGGGATAGATTAAGGCGTGTTGCAGCTAAAACGACCCAAATACCAATAGCGGGACTAAAAACAGCCACAGGAGCTGTTGTTGATTCATTTGAAGTGGCCAATACCTTTGGCAGTGCTTTCACACAAGTGTCCAGCTCGGAAAACTACTCCCCGGAGTTCCTTCCAATTAAAACTCAGGTGGAATCTCAAGGCTTCTCGTTTCGTTCTAGAAACGTAGAAGATTACAATCGCCTTTTCACCATGGCAGAGCTGGAGTATTCCCTGAAATCTTCGCGATGTTCAGCACCAGGACCGGACGGTATTCATGTACAAATGTTACAACGGCTCTCTCCTGAAGGTAAGGCATTCCTGCTCGAGGTCTATAATCGTGTTTGGGTTGACAGTATACTCCCAGAAAATTGGCGGGAGGCCACCGTTATTCCCATCTTGAAGGCTGGAAAGGACCGTCATCTTCCCTCCAGCTATCGTCCTATTTCCCTCACCAGTTGCGTTTGCAAGGTGATGGAACGCATGATCAATGGACGATTGGTATGGTGGTTAGAAAGTCGTAACCTACTGACTAACATCCAGTGTGGTTTTCGACGACGCCGTTCATCTGTTGACCATCTTGTGTCAATATCGACACAGATAATGGACGGCTTTATGAACTGTCAAACCGTTGGCATATTTTTCGATCTTGAGAAGGCTTATGATACGTGCTGGCGAGCAGGGATTCTACGTTCCCTGTATGCCTGGAACATACGTGGACGCCTACCACTTTTCATTCAGGAGTTTATGAAGTACCGCTTTTTCCGAGTAAGGGTCGGCTCGATTTTTTCTAATTCTTTTGTTCAGGAGGAGGGAGTACCTCCGGGTTCGGTGCTAAGTGTCACGCTCTTTGCTATAGCAATTAACTCCATCTGGAAATGTGTTCCCCCTGGAGTTTCGTCATGCCTATTCGTAGACGACTTCGCTGTCTATTGCACTTCTCAGCGCACGGCGTTCTTACAACGGCGCCTGCAGCAATGTTTGGACAACCTTAGAGAATGGAGCGTGAGAAACGGCTTCCGTTTCTCAACTGAGAAGACAATCTGCGTTAATTTCTGGCGCCGTAGGAGACGATTACCACCTTCGCTCCGATTTGGTCCAGATTCACTTCCCTTCGCAGAAGAGACGCGCTTCCTGGGTTTGATCTTGGACAGGAAGCTTAGTTGGTCGTCGCATATTGCACAGCTAAGAGCGAGATGTGACAGTTCCCTAAATATTATGCGAGTACTGAATGGCAAATCGTGGGGAGCGGATCGAACAATTTTGTTGCGAATATATCGCGCATTGGTCCGATCCAAGCTAGACTATGGGTGTATTGTTTATTCGTCAGCACGACCATCTGTGCTGAGAATATTAGACGTGGTCCATAATAGGGGCATCCGCATTGCAACAGGAGCTTTTCCAACAAGCCCAGTGGTGAGCCTTTACGCCGAGTCCGCAGAACCTCCTCTGCAATATCGGCCTGAGATTCTCTTGACAAATTATGGTTGTGCGCTTAGATGTATGCCTAAGCACCCAACGTTCGCTTCTTTTTTCACCACCACGCTAAAAGAACGATATAGAAATAGCTCCCTTAGTCTAAAGCCTGCGGGGTTCCGTTTCCAAGAGCTCCTAGTGAAGCTTGGAGTGGAACTGCCTGTGATGTTCGCCAAGGGCGAGAGACTTTACCCCCCTTGGCTATCTGGTACGCCCCATGTAGATCTTGGGATGACCATACACCAGAAGTCCACGATGCCTATTTCAAGTATCCGCACGTGTTTCTTAGAATTTTTGTCAGGCTACTCTGACCGTCGATATATTTACACCGATGGATCAAAGAACACCAACGGTGTCGGATGTGCTTATGTTTATGGAACCGAACCATATACATTCGGTTTTCCAAATAGCACTTCCATTTTTACTGCAGAGCTTTATGCAATTTATCGAGCCGTTTTGTATGTTCGCCGTCATAAATTAGGTGACTGCCTGATTTTGAGTGATTCCCTTAGTGCACTGCAGAGTCTTTGTCAGTTGTACAACCCCCACCCTATTGTACAGCGTATCCAGGATGCCCTCCATGTTTTACACGCTTCTGGTGTTGACGTGGTGTGTGCATGGATTCCTGGTCACGTAGGTTTGCCTGGGAATGAAGTGGCAGATTTAGCAGCAAAGACGTCAACTACAGAACCTAGTATTACCATCTCACTTCAGGCTTGAAGTGCGGAGAGCGGTGCTGTCGTCCTGGCACGACGAGTGGTCAGCTCTCCGCGGTAATAAGCTTAGAGAAGTGAAAGAATTTCTGATAAACTGGGTAACTTCCTGTCGCACATCTCGTCGCGAGGAGGTTAGTTTGGCTCGATTAAGAATAGAGCACTGCAATTTTTCGCACGGTTACCTATATAAAAGGGACCCTGCGCCTCTATGTTGGTTCGCCACGTGCTGCTAGAGTGTTGCTCTCTAGCGCACCTTCGGGATTCTCTGCAGCTGCCTGCCAGACTTGCAGAGGTCCTAGCGGACGACAAAACAGCGGTTGATAGAGTTTTTAATTTTTTAGCGGAGTGCAATATCAATTTGAGGATTTAAATTTTTTAATTATCTGTTTCTGCTTTTGGACATATTTATCACCTTGTTTCATATCTGGCTATTGCCACTGATTTTTACCTTTGTAAACTTTTCTTGTTGCTAGTATTTTTATTTTTTGAATGAAATTTATGTCTGGCTATTGGCAGGAATCTTTTAAGGGCGCTGATGACCTAGAAGTTGAGCGCCCTTAAACCAAACCAATTGACAATTAAAATTCCCCACACCACATGTGGGAACCTTATTTCTGGGCCTCAGTAGCACTTTTTGAGAATTTTAAGTTTGCTTGGCTATTTCTTAATGTGGAAACTTTCCTTTCGCCTTCACATTGTTCACAAAATTTAGAAATTTATTGTTCTTAGCTAACCTCTACACTATGATGCACTTTTGCAAATTTAAACAAAATTCATAAAATATCTGCTTGTTATGGCTCTACTATAGACTAATGAATAACTTAAAATCGATTAACTAGCTACCTAAACAATGCCTGATATATAACTGGAATACTGAAATAACCTGTACAGAATTACAAAACACTGAAGGCATTTCTCTGTTGGAAGCAAAACATGTGTCAGATTCACGGCATTTCAGTTTGATATATCAAATTCATTTCAGCACAGCCAACTCACAACCTTTTTGGAGCAAAATTTCCTGCAAGAGACCAAAATGAAAGCCAGTGAAAATGAAAAATGCATTTCAAAGCTGTAGCGATGAAGTTTAGAGAGGAATGCTCACCTGCACTGGGACATTTAAATACTCTCCTGGAGCTTTAAAAATGACTGATACTGAGAAAACTAAAATGTGTAATTAAAGTACAAAGAATAAGAATAATAAAAAATGCAAAAAGTAAAAATCAACATTTTTGGCAATTTTCACCAAATTTCATAGATATGAGACAGAATATATGGTTGGACCCCAAAAGGAAATCATTTATGTAAATATTTATTACAAATGTAATTTATTTTTCATGTTGATAAGAATTAGTTGAGTAACAAAAACGTGTTGCTATTTTTCATTGTTAGTAAAAATATAATTATTTAAAAACATCATAAATGTTAAGTTTCATGCTTAAATTTAATATGTATAAGTAAAAGAACCATATATATTTAATGTTAAAAGTGAAGGGAGAATAGATAAAGATCACTTCCCTAACAATACAGGAACTATTTAATGCAGGAAAATATAAAGTGAATGCATATGTGCATGTATACAAAGAAGGGCATCATGTAAAGTAGTGCCAAATTTGTTATTAGCGTCTGTATGTTTTAGAGGTAAAGACGTGTTTCTGTAACGCTCGTGGATATGGGTCGAAAAGACTTTATAAAAGTGGAAAGATTATAAATATAATAGTCTCATAGCTCAACGAAAAGTATTAATTCATTTAAATATACAGCACCAGATACATTGCCTTAAACAAATTACCCTCCAACAACTAATATGTTTCTAAGACTAGTACTTCACAACATTAATTTCTTTGTTTTATGGAATTTAAAAATGTTACTATGATATATAAGAAAAATGTATCTTTTAATTAAGTTAATGCAATTTTGAAGTTTTTACAACTTTATAACTTTTCTCAACAGTGATAAACCAGAAACTTACTGCTCATAAAAAAGCATCTTTACGGAATAAATCAAGGTAAGCATTATTTTCTTTATAAAACCCAGCTTTTTAAAGTGTAAATATCTAATTTGTAAGATGCATAATTATTCATTAATTCTGCTTACCAGCCTCAAGCTGTGTGCATCCTCAAAGGCTATATAGTTTGGTTACCTATGCATCAAACAGCCTAAAAGAACTTATATGTCAGACAAATTAAAATAAAATCAGTTTAATGCTTCATATGCCCCAATGCATATTGTTTCATCTTAATCATTTCACTTTAGTAAAAATCTAAATAGCAATTGTATTAATAATAATAAATGGATCATTACAATGGGTAAGATTTTATCTTATCCATTACTTTCTATTATATTCCCCTCCTAATATACAGTAATAAATTATGAGTAAGTTGGTTACTTTATTTAAATAAAAAACTAAACCACTAGCGCTACAGCACAAAAAGGGCCTTGGCTTGCCACTCAGCCGCTTTGTCCCCCACCTCTGCCCACTACAGGCATCATTGGTGGGCTGCTGTGCTGGAGGGTGCGACATGGTCAGTGCCCCGAACCCTCCAGGCTAGTTATGCAGGCTTTATGACCGGGGGCCGCTACTTCTCCATCAAGTAGTTCCTCAATAGGTCCCCCTGGGACCTAACGAGGCTGAGTGCACCCCATGAATTTTATTTAAATGGTATACTTAAATAAAAGACAAATTAGTTTCATGCTACATTCAGCAAAAGAACCACTCTCTTCTGTGGATGTTTACAGAATTCCGTGCTCATGTGGCTCTGTCAATATAGGGACCACACAACATACAGTAAACATATGCATTACAGAACACAAGAGCTGTTGCTGTTTGGGACAAACAGAAAAGTCTGCAGTTGCAGAACATGCATTACTAGTGCCGGGGGAACACGTTACACATTATTCAGACGCAGCCATCCTGTCTTCCACAGTTCATTATTACACCTGGTTAAGTCATGAAGCCATAGAGATTTTCAAACATGATAACTTCAATAGGAAGGAAGAAACAAAGCGCTTAAATAAAGCTTGGCATCTAGCATTATTCAAAGCATTAACCTGACCAGAGACAAATTCAAGATCTTATGCCATCAACAGCTTCAGTTACAGTAAATGTCAGCACATCGACAACAATTGTTGACAACTATGGGAACAGCCCCTGCTTTAAACCATTCCACATAGCAGCCAAACCAATAAACAAAGACCAGACCAACCGTCATATGCCCACACATGCTAAGCGTATAAAACCTGTGAAACCAAATGACTCTGTATCAGTCATCACCGGCAGTAGCAGAGTATTACAGTCAGACCACTGAGGATGTTTGATGCAGCTTCGAACAAAATGCCTGAAAGGAGATTTTCCACTACACCACAGCCTACAAGCCCAAACAATCATTTTGTATTTAAATACAAGCACAGTTCATTATGTTCCTTGCTGTCATTTTATGGTCTTTTGAGCATGAAGGCTGGTTTCAGAAATTAGTAGAGCTCTTCACTTTTTCCTTGGCAGTAAGGTGCTTCTTCTGGTTCTTCGTTTGATTATACCCTTTCTGAACAATTTTCATTTTGACACAGAAGTTTTCAACGATTCTTTTCTTTTAATTTCTTCAAACAATTCATTATTGTCAGGAAATTCAGATAAAACAGCTGTTTTTTCACATCTGCTGAAGGGTTTTCTTTTGTGTTGTTTATCCAATTTTGGAATAGCTAAACTCATTTCAGGGCTAACAACTTGAAAGTTAGAAGAAGTACCCACTTGTTCTTCACCTGGTGATTTTCCAGGTGTTTTACAGTTTGACACAGTTGCTTGATTCCCATGGCATGCTGCTACCAAAGCATTTATTTTTGGATATTTTGGTATCTGTATCTTCTGCTATGGAAACTTGCTCCCCATTTAGCCCCTACCTGTCATGCTCCCAAATGCACTTTTGGGTTTTATTAGGGCTAGATGAAAGCTGTTCAGCAAAAACTGAGTTTCTACATACCATTTTGTAGCTAATAAGACATACTATTCAATGGTATATATAACATTTCAACAATTATCAACATACAGCACATATCACCACCTTAAAAGTAGCAAAATATTGCAAATCAGTCTAAAAATTGTAGGTACAGTCCAGTGCATGGAAATGTTTGATGCTGTTAGTCTCTTTTGGTGTTACTTTATTTAATGTTGGCATAACATTTTCATCAATCCTGGCTGTGAAAATCTCTTATTGGTTTGTATCGAAGTCCAATAACACAAGCAATGACTGATGAACAAAGGGCGTAGTCAAGGTGTGTAATGCAAGGGAAGGAGTAAGGAGTAAGTCTGATGAGACACATCCTGAATTATATGTTTTGATGCATTTTAAACTGTGTGACTTCTGGTTCACCTCCGCCATTGTGAAACAGAGGGCAGGTGCATGCCTTCCTATTGCTGACAGGTTTGAATTGGGGGTGTAGTGCCATTCATCTACCAACTTAAACAACTGTTCCGCATATCGGAAGGTTTCCGTGCACCGGATTGTACATGTTTTACAAATATCACACGGTGCGATTTGGGAATGCAGTTGCGCAATGTTGAAACAATGACTTCTGTCTACTTATGAAGTTGAGATAGTTTCCTGAAGATGGCAGCACTCTGACTATGAAATATAGCCCTTCCCCATCTTAACCTGTCTCCCTGTCTTGCCCCTCGTTCTCCTATGTTAAAAATTTAAACTCTTCAATACTGTAAAATGTATAGCTTATTAAATACTTCTTTATAGTATTAATGCATATTTTTCTTTGTTCTATAGCTTTTATGTCATTGATGGTGCATTATAAAGTTCTTTTCTTGTTTTTTAATAAACAATTATTTAATGTTGCCTTAAGTACATTTCTATAATAATCACCTCTATTTCTGACATTATGATCATGTATAGGACTATTTTTGGGTATTTTTTTGAGTAGTACATGCTTGATACATTCTTTAGTATTTCCTTAGTTGCAATATTTCCCCATAATGTTATTCCATATTGTAAATACGAATCTACAAAAGCATAATACACTTGCTTCAATGTTTTTTATCTATATATACTATTTTTAACCTGTTTCAATGCATATGTAAGCCCTTGTTTATCTTTTTAGTTATATACAATACATGTGGTTACCAGTTTAAATATTTATCTATAACAGCAACTAGAAACCCCATCTACCTTAAAGAATAATAATTATACAGATTTTTACAGAAAAAGTATATATCTTATACATAGATTTGCTAACCTCTCTGCAGGTGAGATACAAACATAACACTTTACCCATTTTTTACATTCACTTGCCACTTCTGATAATATTTAGCAATTCATTTGTAGTACACACACTTAAAATTTATTTTGATGTATTTCAGATTACAACAAGGAGAAACCGGTGATGATGGCACACTTGGATCAAGCAGGCATGGCAATAACAATAATGCTATATGGCATTTTTTATCTAGGAAAGGAGAGAGGAGAAAAAGAATGAAAGGTATGTATTGTTACCAGTCAATAATTATAACTGTTAGAAATTGTGATAATAACTGATGAAAATGAAGCTAATAGGTATGTAATAATTAATATTAATTGTAGATATTCGTCATATACTAAAAATGATCTCATGTCATTTGTCATATAAGCATAATTGAACTGGAAGGTGGAAGAAGCTAATAAATGTCATAAAAAATAAAATAAGTTTTCTTTATTATTTATTTATGCCAAAAAACTTACTTTGGTGTTTAAAAACACCAATAATAAGTTTGTTGGCATAAATACAAGGTGCATCCAGAAAGTAAGTTCCGATGACCTATAAAGAGAACAAAAGCATCATTAAGTAAGAAATATTTATTGGAATAATTACATAGACTCACTGACTACTTTTCAACATAGTCATCACCATTGTTGAAGCATTTATCGCAACGGTTCACCAGTAATTGAATGCCCAAGTCAGAGGATTCTGCCGGCAATGTCCTCAGCCACAAAGCCACTTCATTCTGCATCCTGCCAGAAAACGCTTCATGAGACGGAAGAGATGAAAGTCACTTGGAGTGAGGTCGGGGCTGTAAGGTGTATGTTCGAAGACCTCCTATTCAACTTATTCAACAAATTTCGTGAGGCGTTGGCTGTATACAGTCTTATATTGCCATGCCCAAGCGTAATGCCTCTTGTCAACATTTCATGTCTCTTGTTCTGGATTGCCCGCCTGAGTTTATGCAACGTCTGGCAATATCAATCAGCATTTACGGTCTCCCCTTGCGGTAAAAAGCCACATAAGAGGACACCACGTCGATCTCAGAAGACATGATTTTTTGACAGAGATTGTTTGCTTGAATTTCGTCTTCTCTGGTGAACCACTATGCCGCCAATGCATTAATTGTTGTTTTGTCTCTGGTGTGGCATTTGCTACCAATGTTTCATTCCCAGTGACAATATTGCCAAGAAACTGTTCACCTTACGCTGTGTATCGCTGTAGGAATGTCAATGCTGCGGCCAAATGTTTGGTTTTGTGTTCATCTGTCAATTGTCTAGGTACTCATCTTGCACACACTTTGTGAAAACCAAGTCACTGAGAGACAATTTCATGCAAAAGTGAGAGAGACATCTGGGGAAACTGACACTTCTGGCATCACCAGGGATGGTCAGCCATTATAGTCTTTGTCATGAATATTGGTTCTTCCTTCTGTGAATTGCCTGCACCATCGCCTTACCTTATTGTCACACATGTCTTGTCCATACACATGACACAATTGACGATGGATCTCTGCTGGAGATTGCTTTTGAGCATGCAAAAATTGGATGACTGCACGAACCTCACATTTGGCGGGAGACAATATCGGAGCAGCCATTTTCTCCTAGCACAGAGCAGTAACTACTGCCATCACAAAACTGAAACTTTACTGCAATATTACCATATACTTCCTCTCTTCTCCTGCACACCCACATTCCTATCTGACTGGTGGTGCAATCTCTGGACGCGATTGGCACTTACTTTATGGATGCAACTCATAAATAATAATTATCATCTGAAGGTTATTTAATCCCGGGACATAAAGTACTTGCAATAGTAAGTCACCATTGATAGACCAAATCTTACTGTACAAAATGTGTAGATCTACTAAAACACAATTTATGTCCAAATAATTTTTTTGTTGAGTCAACCATTTCGGAGATATGTAAGATTTGAAGGTTTCACGGCGAACGTTAGTGATGAGAGCTTCACGGGTGATCAGCCGTGTTAGATTTAAGAAGGTCGAGCTTTCGGCCATTATACTCTCCATGGCCATCTTCAGGACTAAAATGACTAAATGACTAAAATGACTAAATCATTTTAGTCCTGAAGATGGCCATGGAGAGTATAATGGCCGAAAGCTCGACCTTCTTAAATCTAACACGGCTGATCACCCGTGAAGCTCTCATCACATTTCGGAGATATGCTTTGTTATTTGTGTGAGTTCTGGAAAACAAATTTTTGTTAAATGGAACATCATTATTAATTTTTTTATATGTTAGCCAAGCAAGGAGGATGGAATCCCAAAGCTTTAAAAGATTTGACTATTGCTCAAACTCTATGGTATTCCAATATTCCCCTTGCACGTACAAGGAAATAAGCAATAGGATAATTTCTGCAAATGTTTATCTCAACTAACATAGGATAAGAGTTTATAAGAATGGTTAGTACAAAAGTAGAGAAAGTCATGTGAGTGCAACACATCTGATTTTTAATTTTGCATCCGCAAAGCCACTCCACATACCTGTACAATGAAGGGTTAAGTTTTCTGCTATAACCATGTTTATTTTTGCACGGATTTTGAATTTGTTGAATATTCAATATTGGTCATAGTGGCCTGAGCTTCTTAAGTTTCAATTGAGATGCAAAACTTGTTATACTCCTGCACTGAGTGTACCAATTGCTCTGTTCATGGTTTACTAATTTATTTCACGGTCCACATGAAGATTCACACCATGACACCACTTGAAAATGCTAAAACTGTTTGTTTAACCACTTTCAAACACAGAAAATTACATTATGTAATATGCTATGAGCTAAATTAGCAACATGAATGTAGTGTTAATGTACTTTCTCGATATTGTTTTATTGGGAATATGCAACACTATATCTTAAATGGTACAGGTACAACTAATTTAGTTCAGAACTAAATTTCATTTATAATCAATTTAAATTACAAAATTCAATTTAAGAGAAAGGAATATAAATTACGTAGGCTTCGGCGGTCAGTGTCCATAGTAATAAGATCTTCCGGGAAAGACCGCATCTTGGTCGTGTTGTTGCTAATGTTTTGCTCTACTATGTAGAGCTTCTTCAGGGCCAATGCTCTACATAGTAGGGCAAAACGTTGGCAAAAACACAACCAAGATGTGGGCTTTCCTGGAAGATTTTATTACTATAGAAAGGAATGGGTTAGCAGAAATATGGAGAAGAAGAGAGAATAATATGAATGGGTTCTGGAAGTTGGCGAAGAAAAGAGTTGAGGACATAGATATACAAAAATATTTAGTGAGGTTGCTGAAAAGAGATCTCTAGTTTTATATATACCAATGAAAAGTTCATGGAGAAGGGAAAAATACACAGACATGGCAAACAAAGACAAGAGAAGAGGTATTGCATGGATGACAGTAGGAGTATGGAAATTAAAAGGTTTAAGGCAAGGTACGAGGGCAATTTGTAAAGTAAGGTCCAAATCGCCATAGCTCATTGAATTTTGCACAAACATTGAAATGCATTTGCACACCGACTAGCACCATGCCTTTCATGTAAAATGACACCATTTGCATTGGTAGTGTTGCAGCATGCTGTTCACAGTGTTTAGAACAATTGATGGGCCTGCTGACTGTGAAATACAGTCTTGTGACTCTGTTTTTGACAGCGAGGAACCTTTCAGCAATGCACAGTCATCATCAGGTTATAAAGTGAAGCTGTATTAATTTTCGTGTCCTGGTTATGAGATCGCCATTTGAAGCTGAAGTCGTTGATGATGTGTTGCCCTTCGATGTAGCTCGCCTCGGCTAGTTCTGCATCAGATCTCTTTATCTCGGGTTTGCGTGAGTGTAAAGGACAACCCAAGAACAACTTTGCACATCAATTTATTTTATATAAAATATTTTCGGGAGATATGCCGATTCTATATGTGTATCTGTAGAAGCATCGCAATCACATCTGCGCAGCATGAACTGCACGAACTCCCGTACTGCTCTCTGGTTGAGTACTGAATAGACGCTTCTCTCTTACCCACGCCAAGAAGACCGTTCGCTTCCAATTTGAATGTCATGACGTCATCCAAGAAAGCCTCGTATCCAAAATGTTATTTCCTTTTCCCGCAATTTAGAAATGTCCCTTTCTATTATAACATGTTCTTTTATGAATTTTGAATATATAATTACCTTTTTAGGATTAAACGATGTTTACTTTATATTTTATTAGATATATCGCGCGACTTTTAAGGTTTGTAGAACTAACTTTCGAACGTGAATTTAAACTATGTGGTATGACGTCATGACTCGTTAATTTCAAACCAATAATGCGTTTATCTTACAAATTTAACGACTATTATTTACTCATATCTTGCTCACCTTACAACACTTCCTGCTATATTATCTATTTATGTTATTACTCAATATTTATCGCAAATCTCATATCCGGCAATTAAATTAAAACGTATCTTTTTCAAAAGCCCATTCGATCGGAAATCTAAATTTCGGTATCAAATGCCCCCATTTATATTATTTTATTATTTCATAATAAAAGAATGTAAATGTCTTGCCCGAAAGAAAAATTAAAAAATTACTCCTGTATTTTGAATAATCGGCAACACTCCCATTATATACAATTTTCAATTACACTGTTTTTGAAATTGGTTATTAACACATTTTCTCATTAATCTTTTTAACATGACAAACAATTGTACACTTGACTAAACATTAATCCTTAAATACTAATTACAATATGTTATGGTTTCTTCTGTGAAGCTTTTATATAAAGGTTAAATTTCAAGAGTCTTTCTTTATACTTCCTTCTTTTAGTTCATGTTTGCTCACTTCGCTCTCACTATCACTTGCACTGTGATTTTTCACTTTTGTTATTGTAACACATATCTGTACTATATCCTTTAAGCACTAAAATGTACATATATTTATATAAATCCATTGCACTCTTTAGACAAGTTCTTTCTTTGTCTTTCTGTGATAACTATCTATACATCTAAATATTTTAACAAATGTTTTACAAAGTAAATATTCTGTTTTCTCTCTATGCGGAGATGAACATTTTAACAATCTTTCTGAAGCTGTTTTTGTGAGCTCTATACAATATATTTTTAAGCTCTTTGTAGTATATAGCAATTCACATTCTGCATTTTTCATGAATATGTAAGTACCTGACCAATGTATGGTTTTCAAGTAAGCTAACATTTACATTTTATCTCCAAGCTGATTAGGCGCCAATAGACAAATGACACTTCCAATTTTTCTTTTACATTAAATCAAGGTTCCAAGGCACCACACGGTTTCTTGTATGGTCGAAGGAGTTGTTTATGCCATCTTCCCAGACATTTTTCATTTTTAACATCTTTTAATTCATAGGTATGATGACCAAATTTGGATATAATTTCTGCAGGACCTTTATATAACAATTCCATCCTTTTGTTCCTACCTCGCAATGCACTTGATAACTTATGGTCTTTAACTAGTACCCAATCGCCTATCTTAGGTTCCCATCTATGTTTTCTACTCTTTTTCTTTAATTTTCGCTTCTCTGCCTTTTTCTTGATTCGTTCAAAAGCAATCTTCGCTCTTTCTTCTTCACTTAACTGAATGTCATTAATTTTCAGTGTTTTTGGTACCCCGATCACTATTGGTTCTGGTTCAATTCCTAACATTAATTTTATTGGTGCAAACCCAGTAGTTACATTAATGGTGTGATTGATAATCTTTTCTATCAATGGACAATATTTCACCCAATCCTTGTGATTATGATGTGTAAGTACACGTAAATAAATTCCTATATCTCGGAGGACACGTTCTGTTGGATTCCCTGATGGAAAGTATGAGGAACAATGATTTAGTTTTCTCGAGTCTAATGTCACCCTAATCTTTCCATTGGCCTTATTTACAATACATAGGGGATTCACAAATTCTGAATTCGAAATCTCAATAACCTCATCTTCTAACATTGACTTTATAACTGCATCTACCTCTTCTCTTATTGTACTAGGGATAGCTCTCGCTTTATGTGTAAAAGGTTTGATGGGTATCATCTCAAACGAATGAGTATAAATATTACATTTACCAGGTTTCTCAGAGAATACTTCTTTATTTCGGATTAATATTTCAAACAGTTTATCCCTCTGTTGTTCATTTAGTTGATCAGCCTGAGTTACTTTTTCCCTCAACAATTCTTCTAAGTCTTCACTACTCTCCCTATCATAGTACCTAGTTGCATCAGAAACCCTCAAATTGTCTATGAAATCATTTTTATCCCATTCTACATTTTCTTTATTATCGACTCTGTACTCTTTGACATTTACTTCAGTTAATTCCATAGCTCCTACTTTAACATATTCTACAAAGAATGTATCCCCTTGGATTTCTTCTTCCTCTTTTTCTCTTACAATAGTTTCTGAACTACTATCTTCCACAAAAGGCACTATAATGGTCTCATCTTCAACTTTCATTTCTAGAATCATGTTTTTAAAATTCACCACAGCTTCCCAGGCATAAAGACAATCACAACCTATTATAATATCTGTCACAAGTCTTCCTACAATCAGAAATAAAATTCCTAGTATTCTCCCATTTATTTCAATATTTATCATTGCTTGAAATTTTACTCTTTCTTTTCGTTTTCCCACAGCTAGCGAGCAATATATCCCATTAACTGGTAAAGACATTACTTTAAAGCCACTACTTTGTAAATTATCATAAAAATTTTGTGAGCATACTGTGCTATTTGATCCCGTATCTATAATTGCATTGTATTGTTTTCCATTTACTCCAATTTTGATTTTAGGTGGATCTCCTACTGTTTCGTTTTCGTCGATTCTATTTTTACATTCTCTTTTCTTTTGTATCATCATTTGCCTTCCAGGACTATTTATTTCCGAGTACTTATCACAATCATTACTAGGATACCCAGTTCTCACTGAAGGCGCGTTTGACCGGGTCTGGCGTTTCCCTGATTTTTAGGTATTGCTCCTGTACTATTTCCCGAATTGTTACTTCTGTTTTCCTGCATTAAATCGGGGTTACTTCCTACCATGTTTTTGACCGTGTTAATGGCCTCAACCATTTCCGCATTTTCGGGGGAATTTCGTCCACTAGAATACCTTTCTCCCTGTCTTGGTGACCTCGGTCTAAACTCACTATCTCCGTTTGTCCAATACCCATCATTTGAATTTCTACTATGTCCAAAATAACGTCCCCGTCTACCTCGATCAAATCTATTTGTATTCATATAATTCACCCTTATATTTCTTCCCCTTAGATTACCATTTCTATTTTGGTGATGCCCTTCCTGGTTATATCTACCTTGATTTTCCCACCGGAATGATTCCATCCTTGGTACTGGTCCTTTATATCTTTCCCTAATCTCACTTCTATTCTGATAATAATGTGCCCCTTGCCCGAAAGAATTGACAGTTTCTTTTCCTTCATATGTATTTCCAAATGCGTGTTTTGGCTTATTGACTTCTAAGGCTGATAATAATTCTATCATAGCTGCAATGCTATCGGGTCGGGCTATGATTAGGTAATGTTGAAGTGTTTCCGGAAAATGTGGAGTAACTATATTTATTAGATCTTTTTCATCCAAGGGAGGGTCCAACATCTTCGATTTTCTCGCTATTCTCATAAAATAGTTTACCATCGATTCCTCCGATCTAGGATTAAATTTTCCATTGCTTAATTCAACTCTAATATTAGCCTGCCTACTAGCTCCCCAATATCTGGTTAAAAAGATGTTCCTAAAGGTCCTGTAGTCATTATTGTTACCCATAGAAAGGCCTAGCCAATTAGCAGCATTACCCTTTAGGCATTTTCTTACTATCACCATCTTGTACTCCTCTGGTATACGTTTCACCGTGAAGTACTCTTGTAACCCTTCTAAAAAGGCTTTAGGATCATCTGAATCTTCATTTTCAAAAACTGGAGGTGTCATTTCATTTAAGACATGGTTAGGCCAATGTAAATTTGAATTGTCACCTATCCCTGAGCTATTTCCGAGATCAGAATGGGAATTACTGTTACCCCTATTTTGCATCGAAATGTCAGCTGATACACCTGGTATTGCCTCGTTTCTTGCAACTTCATTACTAAGATTGTTGTGATTACATGCATTTTCATTTAATTTCAAATTTTCTAAGGCCTCTTTTACCTGAGTAATTTCTGTCACTACTCCTTTTATTTGGTCTGTAACATCCTCCAAATTTCTAGCCTGCCTTTCACTTTCTACATCAGATCTTTCCATTCTAACTTTACACCCCTGTAACTCTTCTCTAATTTCTTCCCTGTCTTTATCTAACCTTTGTACTACCTCTTCCCTTTGTTTGTCTAAACTATATGTTACTCTTTCCCTTTCTTTATCTAATTTTTCACTCACTTGTTGACCTAATTTCTTTTCAGAATTCTTTACTTCTTGCCTTATTGTCTCTAATTCTCCCTTAACCTGTTCTCTATTTTCTTTTACTTCACTACTGACTTTATTAATTTCCTCCCTAACTTCTTCCCTAAAGGTTTCTAAAGCTCTCTTCTGATTTTCCAATTGCATTCCCAATTCCTGTTGTCCCTTCTCTAATTTCTGTCCTAACTCTGTTCTTAATTCTTTACTAGTTTCATCTATCTTTTGACTTAACTCTGTACTCATCTTTTTCACTGTTCTTAATTCTTTACTAGTTTCATCTATTATCTTTTGACTTAACTCTGTTCTTAATTCTTTACTATTTTCATCTATCTTTTGACTTAACTCTGTACTCATCTTTTTCATTATCGTTTGAAACATATTCTCTATTTCTGACATAAATGCTGGCCTTTCTGAATTACTACTAAACATTTCTGAACTACCTCTAGGTGTTTCTCTAACGTTCTGATCTTCTAATTCTTGGCATATTCTGCTACCAATTACATTCTGATTAAATTCTTCCATCCTACTAACACTTTCCTGAATTTCCGGACTATTGAAACCTCTAAACTCACTATCACTGTCTTCCATTTCTAAGCTATTCACATGTGTTTTTCTACTCACCAAAATTTTCAGTATTTTCACTATTTCACTTTAACTGCACTTAAACTTGTTCACTACACGTTTCACAGATGTTGACGCGCTGGGCACCTTCTTGTCTGCTGGTTCGATGCTGGCTCGGTCGTCTTGGGGTTTGGTCCATTCTTTCGAAGCCACACGTTGGGAAGCCAATTTGAAGCTGTATTAATTTTCGTGTCCTGGTTATGAGATCGCCATTTGAAGCTGAAGTCGTTGATGATGTGTTGCCCTTCGATGTAGCTCGCCTCGGCTAGTTCTGCATCAGATCTCTTTATCTCGGGTTTGCGTGAGTGTAAAGGACAACCCAAGAACAACTTTGCACATCAATTTATTTTATATAAAATATTTTCGGGAGATATGCCGATTCTATATGTGTATCTGTAGAAGCATCGCAATCACATCTGCGCAGCATGAACTGCACGAACTCCCGTACTGCTCTCTGGTTGAGTACTGAATAGACGCTTCTCTCTTACCCACGCCAAGAAGACCGTTCGCTTCCAATTTGAATGTCATGACGTCATCCAAGAAAGCCTCGTATCCAAAATGTTATTTCCTTTTCCCGCAATTTAGAAATGTCCCTTTCTATTATAACATGTTCTTTTATGAATTTTGAATATATAATTACCTTTTTAGGATTAAACGATGTTTACTTTATATTTTATTAGATATATCGCGCGACTTTTAAGGTTTGTAGAACTAACTTTCGAACGTGAATTTAAACTATGTGGTATGACGTCATGACTCGTTAATTTCAAACCAATAATGCGTTTATCTTACAAATTTAACGACTATTATTTACTCATATCTTGCTCACCTTACAACACTTCCTGCTATATTATCTATTTATGTTATTACTCAATATTTATCGCAAATCTCATATCCGGCAATTAAATTAAAACGTATCTTTTTCAAAAGCCCATTCGATCGGAAATCTAAATTTCGGTATCAAAAGTGTATGACCCCAATGTGATAAGTGACAGCAAAGTGCATACATGGCCAGATGGGATGGAACAATGTCTATAATGAACCTCAATTAGGCCGGCCATCAATGACCACAGAAGATTTGGTCAATGCTGTGGATAAAAAGATTCGTGAAAATCAGCAACTGACAATTTCTACTGGTTATCAAGTGGTTACCCACTAGTTATCCAATGACTGGTTAACCTCACAGGCATGAGACTTCTATGAGGCTGGCATACAAAAACTTGTAGAACGTTATGACAGATGCTTAAACAACCATGGTAACTATGTAGAAAAATAGAGAAAGATGTAAGGAATTAAATATAGCAACTGTTTTGCAACTATCTAGGATGGTTTGATGTGTATAAAACATCAGACCTTATTTTGTGAATTTCCCTCATATTCCATAAAATTAATGTCCTATATGCGGTGGAAACAAAGAGATGGAACGCAATTTTTACATGCAAAGGAGCAGAAATGTGGAGAAAAGAGTATGTCAGTAAGAAAGGGTTGAACATAGAAGTATAGCTATAGTAGAAATGTTACAGAAATATCGTAACAAAATAGGACAATTCTTAAATAAAGTGAAAAGAAATGGATGTGTAAATAGAGACATGCTAGAAAATAGAAATAGAAAAATAAATTAGATTTAAGAAACTAATATATTTTAAATGTATGAGTATGACTGATAAAAATCCAGGGCTGAACACTGGTCATATTCATCTGTGTACAGCTTAGCAAATAAATAAATAAACAAATAAACAAAAGGTAAATAAAAAAATGTAACAGTTTACTTTTAGCTCATTTCCTAATGGATATATGAGCTGGTCTTGTTTGAAATTCTTTTTTAAAATTATCTTTAACCTTTTTTTCTCTAGTTATAAATTAGTTGTTATAAGCTTTGCTAACTGAAGCAAATGTTGCCTTAATATCCTTATTCTTTCATTAACAGCAAAAAGATGCAAAAAGGAAGGTGAATGTAACTCACTGGATCACATCAAGAAGATTCTTAAGAGGGATTTAATAATGGCAGCGTGGGATTTTGACTCAGATACTTTGGCCGAGCAAATAACTCTAATTGACAGAGAGCTTTTTCTGAAGGTACATTTGTATTAACCTTTCATGGCATAAAGCTATAATAAGAGTTATACTGTCTCTCGATACACTAAGATTGCTAAGTGTCCTGTATAAATTCCTTGCAAGTTATTGTTCATCAAAGAACACATATTAATGGCATATAATTTATATTTATATGAACTAACTATGTACTAAAAGATATGTCACCATATATAGTTAATATAAGGCACATTTTGTAATTAATGTTCTTCCACACAATAGCCGTGTGAAGGACAGAATCGGAAAGGGTAGAGCGAGACTGAAAAATTCAATACCATGACTGAAATTTGAACCATGGATCTACTGATTACCGTCTGGCTGCTCTAACCACTAAGCTATCATGCCCAACATGCCAACACGACACTAAATTCTCCAACTGATTCACATTTTTTCCGGTAAACCACACAAGATCTCAATTTATATGAGATGACATAGCTTAATGGTGACTTACAATATTATAAGTACTTAAGTCCCGAGCTTCTAGTTTAAACACCTATAAGGTCAATCAATGTAATTAATGTTCTTCTACACAATAGCCATAGAAGCACAGGATTGGAAAGGGTAAAGTGAGACTGAAAAATTCAAACATTGCCCTCACACAGCTTGTGTGTTTAAAAACACCAACAGTAAGTTTGTTGGCATAAATAAATAATAATTACCATCTGAAGGTTATTTAATCCTGGGCCATAAAGTACTTACAATAGTAAGTCACCATTGGGGTAATTGTCCTTGATGTGAGACTGCCTTTGTGGTTTACTAGGAGAAATATGAACTGGTTTGAGAATTCAATGCCATTCTGGCAGATTGTCACAGTAGCTCAATGGTTAGAGTAGCCGCCTGGTAAGCGGAAGGTCTGTGGTTCAAGTTCCAGCTGTGGCATTGAATTTTTAAGTTCCAGTTCTACCTCTCAAACATTGCCCACACACGGCTTGTGTGTTTAAAAACACCAACAGTAAGTTTCTTGGCATAAATAAATAATAATTATCAAAAGATACATTTGATTAAAATACCAGAGGATAAAAGATCTTAACTGTACCTTTTGCCAAGCTGAATTTAATCAAGCATAGCTATAGTATAAGTGCTGTTACCATATATAGCTTGTCTTACCCTTAGATGACATGGAGTTAAATAGGATATATCTGTCTCTATCTAATGCATACAAGTTGCTGTTAGCTTCATCCTTTTGTACTGTTGTGCTGTTGCCAGGTTCCTAATAGCATGGTGTAAATATTCAGTTGTTATAAATTTCAGGTTTGAACACATTATCCTATGCAGAATTTTTTTCTTTATCAGGTTATATCCTTTTTTAGAGTCATTATACACTTCTATAAGCCCATATTTCTACAGAAAACTTATTTTTTCAGTAAAAATCTGGTATTTGCTGTTTCTATTCTCATCATGCACTAACAAACAAACTGCTAGAATATGTCTATATTTTCTTCTTAGCTAGAGTAAACTATAGTGCTGCTACCTGCCTACTTTGAATTCTCTATGTTTACTCATTATGTTTATCCATTACCATCTGGGAAAACATTATGGTGTGATGTATCAACCAATAACATAAGGCCTTATATTCCAAAAGAATTTCGTAAGCAGTTCTTTCTTCAAATTCATCATTTAGCACATCCTGAAAACATATCAACTGTAGTACTAATAACCTCTAAGTTTATTTGGCCCAACATTAAAAAAGATGTAAAAGAATGGACTCAAGCTTGCTTGGCATGTCAAAAGAGTAAAATAAAACACTCCAAATCACCAATCAGCACTTTCCAAGAAGCAGGTGAGCAATTCAGTACCATTCATGTTGATATTATTGGTCCATTTCCACCTTCAGATGGCTATCTCTACTGTCTCACTTGTATAGATCGCTACACTAAATGGATGGAAGCTATACCAATGCAAAACATCGCAGCTGAAACAGTGGCAAAATCATTTTATGATCACTGGATAGCTCATTTTGGAGTACCAAGCACTTTAATTACAGACCAAGGAAGACAATTTGAAAGTCAACTTTTCAAGAAACTTTCAGAACTTTGTGGTGTGAAACTTAAACATACAACTCCTTATCATCCGCAAAGCGATGGAAAAGTTGAATGTCTGCATTGCACAATGAAAACAGCATTTCTCATATTCCTCAATAAAACGCTTGGTCGTTAAAAAATTTTCTCATTCATACCTACAAGAAATAGAAACAAATGCCAAAGATAAAAAATGGATTACACTACTTTCCAACCCAGATATAATCCCCCAGAGACCACGGAAAACAGCGGTTGCAGCCTTCCGACTATCGACAAATCACGACTGCTTAGCAAGTCATCTCTACAGAATAGGTATCTCAGCCTCACCAATATGTGTCCTGTGTAATGATCCAGCAGAAATGAATGAAGACCACTTGAAGACCTGTGAAGCATTAAGATCAGAAGAAACTACAGTTCAAAAGTATTGGAAAGCACGATTGCTAATGGCTTCATTGCCAGATGCAAGGCACTAGAAAACAACAACAACAATGAAAACAGCTATAATCACACACAACTCAATAAAGTGTACAGATACGCTTCCCACAGTTTTACTTGGTCTACGTGCATCATTTCAAAACGACACAAACAGTTCGATAGCAGAGATGGTGTATGGCACACATATCAGGCTTCCTGGTGAATTTTTGATCAACCTAAAGCTGTACTGGAGCCAGAAAACTTTTTATCTAATCTTCAAAAACACATGCAACAACTAAAACCTTTAGAAGTTAAGCATAGAACTTCCCAATCTGTGTTTGTGCATAAAGATCTCAGCAAATGTTCACATGTATTTGTGAGAATTGATAGAGCTCTGCAACCACCATATGAAGCTCCTTTTCAAGTCATCAAAAAAAGTGCAAAATATTTCACACTCAAAATTAAGGGAAAACCTGTAAACATCTCAATTGACTGCCCGAAACCAGCATATTTCATTAGTGCAGATGATGATACTTCAACAATACTCCCAGAAAAGCAGTACGCTTCTCTAAAAGAACCAAAGCAATCAAAACAGTCTACATCTAATTCTCAAAGTCAATCAGATGAAGAAAAAACCACAAAAAAGCCTCGAAGTGGCAGATCAGTGAAATTCCCTACTCGCTATTTACATACTATTATATATATTTAGTATATCTGAATTTTGTATCGTAACTTGATTACTGGAAGGGGGGTGATGTGGGATGTATACACTACAGTAAAAAAAAAAAGAGTTGTATCATGGCAACCAGGTTTTTTTGTTGTAGAATGAATGGCAGTAAATAAAGGTTTAAGTAAGCGATAGCATTTTATATACGAGTATTTACATAGTCTGAGCAGAACATTACTTCCACTTACTGGTGTTTTGCTCCTCACTGTAACTTTTCTATCTGACCTTACCTTGGTCATCCCTTGTTCTCTTCCGACCCCAATGCTATTAGGGTTCCCGAGGGCTAGGGAGTCTTTATTTTTCCAGCCTCTCCGTTTCTCTAATTTCTCTAAAAAAACCTTAACCCCTAACATGCTGACCTGTTATGGCATGTAATACGTCCTCTGATTGGTAATCAGAGGATGTGGTCTGTGAATTTGTTTTGATAAGTCTCCCGGTCAAGTTGGTGAGACCCGTAGACCAACAACAGGTGTAGTCCTCCAGACATTCTGGGGGTTGTGAGAGAGCGATGTGACCGCCAAAACAAAAATATAGTGCTCTCTAAAAAGCGGTTACAATTACTGCTATTGCTCTCTTCAATATCATCAGTGAAAAATATTGGAGAGCAAGAGGATTAATGACTTCATTGTCAGAAATCCAGCATTAGCTAACAACAACAACATGTTTACTCAGTTAAGCATTGCAATTTTTTAAATTAAATATTTTCAGAAAATTTTATATTTGTGCACTGCAAAAGTTACGCAGTGTGAAACCTTTTCGTTATTGAGTTTACACCGAAGACCTAGCAGAAACAAATGTTGAGGAGGGTTGGCGACAGTTTTTAAAATAAACCAATAGCTTGTAACCCCTTACTTTTATTGTGTAAGGCAAACAAAAGGTACTCATCTATTCAGCTAAAATGTGTCAGGTGTAACACAGAAGATGGTATAAGGAGCAGCAGTAACATCAGTTCGAAAGAAGTTTTGTGTGTGTGAATACTGTGTGGAATCTGTGAACTGTTATTACGTTATTTATTTAACATTTTCTGTGAATATTTTGAGTTATGGAGGGGGAAGCTAGGAAGAAACGATATATTGGTAAATTAAGAAGTAAGAATGCCAAATAATCATGAATGTGTTAGATTATTTTTCAAGTAAAATGAGTGTTAGTAAGACAGTAAAAGAAACAGCTAAGGCTATCAAGTGTTCAGAAGCAGTAGTGTATAGGATTAAAAAGGAACTAATGAAAGGACTAATAGACAAGAAAGCAAAAAGGGTGGGAAAAAAAAAGCTAGGTTAACGCAATATGATGGAATAGTGCAATGTGGAGTGCAGCAAATTCTTCATTTTTGACTGTTTGAAAATATTCCTACCACATTGAATATAATTTTGCCACGAATCAACAGTGCTGATACCCTACCAAATTTCTCAAGGGCCACTCTGAGTCGGTTCTTACATGATTTGGGGTTCAAATATCAAAGAAGGGGGTAACAATTGCATATTAATAGAAAGAGATGATATTATCAGATGGCGACATAGATATCTAAAAAGAATTTAGAGACCAGGGCAGATCAATTATTTGTACAGATGAGTCATTTATAAATTTAGGGCATACAGTGACAAAGGTGTGGAGCAACACCAAAGTTAAAAGTGCCCGACAAACAGCAATTGAAGGACTAAGTACAGGACTCAGGCCACCTCAGGGTCGTGGAGCAAGATTGCTTTGGTTCATGCCAGCAAGGAACAAGGGTTCATAAGAAATGCTGAACTAACATTTTTGTGAAAAAAAAAAAACAAAAAAATAAACATGGCTGATGCACATGACGAAATAATGGGGAAAATATATGAAAAGTGGTTTGCTGAACAGTTGCTCCCAAATAGCCCTGAGAGAGCCATTATTGTAATCGAAAATGCAAAATATCACAATAGAAAAAGTGAGCTTTTGCCTGTTACTTTCAGCGAGGAAAAAATGATATAATTGGTTGGCTTACTCAGAAAGAGGGTTAGAATCTGATATGCTTAAATGGGAACTTCTGTTCATTGTATCTCAACATAAAAGGAGATATGATAAATGCATTGTCGAAATGGCAAAGACAGCAGGGCAACTTGCCTCCATACCATTGTGAACTGTTGTTGTTGTTAGCTAAAGCTGGATTTCTGACAATGAAGTCATTAATCCTCTTGTTCTGCAATATTTTTCACTGATGGATGGGGCATTAGAAGTGGCCGGGCATATTTGAAGGTGGTCTTGATCCATTTCCTCTTGCAGATCACATAGAGGACAGAGTGGTGAAGAATATATCCCAATTCTGTTTAAATGTTTTGCCAGACAATCATGTCCTGTAATCAACCTGAAGGTTGCAACTGCTGTTTTTCGAGGATACTCAGCAATTACTGTTTGAATGTTTGGTAGTTCCCATCTTTTATTTTTTGATTTTTCATAGTAATATTTTTCAATAATTTTTTTTAATTCAGAGTTGACTAATCTTTTAGCTGCATAAAATGGTAGATTAACTATTGATTTCTGCACATTGCCAGTACCCTTTTTTGCAAGAAAATCAGCTTTCTCATTACCACTCAGTCCACAGTGAGCTGGTATCCATTGGAAGATTAGGTGTTTTTGAAGTGCTGTTAGATGGGTAAGGATTTTCCAACATTCTATAATTGTTTTGTTTTTTGGTGACAACTTGGAAGTAATTGCTATAATTGCTGCCCTGGAATCTGAGAGAATAACTGCTTGATATGAACTAAATCCCATCAAAATGGTATGGTCACAAGTGAAAAACTACATAAAAATGAACAATACCTCATTTAGACAACCAGAAATGAGATGGTTGATCTCAGAGCCATACAAACATATTACAATACAAAATTGGGTGAACTATGTGGACAAAATTAAGAAGGCTGAAAGCGATTTGTGGATAGTCAATGAGATCCAAGACAACACAGACACTTTTCCAATTAATGTATCATCATCTTCATCATTGTCAACAACTGCCCCTTCTGAGTCACCATCATCTGATTTTGCTTCACAAGACCCCGTCCATCAAGGTTAATGGAAAATGAAATGGAAGGAACCGTGCCACTGTTGGAGGAAGAGGAAGTTTAAAGGTAATCAGCATAATTTATTAGGGCTTTTTCTCATTTTATTTCTCCATATGTGTTTCATAATAATTTTTATACGTCTATAAAATCATATTTAGTAACACTAAAAACAACAACCGCTTTGCTATCTATCTTCTCAGCGAGCTTCTTGTTCACTATTGGTTAATTTGTGTTTATGAATAATAATTCGTGTGTATGTGATCTGAGGAAAGAATCAAAATCAGTATTCTTTGGATCTGAGCCGATTTGCTCTGTGTTCATAGGTATAGTTCAATTCCTCACAGTGGTAGATCCGATAATAAGTTTTGCCTGTACATTGCATAGGCTTGGGCTTCTGAGTCTTCTGGGGAAGGCTGTGTCTTCTTTATAATGGGGGTGAAATGTCGACATTCATTATAAAGAAGACGCTGCCTTTCCCGAAAGACTCAGATATGAAGTTGTGTCTGGTTTACGCTTAGCGGCATATCCACGCTTGTAGTGTATTGTACAGGGTGCACGTGGGTTTTGAAGTTAGAAGATGCAATGAGTCAAAAAATAACTATTTTATGTGGTCTCCAGCATCCAATAAAATTAAACAGAACAACAATGAATGCGTTTCAAATTATAATGCTGGAAGTTCGATGATGGTGGATAATTAGTGCAGCCAGAAACGAAAGCAGTGAAAGCATATATGACACTAATGAGACCTCAAATGAACACGTATGTAATGAAAAATTAGATGATATCCCTGATTGTTGGTCATTAGATCAAAAAATGCACTTTTAGCAAAATATGACTGGTTATTGATTAAAATCAAGAAACTTGGTTGCAGAATATGTTGAGAGGTTGGGATACTAAGACCAGACAGAGGCAAACAAGGGATGAATATTACACAGGCATGGGCTACAATTTCTGTGTCATCTTATGGGGATGCAAAGAAAAATGACATGATATCTCTGCAAAAGAAAATAACAAACTTAAGGAAAGTTCTACTCAGCTAAGATTGTACATAGCTCCAAATAAAACACTTTAGGAAATGCCTACACGAGAGCCTTCAAAAATGAAAAAGAAGTGACTGCAAATGTGTTCCGTACGGCGTACAAGGCTGCTAAAAAGAACCAGGTTTTTAATGATTTTCAGTCTGAGATTGAACTTCAAGAACTAAATGGAGCAAACATGGGCCACATTTTACACTCTGGAAGTGCTTGCACAAACATTATTAATCATCTTCCTTTCATAGAAGTTTGAAAACAGTGTTGTTATAATAAATTTAATTTAAAAGGTGAGTCAATTAATAACACTAAACAACACTTACATTATAATTTTCCAGAACGCGTTTTGGAGGTTAACTTTCCTCCATTATCAACTCGACAATAACTGGGTTTCCATGGTACTTCATGGTGCTGATGGTGATGCTTCTTCTGATGTTTCTTCTGATAATGGTTCAAGGAACTTGCTGAAAATATCTTTCTGGGGAATGTTGAAATTAAATACTCTGTTTCTATTTTTTAAAATGAAGATTTGTTCCCACATGGACAGTTCTTGTTTTCCGGTTATGTGTTTGAGAAGTTTTGATTCTGGCTTTATGTCGTGATTTTTTGTCCAAAAGTGAAAGGCAGCTGCAACATATTGTGGTGGAGATGAGAAAGACTATTCTAAATAAAATAATTGACTCCAGATGAAAAATATCATTAATGATTGACGAAAGTATGACGATTAGCCAACTAACATCTTTGATAAAATTTACTTAAGAACAAAGCTCCCTGAAATGAATGAGCCTACAAATGTTTTTGTGGATATAGTTGAGCTGCATGAAGTGACTGCTGAAGGTATATACAGCACATTGTTAAAGTGTTTAAATGCCTATGACTTTTCTGTGATTTTTCTCCAAGAAAATCTTATTGCAATTGCAACAGATGGAGCTGCAGTAATGATGGGAAACAAGAAAGGTGTTGTAACACTACTGAAAAAGAATTTCCCACAGATTTTAGTCTGGTATTGTGCCAACCATAGATTTGAGCTGTTGGTTGGAGATATAAAAAAAGATTTCCCATCTCAAGTAAATCACTTTGTCTTTTTTGGATAAATTGTATTCACTGCACCATCAGTCACCAAAGAATGCACGATATCTGAGACAGCCTGCTGAACAGCTTGAAACTCAGTTATTGAAGATAGGTAGAATTTTAGGCAACAGATGGGTAGCCTCAAGTTTCAGAACTGTATCAGCTATTTGGAACAATTTTCAAGCTTTGGTTGTTCACTTTACTGCTGCTAAAGATGATGAAAACAGAGACTCTACTGAAAGAAGTATGTAATTAAAAACCAATTACTAGTCTTTGAAGGACGGAAAGTGAATAATGGGCCTCATTATAGTGAAGCACTTGAAGCACAACAATTGAACTTCAGAGGTACTGTTCTAGATAGTGGATAAAAAAAGAACTGTCTCAGCCTTTCAGAATTTTATGAATCATTGAAAGCAAGAATGGAAAGTCAGCTTCTACGGCAACATACACAGGAATTTCTGAGTGTGTCCAAGTATTAGACAGCTCAACTTGGCCAAAATAATCCCGGGATTACATATGGTGAACATGAAATAAAATCCTTATGTAAACGTTTTGAACTGCCTCAATTCTGAGGGGTTTCAGAGATTATATTATCAACAAGAAAGTGCCAGAGTCTCTATTTCCTCTTGTGAATATATTGAAATGTGTTCCAATTTCTACCAGTGAATGTGAATGGGGGTTTTTCCCAAATGAACCTGATCACCATTCCTACTAGAGCTTCGTTACACCTTTGTACAATCAGCAATTTAATGTTTATTAAATTGGTTGTACCTCCTCTCCAACTATTTAAACCAGCAGTTTATGTGAACTCTTGGTTTATGAAAGGTCAACATCTCACAATGGACCCCAAGAGCAAGGAGAGACAGTGTGATGACTGGACCAACAATGAAATGATGCCACTGTGGAAGCTGCTGTGATAAGATATTTTTAATTCAATATGGTTTAAAGAGAGAATCTGAAAATATACTATTGATGCACCCTATTGGTTTATTTATTCATTTTTATTATTATTTAGATGATTGGAGCTGCAGCAACAAGGTGGATATTGAAATCTGGCCTATTTATGTAATCATTACACACAGTAATGTTATCTGCTTGGCTTATTTAATTTCTTGCGCAACATATATGCTACTTAGACTTTAAAGCAAACAAGTCCAAGAGTTCCCCTAAACGTTTTTTAGAAAAAGAGCACTGGATGTAATGTAGATATAATGTAGATAGCCTTAAATAGCAATACATATATTTCACTATTTGGATATGCATAATTCATAAGATGACATTGAATTGGTACTATCATTGACCCTTTGTCTTTGAACATGCAGTCGTGATATGTAGTGGTGAGCTTCTTGGTATGATGTAAACACCAGAAATTTAAAATTACTGTCTAAAAGGCATTTGAAAGGCCAGTGTTGCTACAATATTATATTATATGGTTTTAGGTATAGAGATTTAACAGGTTTACTTATTGAAAGTATGATCATAATTGTTTTGCTTGATGTGTTAATATAATATATGGAGATCTAACAGGTTTAATTATTGAAAGTATGATCACTCTGTTTGATGCATTAATATGTGTAGAGGTTTAACAGGTTTACTTATTGAAAGTATGATCATAATTACTTCGTTTAATGCGTTAATACTCATATAATGTATTGCTGATGCTACTTTGCATAATATTATTTATTTTCCCGGGAACAAAGAATAAGTCATATTTCAAGCAGGGTGTAAAATGTCAGAGGCAGAGGAATATACAATAGTGTTATGTTCAGGTTCACTTGTGTCAATCACAAGTCGTTGCAGCTGACTCGATGAACTTTGTGGTATACATATAGTACATGTTGCAACATTGCACCACATTTAACGTATACTGTCTTCTAAGGTTGAGACGCACTTTACAATAAGTTACCTGATGATATTGTGACAAGCACATGGGGATCTAGGTTGGCATGCCTGATTCAGGGCTGGTCTTCCAGTCTTAAGTGTGGTAACCCTGGATAGGAAGGCTACCTCCTAGACCAGGCACTGGCAGGTACACTACTTTAGAATGGTGGGCAGTAGACAGTGCCAAGAGCTTGCTTGGCAAGCAGCGACCCATCATGTCACAGCAGTGGATAGCCATGGGGTTCATTTGACAGAGCAATACATGTACATGCATTCTTGATGAAAATCTTAGTGCAGTGCTTAGAATCAAAGCAGCACAAGATATCTCTCCAAATACTCCTAGGCTGGGCAACAGAAAACTAACCAACAAAAAATAAAGCATTTAATATAAATTGCAGTTTAATTTTGTTGTATTTTATAATTTATATAAGTTATCTTCTTATTCATAATTTCTCATTAGTTAGACCTTTAACTGTTCTAATTGTATTGTCTGCCTTGGGTTTTTATATTATGAAATATAATTTTGTTTTGTCGTGTTGAAAAGCTCATTAGTTAAATGTGGAAAAGCTGTCTTTTTTTTATGTTTTGCTGATTAATTTGGTATACATACAGGTATAAAATAATTAAATTCATCAAGTAGGTAAACAGAGTGAAAGTACTCTGATGCAAGTGTAACACAGAACTATGTATGATAAATTGGAATAAATATGTAATTATATACACACACTTTGTAATGCTACAAATGTAGAATATTGGTTCACTATTAATAGACTTTCAGGTTAATTTGACCTGCTGTATCATTAGTTATATCATCAATAAAGCATGTTACTGACATAACCTGAGGGCCATGCTGAGGCTCTAAGCTAGGGGCCCAAATGACCAAGTTGTCGACTGGCCCTTAAACAACACTCACTCACTCTAAGCTAGGATCAAGCCAGAGCAAGGCTTGATCGGGTAAACCCTGCCAGTGCCTGTCCTAGACCTGTCATGAAACTTACTGACCTGCTGGGAACAGAAAGTAGGGAGGTGGAGTTACAGGGAATATTAACAATTATTTGGCTTGATTGCTCTCTCTCAGTAGTGCACCAGAAAGTGAAAGGCATGTAAGAGTGCTCAGTGCTTCTCCTCATGGAGGAGGCTTGACTTGCCTTGTATGTGAGATCCATCTTTTATAAAAAATACAGCATTCCATACACTACTTTGTAAGAACATTTTGCTTACAGTGATGTGTAATAATATCTAGATAGTAAAGTGAATCAGATTTACTGACACTACAACACTTATGTGGAGTCGTGTTGGAGATTATGATGCTATCACCCTTGGTGTCTTTTCTATGAATTTCTTGCTCAAGTTGTCACTTTGAGACAACTCAAAGACTTGCTGTTTATTTTTCAAAATTAATATATTCTCCCAGAATGTTAGTTGTTGCATGTTAGAATGCTTTTTAATAATACAAGTTTAAGATCAATATCATGATTTTCTTAAAAAATCTGCAGCTACAGCCGATTGTTCCACTTGTTTATAGTTTATATTCCTAAGATGTTCTTTAAAAGTTGTTTTCAATTTTCTTTTTGTTTTTCCACTATAAATTTTGTTGCAATCTTTGCAGTTGAATTGATACACCTCCAATTTTTACCTTCTCTACTGGTAAGTAGGGGAAGTATTGTATTGCACCCAAAAATTTGATGTTGAGATTTCACCAGAAATATATGTTTTGAGGCCACCTGAATCCAAAAGAAGCATTTTTGGAAAAAGGTCCGTGTATGTGTCAGTCTGTGTGTCTGACTGTCTGTCTGTCTCTGTCTGTCTGTCTGTCTGTCTGTCTGTCTGTCTATCAGTCTGTGGACAGCATAACTCAAAAATGAATAGTTGGTTAAAAAGCAAAGTTGATATTTAAGTTCAATGTCTTTTAAGGATGTGACACGAAGATTTTGTACAAAATAGCCCCACCCTAAACTACCCTTTATATGAAAAATTTGTTGAAAATTTTGATTTTCTTGAAAATGGCTCTAATGATTTTGATTAAAATGTCATATGTTTGAGATATTTTCATGACAAATGAAATGTATATTTTGAATTGTCTGGCTATAGCTCCTGTAGTCACATTTACTCTGGACGACTTTTGCATAACTGGTAAACCGTTAGAGATAGATCAAATCATACTATACAAAAAATGTAGATCTTGCTAAAATACACAATTTGTGTCCAAATAAATTTTCTTGTAGGTTGAACCATTTCAGAGATATTCCTTGTTATGTATGTGAGTTTCAGAAAACATAACTTTCGTGAAATGGAACATCGTTCATTTTTTTGTATGTTAAGTGTGCAAAGCTTTAAAAGATTTGACTATTGCACAAAGCCTACTGTATTGTAATATTCCCCTTGCACCTACAAGGAAATAAGCAATAAGATAATTATGTACAAATGTTTATCTTAACTAACATGAAGAACATATAGGAATAAGAGTTTGTAAGAATGGTTAGTACAAGAGTAGAGAAAGTCATGTGAGTGCAACACGTCAGATTTTTCTAATACTGGTATGGTGTCCTTTAGTTTAGAGTGTAATAGATTTTGGATGGAATTAGAGTTTTTAGGTGCTACAATAATGTTGTGACCTTTGAATATTCTCTGGAATTGAGTGTGAGCTTTTGGATAGCATGTGAACTTTGTGTACCTGCAGTTTTCTTTTTCCGTTGACAGTTCGGTGGTTTCTTGTATCAGCTTCCTAATTTGCCCTTTGGACGTTTTTGTATAAGTATTATTCTTCTATTGAGACCATTGTTTAAAGCTGTAATTGAACTGCAAAAACTGCAACAAATTTACATTGGAAAAACAAAAAGAAAATTGAAAACAAAGTCTAAAGAACATCATTGGAATCTAAAGTATAAACAAGTGGAAAAATTGGCAGTAGCAGTGCATTTTTGGCTAGAAAACTATGAAATTGATCCTGAACTTATGCTGTTAAAAAGCATCTCTAATATGAAACAACTAAAGGCCTGGGAGTGTCCTCTATGTGATCTGCATGACGAAATGGACCAAGATTACCTTCAAATATGCCCGGCCACTTCTAGCGCCCTATGCATCAGTGAAAATATTGGAGAGTAAGAGGATTAATGACTTTATTGTCAGAAATCCAGCATTAGCCAACAACAGCCTGGAAGAATATATTCTTTCTGAAAAATAAAGATTAAGTCTTCAAATATCAGTAGCCCCAAAGTGACAACCTCAGCAAGAAATTTATGGAAAAGACACCAGAGGATGACAGCATTGAAGTCATCAACATGGCAGTGGCATGTTCCAGCAGTCGGCAGCAGGTTGAGAATGGTGGTAAATATGAGCTCTTGAATAATGTCCTATTTTTAATAATTAAATGATATAGTGTCAGTATATCTGATTCACTTTACTATCTAGAGTTTTTCACATTACTGAAACATGATAAAATTGAATGAATCTCTTAATTTTGGTATATTCTGGTCCTTCCCACTGCATCTAATGAAATGGCAGATTTGGCAGAACACAGCATTATGTTTCTTGTATTACTTTGGAATATTTTAGATCTAAAGTGCGGAGAGCAGTGCTGTTGTGCTGGCACAAAGAGTGGTCAGCTCTCTGTGGTAATAAGCTTAGAGAAGTGAAAGAACTCCAATAAACTAGGTAACCTCCTCTCATGTATTTCATCATGAGAAGATGATTTTGGCTCAGTTATGCATCCGCTACTGTAATTTTACACATGGTTGGTTACCTTTTTAAATGAGCACTTCAAAAACACCTAGTCTTCCAATGGATACCAGCTCACCGTGGACTGAGTGATACTGACAAAGCTGGTTTTCTTGCAAAAAAGGGTACCAACAGAAATCTATAGTTAATCTACCATTCTAGGCAGCTAAAAGATTAATTAACTCTGAATTAAAAAAATCATTGTAAAATATTGCTATGAAAAATCAGAAAATAAACGATGGGAACTACCAAACATTCGAACAGTAATTCCTGATTATCCTCGAAAAATGGCAATTGCAACCTTCAGGCTGATTGTGGGACATGATTGGTAAAACATCTGAACAGAATTGGGATATATTCTTCACCACTGTGTCTTCTATGTAATCTGCAAGAGGAAATGGACCAAGACCACCTTAAAATATTCCTGGCCACTTCTAGTGCCCCATCCATCAGTGAAAAATATTGGAGAGCAAGAGGACTAATGACTTCATTGTCAGAAATCCAGCTTTAGCCAACAACAACCTTTTCAAATGGGACCCTGCGCCTCTTTGTCCGCTCTGTGACAACTTTTTGTCCGTTATGTGCTGCTGGAGTGTGTTTCCCTCGTGCACCTTCGAGATTCTCTGCAACTGCCTGTCAGACCTGTAGATGTCCTGGCAGATGATAAGTGGTTGAAAGGATTTTGAAGTATTCAGTAAAGATAAATAGGAACCTGAGGATTTAAAGCTTTAGATATTGAAATTCTATACTTTTTCAAACTTTTTAATAACTTTGTTTTTTATTCTGACTTTTACCTCTGTTTGGTATATTTCTGTATGTTTGTTTTTTGCTGGTATTTTTATTTTATATTGAAATTTATCTCTGGCTTTTGGCATGATCTGTCATGTAAAGGTGCTGATGACCAAGTACATGTGCACCCTTAAAGCCAAATCATGATCATCCAGTTGGACAGTAAATTTCTCAAAGTATTCCTTGCCACCAGATCTAGGAAGTAACATTCCTGTACAGAGTTATCACACTTGATACCAGAGGAGCAGTCTTAAACTAGGTATGCCAACCTAGTTACCACATGCTTGCCACAATATTAAACTACTGAATGTTAATTTAAAAGGAAAGTAAAACATTGCTTGTACATTCTTTTTATAGTTTGAATGAGTACTTTAGTGAAGTTGTATTTCATTCTTTTGTTAATGTGACAATGTCATTTACATTATTGCGGAATATTGAACACTGAATGTTGCAAAAATTAAACAATTGATAATTTTGTTGCATGTCTTTAATTATGTTCTGGAAGCATTAACAGGATCACCAAGGATTATAATTATAATTTTTGTGCTTTGTGACTTACTTTGCAGATACCAGCAGCTGAGCTTCATATTGTATTATGGCAACAGTCATCAAAAAATGCCCCTAATATTGCAGCATTAGTTGCTTTTGCTCACCGCATTTCCTGTCTTATTGCAACACAGATTCTGCAGGAAACCTTATTAAAGGTTTGTAGATATCTTCTTTCAGCTCTGGTATACTTTGAATACCAATAAGAATATCAGTGTGGAAAGTTTAATAACAAGAATATTATTGTATGCCCCAAGTGTTAGGAGACAATGTTTGCACACAGTCATGCTCCTTGAGCAGGCTGTATTCAGTAAATAGGTAACACAAGTGATTCAACAAAATAACTTATCACTGATATCACTGATAAAATAAGAACAAATTAGAAACTAAAGCTCCACTTATCTTATTAATATTGCAAGTTGTTGCAGTGCTGACTGTTTCAAGTTGTATTCAACTTATTTTCAAAGCTATCCAAACAAGCTACCATGGTTACCAACACTCAACATAAAAGATCTATTTGTCATCAACCTCTGAAAACAAAATCCTATAAATGCAATCTATGTACTTGTTTACATTACTTGTTTACTATTGACTGGATTCAATTGTGTACTACACTGTATTGAATTGCAATAAAATTGAAATTGAAAAAAAATTGAAATATTGGTAGTATTTCAAAATTCATAACACAGTTCTTGTTTTCTAAAATGAATATCATTTTCCAAACCACTAAATCTATAGGTGTATTTAATTGTTTTAATAGTTTAACTTCTGGATTTATTTTGTGATTAAATGACCAAAAATGATCCGCCATAGCTGATTTATCAATTTGTTTATATGTAATATTTCTAAAATGCTCTTTTATTCTGGTTTCTAAATGACTTTTAGTTTTAACAATATAAACCCTATCACAATCCAAACAACTAAATTTATAAATGCCAGATTTTGTATAATTTGGAATTTTATCCTTTTTAGAAAAATTTAATGAATTTTGTATATTAAATTTATTTTGAGGGACCAAAGTTATTCCATATTCTTTAAGACTTTTTGTAAATTTTCAATAGCTCACAGATGTTAAGTAAACTTTTTAAAAATACAATTATCTTTTATTTTCTTGAGGGTAGAAACCTCTTTAACAGCCGTTTGATATTCAAATTTTTCTACCATTTTATGTATAACATCTGTATTAAAGCCATTAATTACCACAGTGTTAATAATGTGTTTATATTCCGTGTTAAATTCTTCCTTATTAAGGAGTATATTTTTAACCTATAAATTAAACTATTGAAAACAGCAAATTTGTGTGAAGAAGGATTAAAACTTTTATTTTTTTATGTAATTATCAGTATGAGTAAATTTTCTATAAATGCCCAAATCCAATTTATTGTTATGTTTTTTAACTTTTTAAATCTAGGAATGGAAGGCTTCCATTATTTTCTGTTTCCATAGTGAATTGTATGGCTTTATCCTGTAAATTTAAATATTTTAAGACATTAAATATTTAAAAGGTCTAATTGCCTAGCTTTACTGTATACTGGTGATCCAGTTGATGTCTCAATATGATCCTGAACATCATGTTTCACTTTGTTGTAATTGAAGGTTTAATTATTTTGGTGCGGTTTTTGTAATTATTCTTCGTTGGGTTTTGAGCTATTGAAATCTTTGTGATCTCAGGGCGTGGTAACGGATGGAATGAAAAATCACACTATGTTTCTTCACCACAATGTATTATTTTATTAACACTTTTTCAATATTTTACATTAAATAATTTCTCTTAGCATCGTTCTAAATGATTTAAATCTTTTCACTTTTTTATTTAAAGTGGAACAAAAGCTTGATGAAAGACTGGTAAATGTTCTATGATGTTCACACTACCTAAACATGTCCTTTCACCTTCAACATACACACGCTAGTGGGAAGATTATGGCGTCACCTCACGTGACACCACCTTTTTCGTATACATCCGTGTATGCGTCCATCAAATAGTTCTTTATTGTTAGGGAAGCGATCCCTAACCATCCTCCCTTACTTTTATTATGGAACACATATAATTCTAATATTTATACATATATATTAAAATAAAATATGGTAATATTTATGACGTCTTTAAACTAACTTAGTTGTTCGTAGCAATGAACATTTGCAACACATTTTCGTCATTTAACCAACTCATACCAACCTCAAAAAACAAATTACACTTTTAACAAATATTCACATAAACGATTTTCTTTTGGGGTCTTCTAATATTCTGTCTCACATGCCCCTTGCTTTGTTTTTCAAGTTGTCACCTATATTTACAATCTTGAAACACATTACAATACTTCTCCCTATTCCTCTGATACAATCACTTTGTACAATACTTTTTTTTTTTTTTTACAGTCTTCTTCGCTGTTTGTTTTTGTCTTTTGTTTTGGCATGACACAGCATGTCTTTATAAATTTCACATATTCAGTTACTACACAATACATGTTCAGTTATTATACATCACTTATTCAGTTATTATACAATACATATTCAGTTATTGTACAACACATTCAGTTATTATACAACATATCCAGTTATTATACAACATATGTTGTTATTATACAACACATATTCAGTTATTATACAACACATATTCCTAAGATTTTACATTTGACATTGACACAAATATTTGCTAATGGCTTCATTGCCAGATGCAAGGCACTAGAAAACAACAACAACAACAACATTGACACAAATATAATTTAAGTGTATCATGGTTTATTGTGTGACTTTTGACTTATGTTCCTTGTTATGAGGAGAGAAATACAGGATACAAATCTTGAGCTAATGATTATGATCATATTTATGGCAATATTTTATTCAGTTCTTTGCCTTCTTTGTCTTGTAAGCTTATTATGTATAGGCAGGTCGTTGAGTCAATTCTTAAACTCCGATGTTACTAATGGTACCATTTTTTTTAATTGGGTTCTTATTCATTATCATTTAGTTCAACATTTCTTCAAGCTTAACATTAGCTATATCCATCTTAATTCCTGGGCATTGCTTTTCTGACTATGGTTTTTCTTACTTCACTGATTGTCACCTCTTTATCTCTTATCTCTATGAGAGAAAACTTCTATACTTATAATTATTCTGCAATTGTATTATTTTTCTTCTCAATTCACCCTCGACACCTTTGTGTCAAAAATATTTTATCTTTGTCATCACAATTAATTCCCTTTTTTATTTTTGTCCCTGACATACTTATGTCAAAAACACATTATTTTCCGTCGCTATTCACTTCTTTAATGACAATCAGTGTCCTCATCTGTCCCTGTTGACAATGCTCTTTGTGGTCAATATAGCCAATGACTATGTTGATTTTCTTTCTTGTTGTATTTTCCAATCTGAACATAATCTTCTATAAGTAACCCATTAAAAATTATTATTTTCCATCATCTCTACTATTCCTGCCTTACATGTTTGTTGGCAAAGACTATTTGGTCCTTTCTTTGTATGGTTTTAATTTATTTTTATGGTATCTTCCTACCAACTTGCCATTTGTATTCTGTAGCTCATACGTATGGTCACCCAGCTGTTTTGTTATTTATTTTATTTATTTCAACCATAAAACATATACATGTTGTGGTTGTGTCACTAAAAAAACTACTAACAAAATATAGTACTTACATACATAATATTCACAGGCACAATCTATCTACAAACCCTCATCTAAAACTCAAGCTCAAAATCCTCCAGACTACAAAGGACACCTTGCACCAGATACTGTTTCACCGCTTACATACTTAGATCTGCATTATGACCAGTGGTCCAGTGTACAGTAGTTCCATCTTCTCTTTCTGTAGCCATCATGGTGTCAATGTCAATTGTCCCTTAGGTTTGTGTCGTTGGTCATCCAGTCATTTGGGATGAACTTAGTTGTGGTAATTTCCCTGAGTGTTGGTGGTGGTTGTTGTATCTGTATTTTGTGCAACATCTGCCCTATTCAGCACATTTTCATCTACTTCCTGCTGTCTTATGTTGCCAGTGTACCATTGGTTTTTACCCCTTTGGTGTGAACCCCTGTTATATGACGGTCTTTGGTTGTTGAAGTATTCCCTACAGAATCGTATGTGATTCACTTGATGGGTACGGTCTCCTGGTCTCCCCCAATCATATCTATATGTTTGGTGTCTCGATTCACCCCTTGGTATTGTGTCGTGGTACCGCTGTCTTGTGTTCTCCATTCTTTCGCCATGATTGTGTGGTTGTGGGAAATGGTGTGCCCCTCTCCCTCTGTCATGGGTGCTCCTAGTATTTCTATCTTCTCCCTCATTCTGGTTGTTCGTAGTCATGCTCCTGTTTAAGATAGGTGAGTTTGGGTGACCGTTCCTATGTCTATGCTCATTAGGCTGACCATTTTGTGTTTCGAAGGCTGTCAGTAATTCTATCATGTCTGCAAACTCTACTGGCCTTGCAACAATTAATCCTGTTCTCACTGTGTCTGGGAAATATCTTGTTATGCTGGTAATTAACTCTGCTTCCGACAGGTTAGGGTCTAATAGCTTTCCTTTGTTGGCTACTTTCATAAAATAGTCGACTAGCGATAACCCTTTGGTTGGATCATATCTCCTGTCGCTAGCTCTACTCTAGTTTGGTTTTGCTTAGCTGGGCCCCAATACCTTGATAGGAATAGTTTTCTGAATGAGCTATATGATTCATGACCAGCTAGTGTTAACCTAAGCCATTCTAATGCTTGTTTTTTAAGCTTTTCTTGACTATCATCATCCTAAGCTCATTTGGTATCCTTTTCACTTTAAAATACTCTTCCATCTCTTTAACAAAGAGTTTTGGATCGTCTCCCTTCTCCTCATCAAATGTAGGTGGTGTGATTTCATGTAGTATGCTATTGGTGTAGCATGTGTTGTGTGTCATTGTTTGATTGTGAACCTCTTTCTCTCTATGGTGGTTCAACATTTTGTACATTATTCAAATAACTCTCATCTTGTACATTACTTACATCTAAATCATCTTGCCTTTGTAGTGCATTCACAACATCATTTACATTAGCCAAACTTTCTTTTCCTTTTCTCATTTCTTCACAAATTGATTTTAAATCATTCTTTATTTCTAAGTGACTTTATTTCATATCATTTATAGCATCCTGTTGTGAATGTACCACATCAGTCATAGTCTTAATTTTAGGAATTACAATTTTTTCTACAGTTTCATTAATAATGTCTTTCTTTACTACCTCAATCTCTTTCCTTAATGCCTCAGTTATTTCTGCTTTTACATTTGTAATCTTACAGTCTACACTTGCATTACATTCTGTTATTTCATCTCTAAATCTACCAATTTCTTCTTCTAATACAATCTTATTTTCTCTCATTTCCAACTCAATTTTTCCCATCCTATCTCCTATGATTTCTATCCTAGCTTCTAAAGCTTCCTTTGTCTCATTTATGTTTTTATGTACTAATTTCAAATTAGTTTCCATTACTTTCATATTTTCTTTACACTCCTGTCTTCCTAATTCTATTTTCTGTTCTAAGTCTTTTCTCACTTCTTCCATTTTCTGACCTATCTCTTACTTATTCTGTTCTAGTTTCTGGCCTATACTCTGACCTAAACTTTGTTCTATGTCCTGTTTTAATTCTACCTTATTTTGTTCCATTTTCTGACCTAAACTTTGTTCTATGTCCTGTTTTAATTCTACCTTATTTTGTTCCATTTTCTGACCTAAACTTTGTTCTATGTCCTGTTTTAATTCTACCTTATTTTGTTCCATTTTCTGACCTAAACTTTGTTCTAGTCTTTCAAACATTATCATTAGTAACCTTTGGTCTTTTCCTACTGCTAGCTCTTCCTCACTTTCTGTTCCTATTTGATAACTAGGCCTATCTGCCCCTTCCCCTACTCCTGTTACTAGATCTCTCTCTTTTCGCGGCATTTTAGTTTCTTTATTCAGTTCACTTTGCCTTACAAGTCCCACTATTTTGCCGCTTCGCAGTAACATAAAAATAAACTGGATGTAAAAATAAAAATTTTTGGTCCTACTTTTTTCTCGTTGTTTATCCAGTTACGTGCATCTCCTGGGCGGTTGACTTCGCTATACGATCTTAGGAGCTAACAACAACAAGTATTACTATCAACGTTTTGTTCTTTAAATCAATAAGTGAGCCAAAATGATGCAGAAAGTCAGTGCCAGGTATGCCTTTAGACACTTCAGCCACAATAAGTAAGCATTCAAAGGAGCACCTTAGCCCTAAATGTAAGTTCAGTATTTTGAAACCATAGGTATTAATTTGTGAGCCATTAGCTGAATGCAATTTAAAATTACTGGGTTTTGGCTTACTGTTGGCTGATACTGCTATAATGGAAATGTCTGTTCCACTATCAACCAGAAATCTTTGTCCCAAAGTCTGGTCTTTAACAAATAAGCAAAATTGGCAGCCAGCTATTCCTTCCCTGGCAGAACTTTGGGCCACTACACTGTCTGCCACATTTAGTTTTCCTTATTCATCCATTCAATTTGAGGTGAATTCTACTTTGGCTATGCGATCATGGTGAACTGTGATTTTGGCTTCTTCTAAAACCCTTTTCTAATTTTTCAATTCTAGCAAGAAAACCTTGAACCAACAGAGCAGATGGCATTGTTTGGGGTAACGATACTGCTGCTATTGAAGGTTGCAGTGTGGCTACCTTCACTTCATTAATAGTTTTCATCTCAAATATGTTGTCGTTGTTGTTGGCTAATGCTGGATTTCTGACAATGAGGCTATTAGTCCTCTTGCTCTCCAATATTTTTCAATGATGGATGGGATGCTAGAAGTCGCCGAGCATTTTTGAAGGTGGTCTTGGTCCATTTCCTCTTGCAAATCACATAGAGTACAGAGTGGTGAAGAATATATCCCAAGTCTGTTCAAATGCATCTCAAATATGCATTCTGCCATTTGCACCATTCATTCAACATTCTCATCTGAAATGCTTAGAATGCTTTTTATATTGTTAGGAAGCTTATCAAGCTAGAGAATCTGTGAAATTTTTTCAAGGATGTTTGTTATGCCATAACCTTTCATTTTTCTCAATAGGGGTTTCATATCACCTAGCTCTATTTCGCCTATCAGTTTCTTTATTTTGTGTTCTTCACTTTCTTTAAACAATATTAGTAGCCTTTCCTTTGCCAGAAAATACTTATTGCTTTTGTTGCTGGTTACTAAATCCCGAATGTTCTTAACTACTCTTGACTCTAACTGCACAAGTAGATAGTTACATTTTGTTACTTCATTTGTTATGCCAGCAATCAAAAATTGTGCTTCTGCCTGACAAAACCATGTCTCTGGTTTCTCAACCCAGAAAATTGGAAATTTGACACTCACCTTGTTCAGTTCAGTGTTATCTGTGGTACTTACTGTTATTTGAGCTGGGTTTTTATTTGTGCTGGTCCTTCCCGGTTCCTTCTCCATTATCAAGTTGACAGTCACCACTATTTTGCCCTCTATTTTAATTAGTATGCTTTTACCTATATATATATATATATATATATATATATATATATATATATATATATATTCAAAAAAATTATTGCAAAATATTACTATAAAAATCAAAGAATAAAAGATGGGAACTACCAAACATTCAAACAGTGATTCCTGAGTATCCTCGAAAAACAGCAGTTGCAACCTTCAGGTTGATTACAGGACATGATTGTCTGGCAAAACATTTAAACAGAATTGGGATATATTCTTCACCACTCTGTCCTCTATGTGATCTGCAAGAGGAAATGGACAGAGACCACCTTCAAATATGCCCAGCCACTTCTAGTGCCCCATCCATCAGTGAAAAATATTGGAGAGCAAGAGGATTAATGACTTCATTGTCAGAAATCCAGCATTAGCTAACAACAACATATATTTTGAGCAACTTAATGAACAATTATTTTTCACTCACAAAATCACACTACCAACTGTAGCAGCCTCTAACTATGTCATTGTATCCATACATTCATGTCCCTACAGGCACATGGCTATGTATTCATCTGAGATATTGTGCTTGCATGGCATTGGTTTTTATAATCTATCTTGTCTGCCTTAGAGATTATTATGACTGAGCCACATAGAATGCGTTACATGCATCTAGCAGTGTGCCAGAACACATTAAAGAAGCCAATGGATATAAAAAAAATCTAATGTTGCACTCACATGACTTTCTCTACTCTTGTACTAACCATTCTCACAAACACTTATTCTTCTATCTTCTTCATGTTAGTTGAGATAAACATTTACAGAACTTATCTAATTGCTCATTTTCTTGCACATTCAATGGAAATATGGGAATACAGTAGGCTAGAGATAGTCAAATCTTTTAAAGCTTTCAAATTCCGTTCTCTTTGCACAGTTAACATATAAACAAATGAATAGTGATGTTTCATTTGGCAGAAGTATAGGTTCTCCAAAACTTATTCAAATAATGAGGAATATCTCTGAAATGGTTCACTCTACAAAAAAAATTATTTGGACATAAATTGTGTGTTTTAGCAAGATCTGCATCTATTTACATGGACCAAAGAAATAGAAAATGTAATATGAAGAGCAGAAAAGCACCTTTCCCTGTTAAAAATGTCTAACAGAAATGAAGTGGGGATGTTCCAGAGCAACTCTTAACACAACATACAATGTATATGGAACAAATATGTCTAAATATAAACAAGTACACTCTGGCTTGCCACAAGGCGCCATGCTCAGCACTACACTTTTTAATATATTTATTAACGATCTGTCACAAAAAATACAAGAATCAGGTGTGAAGTGTGCACTATTTGCCGATGACTAAGTAATGTGGACTTCAAAACCTAAAAACAAAACTACAGAACTAGAAAAAACCATGCAACAATCCTTAAACAACCTACAAAAGTGGATCAAAGAAAATTTAATGACTGTTAATGCAACAAAATCAAACTACCAAATCTTTTCACTAAGAAAAAAACCACATAAATAAAACTAAATTTTGAGAATCAACAATTACCAGAAACAAAGGAAGCAAAGTATTTGCAAGTTATATGTGATACCAAACTTGCATGGACCAAACAAATAGAAAATGTAATACAAAGAGCAGAAAGGTGCCTTTCACTGTCAAAATGTCTAACAGGAATGAAGTGGGGATGTTCCAGAGCAACTCTTAACACAACATACAATGTATATATAAAGCCATTATTTACTTACTGCAGCAAAGTTCTTGTAACAGCAAACACAAAAAATATTCAAATCTTTAAAAATCAAAGTCTGCGACTAATTACAGGTGCCATCAAAACCACATCAATACCAGCTATGGAAATATTAACCAACCAATACCCCATTGAATATGAAACAGAAAAAGCAGCTCTTATTCAACTCAAAAAGTTGATCAGACTCTCATTCAATACATGGAACAAGAGAAATTTTACACGTACACTAAAGACTCAGGAGAGCTTTCTTTCCAAAAATCAAGATATCAAGAAGAATATATAAATTCTAACTTGTTGCTTCACTGTTAATAGCTTCAATTTTTCCTTATTTAGAATATATAAAGTCAATCTGACACAAACATTGGACATCACATATTATTTACACATATTATTGGCAGAAGAAGTTAAGAAAAGTGATACTCCAACTAGTGTTCTAAAATTATTGGCATTAGAAACAATCCATACTAGATTTCTGGAACATGAATAGCTCCATATTTCATACTGATCGATCACTGATATCAAACTGAGGTGGAGCAGGGCCTGGAGTCACGTGTCACCTCTTTTCATATTATAAATCTTTTAAGTTATGGAACTACAAACTTTGATGGAGATAGTGAAGCAATTTGAATGGCCCTACAAAATCTTTTGTATAGAATTTCACATTTTTATCAAGCAGTTATTCTCTGAGACTCCAGGCCAGCAATTATAGCAATTACTTCCAAGTTGCGATCAAAAAACAAAACAATTACATGGTAATTATTATTTATTTATGCCAACAAACTTACTGTTGGTGTTTTTAAACACACAAGCCGTGTGTGGGCAAAGTTTAAGAGGTAGAACTGGAACTTAAAAATTCAATGCCACAACTGGGATTTGAACCACAGACCTTCCGCTTGCCGGGCGGACGCTCTACCACTGAGCTATTGTGACAAACTGCCAGAATGGCATTAAATTCTCAAGTTAGTTCGTATTTTTTCCTGGTAAACCACAAAGGCAGTCTCACATCAAAGACAATTACCCCAATGGTGACTTACTATTGCAAGTACTTTGTATCCCAGGATTAAATAACCTTCACATGGTAATTATTATTTATTTATGCCAACAAACTTACTGTTGGTGTTTTTAAACACACAAGCCGTGTGTGGGCAAAGTTTAAGAGGTAGAACTGGAACTTAAAAATTCAATGCCACAACTGGGATTTGAACCACAGACCTTCCGCTTGCCGGGCGGACGCTCTACCACTGAGCTATTGTGACAAACTGCCAGAATGGCATTAAATTCTCAAGTTAGTTCGTATTTTTTCCTGGTAAACCACAAAGGCAGTCTCACATCAAAGACAATTACCCCAATGGTGACTTACTATTGCAAGTACTTTGTATCCCAGGATTAAATAACCTTCACATGGTAATTATTATTTATTTATGCCAACAAACTTACTGTTGGTGTTTTTAAACACACAAGCCGTGTGTGGGCAAAGTTTAAGAGGTAGAACTGGAACTTAAAAATTCAATGCCACAACTGGGATTTGAACCACAGACCTTCCGCTTGCCGGGCGGACGCTCTACCACTGAGCTATTGTGACAAACTGCCAGAATGGCATTAAATTCTCAAGTTAGTTCGTATTTTTTCCTGGTAAACCACAAAGGCAGTCTCACATCAAAGACAATTACCCCAATGGTGACTTACTATTGCAAGTACTTTGTATCCCAGGATTAAATAACCTTCACATGGTAATTATTATTTATTTATGCCAACAAACTTACTGTTGGTGTTTTTAAACACACAAGCCGTGTGTGGGCAAAGTTTAAGAGGTAGAACTGGAACTTAAAAATTCAATGCCACAACTGGGATTTGAACCACAGACCAGGAAAAAATACGAACTAACTTGAGAATTTAATGCCATTCTGGCAGTTTGTCACAATAGCTCAGTGGTAGAGCGTCCGCCCGGCAAGCGGAAGGTCTGTGGTTCAAATCCCAGTTGTGGCATTGAATTTTTAAGTTCCAGTTCTACCTCTTAAAACAATTACAGTTGGAATGTTGGAAAATCCTTACCCATCTATCAGCACTTCAAAAATACCTAGTCTTCCAATGGATACCACCTCACTGTGGACTAGGTGGTAATGACAAACTGATTTTCTTACAAAAAAAGGGTACCAGAAGTCTATAGTTAATCTACCATTTTATGCAGCTAAAAGATTAGTCAACTCTGAATTCAAAAACCTTATTGCAAAATATTACTATGAAAAATCGAAAAATAAAAGATGGGCAACAAACTATCAAACAGTAATTCCTGAATATCCTCAAAAAATGGCAGTTGCAACCTTCAGGTTGATTACAGGACATGATTGTCTGGTAAAATATTTAAACAGAATTGGGATATATTCTTCACCCCTCTGTCCTCTATGTGATTTGCAAGAGGAAATGGACCAAGATCACCTTCAAATAAGCTTGGCCACTCCTAGTGCCCCATCCATCAGTAAAAAATATTGGAGAGCAAGAGGATTAATGACTTCATTGTCAGAAATCCAGCATTAGCTAACAACAACAATAGCAACCAGTATAAACAAGAGTGTCACCAATAATGCATTAAATATATTGCAAAACTAGTTTGCTTTTAATTTCAAGAACTTGCAGCAAGTACTAAGATAAGTGAAGTCTCCAAGATATTTGTTATATTTGTAGAGCATTGGCTAAATTGATCATTCTTGAGTATTAATGTAATAATGCAGCAATTTTTCTCTAATAGAAAATTTCTATCTCTTTTCTGTAGCAATTGTCTTAGATGTACTTAATATGACTTTTAGTTCAAGCCTTTATCTTGCTGATATATTTTTTACTGTTTAATGTGTTATTTTTACTTTATTCTGCAAATACTCTTGTGTAATTATGAATTCTTATCACTTTCTGCTAGTCAAGGAGAATAATTCTTGATCTAACATGTGAAACATTACTGGATATTGGATAAATATTTACATTACAGTTTTTCAGGCACGAGTTCAACTAATGATCCGGTTCATCAATACAGCTGATAAATGTAATAATATCAACAACTTTCAATCATGTCGTAGCATCCTTGCTGGTCTTCAGAGCCCAGGGATATATAGGCTTCACAGCACATGGGCATGCCTTAGGCGCAGACGTGCTTCTAAGTATTAGTAAGTCTTCCTTTAATTTGTATGAATGAATAGCAATCACTGCATATTTTTACTAATTTGCAGTAGCTCTTTTATTTTCTCTATCTCTTAACCATTAGATGGAATTTGACTGAAAAATCTGATACTAAGATTTTGCTAGACATACATATTTTGAGACACTTTTAATTCAAAGAGGCAATTTTAGAGAAATATCCAACTATATATGTATGTGTACATGTGCATATGCATAAACTCTTTTTGCATTCAGAGGAACCTTAAAATACACATTTCCAGTGATGTACAACATTTTAGGTGGAACACATTACTTCCTCTACCTACTATAAGCAGGTGCTACATAAAAGGAAAAGTAAATATAAGCATATTCAATTAAAAATGCTTTGTGTAAAGGGTGAAAAAATCAAATTAAAATATAAAAGATACAAACACAGCAGAATGTGCACAAAAAATACCAGAAACATCTGAAAATATAATAAAATCTACAATGTGATACAGGTCTGAATAAAAACACAGATTAATATTGAATAGAGGATGATAGAACTATCAAGACAAAAAGTAACCAAATTAATAATTTTCATAGATTGAAACCTACTTTGTGTGCACTTATAAACATTTCAAAATGGGTGATTTCCACTGTCTGTTTTATTTTGTTTTCCTCTGCACAGGGTCAGTGTGTCAGAAACTCTTTGCTCATGCATAACAAAACTCTACCTGGCATAAACAGCTGAATGTTGTCTTCAAACCTTGCATAACAAAATCTGTATTGCATGGTTCAAGAACGTTTCTAGACAGATATTTATGTTACTGTAGTATGATGTCTGCTGTGGTGCACAACAAAGGACGGTCAGGGCTGGGCTGCCCCAACCCATGGGAGCAACATGAATCAAAGGCACTCAAAAGTCAGGCTGCCTCATGCAACCGCTGTGAACATGTGACAACAATCAGAACAGCAGAACCAAAAGGGGTTTCCCACATTATTCAAGAAGTGTCTAGCAGCCAGCGTATTTGTAGAGTCTAAAGTAAGAACAAATTAGAAACTAAAAACTTCAGTTATCTTTGTAATGTTGCAAGTTCTTTTTGCACAAACTGACTCAAGTTTCAAGTTGTCTCCAACTCATTCTCAAAGTTTTTAGTTTCTAATTTGTTCTTACTTTAGAATCTTGTTGCTTCACTGTTAATAGCCTCAATTTTCCTTATTTAACATATTTGTAGAGGTTTGAGAAAGGTCCAGGTTATCCTTGCTATGTAAGGAGGTGAGGCAGTGAGCAGGAATAGTGAGTTACAGACAGGAGTCAGTCAGTTCTTAGTTTGAGAGAGAGAGAGAGTATGTGTGTTTGTTTGTGTGTGTGTGTGTGTGTCTGTGTGTGTGTGTGTGTGTGTGTGTGTGTGAGTTGCACATGTTGTTGCATTGTGAAGAAAGATGGCAAAGCAGTTATGAGTGTTGAGTGATTGTATCATCAAGTTAGTGTTTGAGACACAGAGAAAGTGAGAAAAGACAGTGCAAGGACTGAGTCAAGGTTACAAGAAGAAAACAGTTGTGAGTTATATCATTACAAAAGACTGTAGAATGAGTTAACATCAGTAAAAGAGAACTGTGTATTTGTGCAAGAGTTTTAAAAGAAAGTAAATCAAGAGAAAAAAGTGACTGGACTACACAGTTGTCATTTTGTCACAATAGTTTACATAAAGTAGAGAGAAGGAGTTTTTTATGTGAATAGTATATGTTTATGGAAGTTCCTATGAATTGGTATGGGTGGAATGGTAATGCATGAGGTATTTTCTTTCTTTTTATCCTTTCTCAATTTAAAGTGTAGGAAGGTACTTTTTATGATCAAAATAATCTTCAAATGGAGAATGAAGCAAACTTAAAAATTAATGTAGGGTATCCTGCATACATAAGTGACTTTAAATGCAATACCAAAATGTGTTTTGAATGTTTTAAAATTATTTTCTTGCTTTACTTGTTGCAGCACATTTGAGAAGCTGTGTTATCTCTATCAAGAAGTCTGTCTACCACGTTATCAGTGTACTTTTATGGATGAAACTGCAAAACTGCCTTATCTTCCTTTCATTGGAGATATTTTTGGATGTTTACTCGGCCGTACAGAAAAAGTGTGTGAACAAAAATTGTCCAAAACTCTAATAGCCAATGGTGTAAAAGGTTTGTTACAATAACAAATTTTTGCAGTTTATTTTCTTGAATAGAAAATAATTTTAAATGCTCCAAAGATCATGTAACTGAATGTCCAGTTTAAGTTAGACAAAATGAGGGAAGAGGATAAGTGTGCCAGCCTTTAGATCAGGTATTTCCATGATAGACATGATCTTTCAAATAGCCCCACAACCAGAAGTCACATAGATCTAATTTTGGGGATCTTGAGGGTCATGCATTAAGAAATTTCCTAGGGATGAAGTGGTTGTTACTGAAGGTTTCTTGCAGCAAATCTTACATCTGGCAAGCAACATCTTGTATGAAAATAATGGTATGGTCACAGTTATATTTTTGCAAAATTAAAATCATGTGCCCCTATAAAGGTAGAACCACCTCAAAAGAAAACAGACCAACAACGAAGGAGCTAGTGAAACCACGCCAAATCTGTACTTCCAAAAATGGATGTGTGTGTATATGTAAATGATAATCTCTAAAACTGCTTCACTGATCACCACGAAATTTGGCATGTATAAGTACTTTTTCATGTTGCAGTAGAATCAGAACTGAAAAATTCAATGCCACAGCTGGGATTTGAACCACAGAACCTCCGCCTACCAGGTGGGTGCTCTAACCATTAAGCTACTGTGACAACCTGCCAGAATGACATCGAATTCTCAAACCGATTCATATTTCTCCTGGTAAACCACAAAGGAATCTTACATCAGAGACAATTACCCCAATGGCAGCTTATTATCATAAGTACTTTATGTTGCAGGATTAAATAACCTTTAGATGGTAATTATCATTTATTCATGCCAACAAACTTACTGTTAGTGTTATTAAACACAGAAGCCATGTGTGGGCAATATTTGAGAGGTAGAAAAGGAACTGAAACATTCAATGCCACAGCTGGGATTTGAACCACAGTCATTCTGGCAGGTTGTCACAGTGGCTTAATGGTTAGAGCACCTACCTGGTAACCAGAGGGCCTATGGTTCAAATCCCAGCTGTGGTGCTGAATTTTGCAGTTCCAATTCTACCTCTCAAACATTACCCACACACGTGTGTTTAAAGTAAGTTTGTTGCCATAATAATTACCATCTAAAGGTTATTTAATCCAGGACATAAAGTACTTATGATAGTAAGAACCCAAAATTTGTTGCCTTTTTATTGCAATAAATTGTGGGTTTTTTAAATTTAATTTACACAAAAACCGTTGAATCTATTGAAATATACCAAAGGAAAAAGTTGTTGCTTATTCAATTTTCTATGAACATAAATCATAAATAAGAACCTTCAATGAATAATTTTTCAGCCAGGTGATGATAAATTTTTTTAATAAAAATATTTTTTTCTAAAAAACTATAAACTTTTCAACATTTTGATATTAGATTTTATTGTTATTCATAACATGTGAAATTTGCTGATAAAGTCTGGCGGATCATTTCACTTCCACCTGTATGTTCAAAAAATGTCAGATGCTCTTGTAAAGAGTCTATTGATGACAAGAAAGTTAATGTCTTGACAATACCCTGTAATATTTTAACAAATGATGGATACATGGAATGGAAAATGGTAATGTAGAATACCTAAAGAACAAACCATTTTCATTAAATGCTATTCTCTATTATTGTATTGTGTTATGTATTTATAAAGCTCCAAAATTTGCATCTTTTGTTTTATGTTCTAGATTCAGACCAACTTTGGAACCAAGGAAAGACAAGCAAAGAATTTAAAATAACAAGCTCAGAAGACTGTTCCGGATCTTCTAGTTTTCTCAATTTTCTTTCTTTTTTAAATTTTTTGAACATAGGAAGCACAAGAGCATCTGAAACATCTGCAATTTCTGATTCTACCACAGAGAATGACATCAAATGCTGGTCACAAGTACAAAGAGAAACTAATCAATTACTTTCCAAGAACTGCAATTGGAAAGAAAAGTGTTACTGTGGAGAAAAACATACTACATGTTCAGACAAAGTTTTATCAAATTTTGATTCACTTTTTGTACCCCTAGAATTGAATGAAGATCTTAGAATCCAGAGGCTGAAGGAAGCTACAGCTTTATTACACAGATGTCAACAGATGGCATCGAGGTACTCCTTCTGTAATAATGAGCTGGCACAAGATTTTCTTCTTAAAACACATTATAAGGAAGAAAAAGAAAATTTTTTTAATTCATTTCACATAGAGTGACATTAATGGTTAAAGCTTATCTTGAAAAGATTGCACTATACTATGTGGTGCTGCACTTCTTTATGTTTTTTTTTTTATTTTCCAATCTTGGAAAATATTGTGTACAATCCATGAAAGAATGTAACATATTCCTACTTTTTCCATTAAAATAACATAATAAGAAAAATAGTATGGACTTACAAACTGGACTTGGATGCCTTTCACTTTTTAATTCTACTTTCTAGTATCATATAAAAGTAACTAGTTAACGGAATGTAACTCTGAGTTCCAAATATAATAATTGCTTTCATTTAGTTATATGATTATTTAAAATAAACATATGATTATGTTTGCAGTTTATTATTTGCAGTATAAAATTAAAATGCATAAAAATGTACATGACTATAAGGATAGTCAACTGTCTCCCTACAACTGGAAAGCTGAATCAGACTTGACAAATTCTGCCATAGTCAGAACTTGAATCACAGATCTTTGACTATGCCAATGCTATGGTCCATGGCAAGCAGTGGCCGCTCGTGCACATTTTAGTTGGTGAGGTATAACTTACAAATAACTTACGAACCAGCTGCACAGTTTTTTGCCTGCGAGTATCCTTGGTGCTCATTGCCACTACTTATCAACTTTGTGAAAGAAGATGCTGTAACTGGCCACTGTCATTGTCCATTCACTTTTGGTAGGTACCTCTTTAGGAAACTATCCATCGCTCGCCATAGATCACGTTGAGAAATGTTAGCAATTTTCTGGTGGATATTTTGTTTTAATTCTTCCAGGGTGTGTGGGTTTGACTTGTGCACTTTATGTCTTAAGTTACCCCAGAGATAGAAACCACAGGGGTTTAGGTTGGGAGACCAAGGAGGTCACAAATCTCTACTAATAGTTCTGTCCTGAAACAGACTTACAGACATAAGAAAATAATGAAGTTATTAACAGTGAAGCAACAAGAATCTAAAGTAAAAACAAATTAGAAATTAAAAGCTTCACTTATCTTAGTAATATTGCAAGTTCTTTGGTGCTGACAAGTTTTGAGTTGACTACTGTGACAACCTGCCAGAATGATATTGAATTCTCAGTATTCAGAGTAGCTTAATGGTTAGTGCACCTGCCTGGTAAGCGGAGGGTCTGCGATTCAAATCCCAGCTGTGGCACTGAATTTTTAAGTTCCAGTTCTACCTCTCAAAGAAAGGTTAATGTTAACTACACACTTTAACATTAAATGTTATTATTTTTAATACACTTTAAACATCCCCTCTAACCTCAAAAGTAATGTTATGGTCAGTAATGTTTAAATATGCTTCATCCAAGTGCAAATTTTTCATCCTGAAGGGGTACATAATGAAAATTTTTAGGTTCTGAGCTATAGGCCCAATTTTTTCAAGTCAACATTTGACACCCGTACATATGTGAATACAATTTTGCCCCTTCTTTTTTAAAGAATTAACAGATAGGGAGCGTGATTTTGTCTTTTTCAATAAGAAAACTCATATAGCCAATCTTTTGATGAGAACAATTGAAAGTCTTTATGTTTCTAAAGTAAAAACAAATTAGAAACTAAAAGCTTCTCTTATCTTAGTAATATTGCAAATTCTTTGGTGTTGACGAGTTTTGAGTTGACTCTAACTCATTCTCAAAGCTGTACAAACTAATTAGTTACTAAAGCTACTGATGCTCATTTTAATCACCAATCTCTGAAAACAAAAACCTATAAATACAGTCTATTGGAGGGATTTCAAAATTTATAACATGGTTTCTGTTTTTTAAAATAAATATCTTTTCCCAAACCATTAAATCTATAGGGTCACTTAATTGTTTTAATAATTTAACCTCTGGATTAATTTCATGATTAAATGACCAAAATGATCTGCCAAAGCTGATTTATCAGTTTGTTTATATTTAATATTTCTAAAATGCTCGTTTATTCTGGTTTCTAAACGATGTTTAGTTTTACCAATATAAACCTTATCACAATCCAAATAGCTAAATTGATAAATGCCAGATTTTTTATAATTTGGAATTTTATCTTTCTTAGAAAAATTTAGTAAATTTTGTTGTTGTTAGCTAATGCTGGATTTCTGTCAATGAAGTCATTAATCCTCTTGCCCTCCAATATTTTTCACTGATGATATTGACATATGATATCTACTATATACTAAATTTATTTTGAGGGACCAAATTTATTCCATATTCTTTAAAAATATTTGTAAATTTTTTATTGGCTCACGGATGGTAAGTAAACTTTTTAAAAATACAATTATCTTTTATTTTTTTGAGGGTAGAAACCTCTCTAACAGCCATTTGATACTTAAATTTGTCTATCTTTTTATGTATAAAATCTGTATTAAAACCATTAATTACTGATGTGTTTATATTCTGTGTCAAATCTTCTTTATTAAGGGGTATATTTATTAACCTATAAATTAAACTATTGAAAACAGAAAATTTATGTAGAAAAGAATTAAAGCTTTTCTTGTTATGTCTTTTAATTGTTAAGTCTAGGAATGGAAGGCATCCATTATTTTCGACTTCCAAAGTGAATTGTATGGCTTTATCCTGTACATTTAAAAGTTTTAAAGCATAATTTATCTGTTTTTTAGAGACAACAACAAAAATGTCATCCACACATCTATACTATGTTTTAAAAATTAGAGGGAGTGATTTTATAATTTGAGTTTCAAAAAAGCTCATGAAAAGATTAGCAAGAAATGGCGAAAGTGGACTACCCATTGCCAAGCCAGAAGTTTGTCGAAAAAAATTACAATTAAAACTAAAGAAATTTTGATCTAAACAAAGATTTGTAATTAATTCTTTGTTTAATTCTAAAGAATTTAACCATTTTTTAAAAAAATCAAAAGCTTTTTTCTAGGAATACTAGGAAATAAAGCATTTACATCAAAAGAAACGAGTTTATCATTATCAGACACTACTATATTACTAATCTTTCCTACTAATTCAAAAGAATTTTTAATACTTAAACCTTCAAACTGATTAAAGGTACTGAATTTTTTATTTAACCATTTTGCTAAATTATACGTAGGTGAATTTATACAATTTATAATTGGTCTCATGTTATTTCCTGGTTTGTGAATTTTAGGAAGTGCATACAATCTGGGTAAAACTGGATTAGTAACTTTTAAAATACTTTTTTCTTTGTTAGATATCATTTTCACTTCGTTGAGAATTTTATTAAAACTTGAAATACATGATTTTAAAGGATCATTATCAATTTGTAAATAATCTTCACTTTCAAGTAGAAGTTCTGCATATATCATAACTTTCAATATGGGATCGAGGTTTGGGGAAATGTTAGTAAACAAAATTTAAATAGGTTGTTAATATTGCAGAAGAATTGTATAAGAACAGTGTATAAACTTAATAACAGGACTTCGTGCCGCAGTATTTTTAAAAATAATAACTTGTTCACTATTATTTCATTATATGTATATAAAGTAATAATACATATTGTAAGTAAAAATGTACATATTATTAGTAGTAATAATCAATATTATAGTTACAATACACGAGGTATGAATAATATACATAGAATTAATGTTAATAAAAGAACAAGTGAATCTGATCCATATATCAGTGGTGTCAAACTATATAACAAATTGCCACATACTATTAAAGCTAAGCAAGGAGAAAGTTTTAAAAAAGAACTAAGGAAATATCTTATAGGAAAATGTTTATACTGTATAGAGAAATTGTAAATATGCTGTATATAACTCTACTTAGTGGTATTTCATAGAATATGATTATGTTAAGTCTTATTTTGTAATTTTTGTTTTGTTGTATTTGTAGTTTGACGATGCTCGAAACAATTGTATAATTGTCTATGGGCTGCTAATAATAATAATAATAATAATAATAATAATAATAATAATAATAATGATAATAATAATGATAATGATAATGATAATGATAATGATAATGATAATGATAATGATAATGATAATGATAATGATAATGATAATGATAATGATAATGATAATGATAATGATAATGATAATGATAATGATAATGATAATGATAATGATAATGATAATGATAATGATAATGATAATGATAATGATAATGATAATGATAATGATAATGATAATGATAATGATAATGATAATGATAATGATAATGATAATGATACGGATACGGATACGGATACGGATACGGATACGGATACGGATACGGATACGGATACGGATACGGATACGAATAGGAATAGGAATAGGAATAGGAATAGGAATAGGAATAGGAATAGGAATAATAATAATAATAATAATAATAATAATAATAATAATAATAATAATAATAATAATAATAATAATAATAATAATAATAATAATAATAATAATAATAATAATAATAATAATAATAATAATAATAATAATAATAATAATAATAATAATAATAATAATAATAATAATAATAATAATAATAATAATAATAATAATAATAATAATAATAATAATAATAATAATAATAATAATAATAATAATAATAATAATAATAATAATAATAATAATAATAATAATAATAATAATAATAATAATAATAATAATAATAATAATAATAATAATAATAATAATAATAATAATAATAATAATAATAATAATAATAATAATAATAATAATAATAATAATAATAATAATAATAATAATTCAAATCCCTGGAATAAAGTATACAAGATTGCAGCAGGGAAACTCAGAGATAAAACCATTTTGACAACAATACAAAAACCCGATGGAACATATACCGAAGATCTCAACAGCACGTTAAAATATATGATAGACTATTTCATTCCTGATGATAAAGAAGATGAGGACTCTGAGCTTCAACGGAATATAAGAATAATGGCTAAGGAGCCTCCTAACACAGATGAAGACACAGAATTCACTGTAGAGGAAGTTAGAGCAGTAATAAAGAGCTTTAACCCCAACAAAGCTCCAGGAGAAGATGGAATTACAAGTGTGATCCTTCTACAAGTGTTCAATCATTTCCCATCTTTTCTTACTGCAGTGTACAATAATTGCCTTAAAAAAGGCTGCTTTCCAACACAATGGAAAAAATCAAATATATTACCTATAATTAAACCAGGAAAGCAACATAGTGAAGAAGTGACAAAGTATCGACCAATCAGTCTTCTAAATGTTGGAGGAAAGGTATTGGAGAAACTTTTGATCAACAGAATATTGCATCAGATAAACATCAACAACTTGTTAAATGCAAACCAGTTTGGCTTCACACCTCAGAAAGGGACAGTGGATGCAGCCATGGCTGTGAAACACTTCACAGAGGAAAGCCTTCGAGCAAAAAAATGTGTTGTATCCGTTAGCTTAGATGTACGTGGCGCTTTTGATTCAGCTTGGTGGCCACGTATTTTGCTCAACCTCAAAGAACTTCAATGCCCTAAAAATTTATACAGGTTGACAGGCAGCTACTTCAGTAACAGAACAGCGACCTTACAAACAAATGAATGCAAGATCACAAAGGAGGTAACCAGGGGATGTCCACAGGGTTCAAGCTGCGGTCCTGGTCTGTGGAACATAATGTACAATTCAGTTCTCAACTTGAAACTAACAAACCAATCAAAAGTAGTGGCTTTTGCAGATGATCTACTTCTACTTACAAGAGGTAACAGCAACAAAGAAGCAGAAAACTATGCAAACTCAGACTTAAAGAAAGTAGAGAACTGGGCAAAGCAAAACAAACTGAAATTTAACGACTCAAAATCAATGGTTCTATTAATATCAAGGAGAAGGAAAGCTGGTAATGAACCAATCAAGGTATACTTGAATTACAAACCACTTGAGCAGGTTAGAGAACTTAGATACCTAGGGATAACCCTAGATGAAAAATTCAACTTCAGTAGACACATTAACAACATAACGGACAAGGCACTCCTACTAACAAACATGCTAACCAAAGTTGCAAGACTACAGTGGGGACTCGGCCACCAGTCTCTTAGAACTATATACAGAGGAGCAATAGCACCTATACTAACGTACGGTTCACCAGTCTGGGAACAGGCACTAGAGAGGAAGAAAAATATAAAGATACTTCAGAGAACACAGAGAATAATTAATATCAAAATTGCCAAAGCATACAGAACCATATCTTTTGATGCGTCATGTGTAGTAGCTGGAGTGAAGCCTATCTATATTAAAATAGCAGAAGCAGCAAAACTATACAAGATAACACATGGAATGACACCAGAATCGTCATATTATGATGCACCCTTACATATAGCAAAATGGCCCCATCCAGCGGAGTGTATTCCTATGGAAGAAGTCATTGAAGGAAAATATTATGAAATAGAAATCTTCACAGACGGTAGTAAAATCCATGGAAAAGTTGGAGCTGCAGCAGTAATATTTAAACACGGAGAAATTATACATAAAATCAAGGCTAAATTACATGACAGATGCTCCAATAACCAGGCAGAGCAAGTGGCAATCATTAGAGGATTAGCAACACTTCAGGATATGAACATAAGTGTACAAGAAAGAATAACTGCAGTGTATACAGATAGCAAAATTACCCTAGATCTAATCAGAAATAATTCAAAACATAATAAATTAATAGAAGAAATTCAAAAGAATCTCAAAAGCCTTAAAGAACAGAAGTGGATCATACATTTTGCCTGGATCAAAGCACATGCTGGATATCTTGGCAATGAATTAGCTGATAAACTAGCTAAGGAGGCTGCGATTGATAATGCTACGGACTATGTGTACAACAAAAAACCAAAAACAACATATGTCAGTGAAATCCAAGAACAAGGAATGCAGAAGTGGCAAGAAGAGTGGACTAATACAATGAAAGGAGCAGCCTGCAAGGAGTTCATCCCATCAGTTGTTCAAAGAATGAGCACACAAATTAACTTGAATTTCACACTGACAGCAATGATTACGGGACACGGACTAACTAAATCCTACTTACATCGGCTGGGAATAATACAGGACTCCAGATGCATCTGTCTACAAGAAGAGCAAACAGTAGAACATCTGATATATCGATGTGGCAAACTAAAACAGCAAAGGGAAGTAATGAAGAAAGCCATTGAATCTAATAACAACAAATGGCCAGTGACTAAAGAGCAGCTAATCACAAACAACATAAGGGCTTTCAAAACATTTATTCAAAGCATTAATTTTGGTGAATTAAAATAGTATATTCCAACTGCTAATAGGAAGATAGTGGAAGTGATATGGTGTAGTGATATAAAATAAACAAAGGACCAGATATAAATACAGCAAGTTCAATTTAAAGGACAACTGGAAGATAGTAGAAGTGATAGTGACAGTGAATATAGAAATAAATGTAATAGGTATCAATGTAATAGCATGTAGTATCGCTTACTGCGATGGGGCATGCTTGTTATAGCTAACAAATAAAAAAAAAAAATTAAAAAAAAATAAAAAAAAAAAAAATAATAATAATAATAATAATAATAATAATAATAATAATAATAATAATAATAATAATAATAATAATAATAATAATAATAATAATAATAATAATAATAATAATAATAATAATAATAATAATAATAATAATAATAATAATAATAATAATAATAATAATAATAATAATAATAATAATAATAATAATAATAATAATAATAATAATAATAATAATAATAATAATAATAATAATAATAATAATAATAATAATAATAATAATAATAATAATAATAATAATAATAATAATAATAATAATAATAATAATAATAATAATAATAATAATAATAATAATAATAATAATAATAATAATAATAATAATAATAATAATAATAATAATAATAATAATAATAATAATAATAATAATAATAATAATAATAATAATAATAATAATAATAATAATAATAATAATAATAATAATAATAATAATAATAATAATAATAATAATAATAATAATAATAATAATAATAATAATAATAATAATAATAATAATAATAATAATAATAATAATAATAATAATAATAATAATAATAATAATAATAATAATAATAATAATAATAATAATAATAATAATAATAATAATAATAATAATAATAATAATAATAATAATAATAATAATAATAATAATAATAATAATAATAATAATAATAATAATAATAATAATAATAATAATAATAATAATAATAATAATAATAATAATAATAATAATAATAATAATAATAATAATAATAATAATAATAATAATAATAATAATAATAATAATAATAATAATAATAATAATAATAATAATAATAATAATAATAATAATAATAATAATAATAATAATAATAATAATAATAATAATAATAATAATAATAATAATAATAATAATAATAATAATAATAATAATAATAATAATAATAATAATAATAATAATAATAATAATAATAATAATAATAATAATAATAATAATAATAATAATAATAATAATAATAATAATAATAATAATAATAATAATAATAATAATAATAATAATAATAATAATAATAATAATAATAATAATAATAATAATAATAATAATAATAATAATAATAATAATAATAATAATAATAATAATAATAATAATAATAATAATAATAATAATAATAATAATAATAATAATAATAATAATAATAATAATAATAATAATAATAATAATAATAATAATAATAATAATAATAATAATAATAATAATAATAATAATAATAATAATAATAATAATAATAATAATAATAATAATAATAATAATAATAATAATAATAATAATAATAATAATAATAATAATAATAATAATAATAATAATAATAATAATAATAATAATAATAATAAAAATAATAAAAATAATAATAATAATAATAATAATAATAATAATAATAATAATAATAATAATAATAATAATAATAATAATAATAATAATAATAATAATAATAATAATAATAATAATAATAATAATAATAATAATAATAATAATAATAATAATAATAATAATAATAATAATAATAATAATAATAATAATAATAATAATAATAATAATAATAATAATAATAATAATAATAATAATAATAATAATAATAATAATAATAATAATAATAATAATAATAATAATAATAATAATAATAATAATAATAATAATAATAATAATAATAATAATAATAATAATAATAATAATAATAATAATAATAATAATAATAATAATAATAATAATAATAATAATAATAATAATAATAATAATAATAATAATAATAATAATAATAATAATAATAATAATAATAATAATAATAATAATAATAATAATAATAATAATAATAATAATAATAATAATAATAATAATAATAATAATAATAATAATAATAATAATAATAATAATAATAATAATAATAATAATAGTAACAGTAACAGTAACAGTAACAGTAACAGTAACAGTAACAGTAACAGTAACAGTAACAGTAACAGTAACAGTAACAGTAACAGTAACAGTAACAGTAACAGTAACAGTAACAGTAACAGTAACAGTAACAGTAACAGTAACAGTAACAGTAACAGTAACAGTAACAGTAACAGTAACAGTAACAGTAACAGTAACAGTAACAGTAACAGTAACAGTAACAGTAACAGTAACAGTAACAGTAACAGTAACAGTAACAGTAACAGTAACAGTAACAGTAACAGTAACAGTAACAGTAACAGTAACAGTAACAGTAACAGTAACAGTAACAGTAACAGTAACAGTAACAGTAACAGTAACAGTAACAGTAACAGTAACAGTAACAGTAACAGTAACAGTAACAGTAACAGTAACAGTAACAGTAACAGTAACAGTAACAGTAACAGTAACAGTAACAGTAACAGTAACAGTAACAGTAACAGTAACAGTAACAGTAACAGTAACAGTAACAGTAACAGTAACAGTAACAGTAACAGTAACAGTAACAGTAACAGTAACAGTAACAGTAACAGTAACAGTAACAGTAACAACAACAACAACAACAACAACAACAACAACAACAACAACAACAACAACAACAACAACAACAACAACAACAACAACAACAACAACAACAACAACAATAACAATAACAATAACAATAACAATAACAATAACAATAACAATAATAATAATAATAATAATAATAATAATAATAATAATAATAATAATAATAATAATAATAATAATAATAATAATAATAATAATAATAATAATAATAATAATAATAATAATAATAATAATAATAATAATAATAATAATAATAATAATAATAATAATAATAATAATAATAATAATAATAATAATAATAATAATAATAATAATAATAATAATAATAATAATAATAATAATAATAATAATAATAATAATAATAATAATAATAATAATAATAATAATAATAATAATAATAATAATAATAATAATAATAATAATAATAATAATAATAATAATAATAATAATAATAATAATAATAATAATAATAATAATAATAATAATAATAATAATAATAATAATAATAATAATAATAATAATAATAATAATAATAATAATAATAATAATAATAATAATAATAATAATAATAATAATAATAATAATAATAATAATAATAATAATAATAATAATAATAATAATAATAATAATAATAATAATAATAATAATAATAATAATAATAATAATAATAATAATAATAATAATAATAATAATAATAATAATAATAATAATAATAATAATAATAATAATAATAATAATAATAATAATAATAATAATAATAATAATAATAATAATAATAATAATAATAATAATAATAATAATAATAATAATAATAATAATAATAATAATAATAATAATAATAATAATAATAATAATAATAATAATAATAATAATAATAATAATAATAATAATAATAATAATAATAATAATAATAATAATAATAATAATAATAATAATAATAATAATAATAATAATAATAATAATAATAATAATAATAATAATAATAATAATAATAATAATAATAATAATAATAATAATAATAATAATAATAATAATAATAATAATAATAATAATAATAATAATAATAATAATAATAATAATAATAATAATAATAATAATAATAATAATAATAATAACAGTAGTAGTATAATCAGATCACAGAAGAATGTCTGCATATATATACTGATGGATCCTCCACGGAAAACCTTACTGGAGCTGGAATTACGTGTTCACATTTTTCCTTTTATCATTCTGTTGGCAGAGACACAACAAATTATGATGGAGAAATAGAGGCTATATACATTGCTCTCCGACAATTATTAAATTTTCCCTTAAATAAATTTAACAAGGCAGTAATTGAGTACCTGGGTGCAACAAGAGCATTAGTGGAAAAATGCCATGTTGAGATAAATGGTCTCAAAGTTTTGAAACTGTAGGAATCGTTTAATAAAACACTAATACTTTGAGAATCAGATTTATTATCAATAATATGCAAATGTCTAACAGTTTGTCATAACATCCTTTCAAATTTAATAATACAAAGATAAATATTGACATATATAGGAACAAAATTAACGCTGTTATTGCATAGAATGTATACTGTTCAGCCTTTTTATATTATAATTGTTATACTCTTAATACATTTAGGATTACTGAACAATCTTTAGGTCTCAGATTCTGATTCAACATCTGACATGTTATTTGGGACATCATTATTCACACATTCCATGTTTAGGACACGTGTAAACCACTCAGCATTTTGTGGTTTCAAAAATTTGCATAGTGACAAAACATGTTTTTTTAGCATGATTTACTCCTGGTTTTGGCTCATGACTCAAATTAAGGGCCGTTAACTAAGAAAATGGGAAGTGTGATTGAAAAATGTAAATGTTTGATACATTGCAGTGTATGTATTTGAACCTGATACCACACCTTTTGGAGAGTAGTATATACGACAATATTTCTGGATGCTAAATCTGAAACCTTTGGCACGTGGTGTCTTAAAAAACATTGGAGCAAGGGCCTTTGACCAATCTTTAACTAGGGAAGCAGCATTAATTACATTGAATGGTTTCAGGGACACTCTACAATCTTCCATCATCTTCAGGTATTCAGAAGGAACTTCTGTTTTCAACCCTCTTTACCAACATACCGTATTTCCCAAAATTTCAGTCACACTGGTTGTAGGAGTGACCCCTGACAGGGAAAATATGTTCAATTTCAATTTTAAAATATTTAGCCAACCATGATGAAAACATGACAACAGTAATATTTTTGTTCTGTCCACCACACGAATCAGAAAAAAACACAATTTTCTTCACATTCACATATGGCCAGTATTTTCTCAATAAAATCATACAGCAACGAACACACAGAATTTGGGTTTTTTCTTGCTTCCATTTCCAAGAAGTAGTAGAAAGAACTGGTACCATTGTTATGGCAATGAATATTGAAATTGTACAACCAAAGAAGTCGTTTATAAAACTGAGATGTTGAGAATTTAATGTCATTCTGGCAGTTTGTCACAATAGCTCAGTGGTAGAGCGTCCGCCCGGCAAGCGGAAGGTCTGTGGTTCAAATCTCAGTTGTGGCATCGAATTTTTAAGTTCCGGTTCTACCTCTTAAAAAAACTTTGCCCACACACGGCTTGTGTGTTTAAAAACACCAACAGTAAGTTTGTTGGCATAAATAAATAATAATTACTGAGATGTTACATTTAATTTTGGCAAAGGCAAGTTCTGGGCATAATCAAATTCTAGAAACAGAATGCTATCATCAGACACAGATTTAATTTCTTTCATTAAATCTGCCTTCAACGATGGATACGCTTGGACACGTGCCTTATGTAGGTTATAGTTAACCTTGCATTGGTCATCAGGATTTTGCGCCAAAATCACATCACACTCAGCACAAAAATCACACCTGTCTGACCTTGGTTCCCTAAAAGAGTACTATGTTCCCTCCAATACCTATGATAAGTTCTGTACTTCATTTGAAGTGTTTTCCCCTCTAGTTCATAAAAATGTTGTTTAAAGCACGTATAAAGCTTTTGAACAGTTTAGTTGGGATTATCAAAATACTTCCTCTTGGTTCTGGCACTGCTGTAGTGGGACTCCTTGTGAGGGAACTGGGACCAATGTTCTTCAACAAGTTGCCAAACCTTTTTTCTATCTTATTGGGCTGATTATGATGTTTACCCCTCTTATCTTCAGGAATAGCACCTGGAACATAGCAGAACCACCTCAATTTAAATAATTAATTCAACTACTGGTATTGAAGAAGATATTACAGACCTTAAAAGTACGAAACATTAATTTATTACATATTGTGACTTTGGTGGGTGTAAAGTAAAGAAGACATGTAGTCGAGATAAAGAAACACTTTTATTTCCGTAAACAGTAACTTTGTACACTCGTTGCAACAGCACGAAAGTCTTTTCTGGTTCACCAACAGCACGGCTCCGAATTCGTCACAAAACTGTCCCTTCTCACACTTTACCGCTATTGATATCTCCCAGGCACTATTCTGGAAACTTCAGGAAAGTTCAGTTATTGTTGCGGTCAAATACAAAGCAGAAAATTCCAGAAGTCTCTATCCCTTTCTCTCTTTCGGCAAGCGCCCAACAATGTGGACATTCTCTGTCTCTTCCCATCGGCTCCTTTGCGGTAGTGCCGACAATAATGCAATGGGCGACACTGCTCCCTCCTCAAGGCTGGTCATCCCAAACAGCACCATCGTAATGGGCCAGACGATCCAGGTGTACCACTAACATCTTTCCTCAGGGCACCTTCTGGATGCGGTAGACTACGTCGTTAATCCTCTTTACCACTCGGTACGGTCCTTGCCATGGTTGTTGAAGTTTTGGGCAGCGTCCCTTGGTCCGGGTAGGGCGGTACAACCAGACCATGTCACCTTGCTGGAATCCTCGGCTGTTGGCTTGCCTGTCGTACCAGTTCTTCATGCGGTCGCTCACCATCTGGATGTTCTGACGAGCCATCTCGTGCATGTCGTGGAGATGGTCTACTAGATTCTCCACATACTCGTTTGCCGGCTGTTTCGCTTCCGGGGGGCTCCCAAAAGCCAGGTCACAAGGGAGGCGTAGCTCTCGGCCGAACATTAGGCTTGCTGGTGTCATCCCGGTGGTGTCGTGTGTCGACGAACGGTAGGCCAGCAAGAACAGTGGTACCTTGAGGTCCCAGTCTCGCTGATGGCCGGCCACGACCTTCTTCAGGTGCTCCTCTAGGGTCTTGATGTATCTCTTGACCATACCGTCCGACTGTGGATGTAGAGGTGTTGTGCGGGTCTTGTTCACCCCAAGTCTTTCCAATGCCTCCTTCATTAGGTGCGACTCAAAATTGGTGCCCTGGTCGCTGTGGAGCTCTAACGGGACCCCAAAACGGCAGAACAGCTGTTCCACGAGGCAGTCTGTAATCGTCTTCGCCTCTTGGTTCGGGATGGCATACACCTCCGGCCACTTGGTGAAGTAGTCCACAGCTACCATCAGGTACTTGTTGCCTCGATCGAACACTGGGAATGGTCCAGCTATGTCGACAGCGATGCGTTCGAAGGGCGCTCCGACGTTGTACTGCTGCATGCGACCCCGGCTCCTAGTCTGGGGGCCGCGACTCGACGCGCACACGTGACATTGACGGCACCAGTTCTCAGCGTCTGCTCGGATCCTCAGCCAGTAGTAGCGTTGTCGGAGTTTGTCGATCGTCCGGTTCGCTCCTAGGTGTCCACCCGAGGTACCGGCGTGCTCTTCCTCCAAGACTTCCGGGACCTTACCTCGGGAAGTACCAACTGCTCTTTCTGGGTCTTCCCATCAGGTGATTCCCATACCCGGAACAGCACGCCCTCTTTGGTCTTCAACGAGTCCCATTGGGCCCAGTACGACTTGTATGTAGCGCTTCTGGGTGCGATGTCCTCCCAGGTTGGTCTCGTCCCTGCCTGCGCTTCTCTCAAGAGTGGCCCCAAGTCGGCGTCCGCCAGCTGCTCCCTCCTCAGGCCCGCGCTATCCCCTCCATCCGCAGGCACTGCCGTGACCACTCTGACAGCTGCGGTACGCTCCTTCTCTTCCACTCTTGCGCATTGGCCGCACTCTTCTGGGCAGGGTCTTCGGGACATGGCGTCTCCGTTGCCGTGGCTCTTCCCTCTGCGATGTTCGGAGGTGAAGTCGTACTCCTCAACCTCTGGACCCAACGGGCTGTCTGGCCCTCCAGGTTTCTAAAGCTAAGTAGCCAGGTTAGGGCGGAGTGGTCTGTCCTCAGGTGGAATAGCTGACCGTATAGGTACTTGTGGAAGTGCTCCAAGGTCTTCACTACCGCCAGTATCTCTCGCCGGGTGACACAGTAGTTCATCTCTGCCTTGGACGTCTTGCTGTAGTAGGCTATCACCCGCTCGTGGCCGTTCTGGACTTGGGATAGGACGCCTCCAATGCAATGGTCGGTGGCGTCGGTGTCCACAAAAAAGGCGTCGCCTGGTTGTGGGAATCCCAAAATAGAAGCACTGCAGAGCGTCCTCTTCAGCTGCCGGAAAGCGCCTTCGGCGTCCTCCGTCCACACATAAGGTTGATGTTCTTCCATCAGGCGAGTGAGGGGTTTGGCGATGCTGGAGAAAACCTTTATGAAGTGGCGGTAATAACTGCACAATCCAAGGAAACTGCGCAGTTCTCGCTTATCCTTTGGGCGAGGCCAATCTCTCACGGCCTGTGTCTTCTCCGGATCCGTGGCCACTCCGGTTGGTGAGACTATGTGGCCCAAGTAGTTGACTTCCCTGCGGAAGAGCTGGTACTTCTTGGCGTTCAGCTTCAAGCCGGTCGCCTGCAGTCTCTGTAGCACCTTGCTCAGTTTGTCAAGATGGTCTTCGAATGTCTTGCCGACGATGATGATGTCGTCCAGGTATAACAGGCAGGCGTCATAAGTCAATCCTCTCATTACTGACTCCATGAGGCGTTGGAAGGTAGCTGGTGCGTTGCAGAGACTGTGAACTGCCAAAGCCCTTGGCCTGTCGAGAATGCGGTCTTCTCCTTGTCTCTCGGGTCTAGAGCCACCTGCCAGTAACCCGATTTCAGGTCCAGGGTTGAGAACCACTGCGCACCAGCAAGCGTGTCCAGGGTGTCGTCAATCCGGGGTAAGGGGAAGCAGTCCTTCCTGGTGACAGCGTTCAGCTTCCTGTAATCTACGCAGAAGCGTAGCTAGCCATTCTTCTTCTTCACCAGAACTACAGGGGAACACCAAGGACTGTTAGACTCTTCGACCACTCCCTTGGTTCTCATGTCCTCCATCATGTCTCGTACCGCCGCTTGTTTAGCCAACGGAACGCGTCTAGGTGGTTGCCGAATAGGCCGGGCGTCTCCGGTGTCGATGTGGTGAAGCACTCGGTCCGTGCGGCCGTAATCGCTGCTGCCTTGGCTGAAGACGCGCTGATATCGTCTCAGCAGTTGTTGGACCTTCTCTCTCTGTTCAGCGGTCAGGTGGTCGGCCACCCTCTCCAGTAAGCCTTCCAGCCGGGGCCCCAGGTGTTGCGTCGGCACCGGCTCCTGGGTCTTGTCTATTGGTGTTACGCTGACCACGGGCTCGCACGGCCCCAACTCCGTCCCGGCCTGGACGTCGTGATTGGTGTCTGTTGGGTTAGGCAGTCTCACCGGCACCTCCTCTCGGCACGGCAAAAATGTCCCGGCTACACAGAGCCCGTGCTCATGCGTCTTCCGGTCCAGCAGCTTGTTCTTCTTGCGCTGGCCTTCCAGTCGCGCCGTCACTACCATCTCGCTTCTCGCGGGGACAACTACGTCTTCCCTGAGAATGACCCTGCAGATTCCAAGGCGTTCTTCGGGGTGCCGGAGCATTACTTCCTCTCCCTTAAGCCGCAGAACCTTCTTGCCGATGTCGACCTTCGCCTCGTGGCTCCTGAGGGCATCCAGTCCCAGTATCACCTCCTCAGCCACCTCCGCGACGAACACCCACAAACGCAAGACACTTCGCCCCAAGGTCAACTGCAGCAGGGCCTCCCTCTCCACAGGCAAGGTGTCACCCGATGCCGTCACTAGTTGGTAAGGTCGGCTCGGTTTTCTCGACGGCAAGCCCCTGGCTACGTCAGGTCTGATGACAGTCACGGCTGCTCCAGTGTCAACAAGCACGCGGCACGGCTTCCCTCTCACCCAACCGTCCGCGATGAGGCTGCCATCCATCCGTCGGCTGACGGCGCGCAGCGTCACTCGAGGGGATGATGGTGATGGCGCCGACGTGCCCCTCGCCACGCCGGCCATTACTCGTTTTCCGGCTGCTCTTCTTGGTGCCGGCAGTCTCTCATCAGGTGTCCCGGCTGGCCACACCCCCAACACACGCCACCTGGTCTTCGTCGGCGTCCCTGGACTGGTCTGCGGTCTTCATCGTAGCGGACACTCCTTGTCTTCGAGGTCGGGGTAGCCGTCACTTTGGCCGCTTCCATCCTTAATGCGGCGTTAGTGCCTCGTGGATGGTCTTGTAGTCGCCGAGCATCAGGCGTTGACGTAGCTCGGCATCGTGTACCCCGTCGACGAAGGTATAGGCGGCTTCTCGGGATACGAATTCGGAGGGGAGGTCGACCAAGGCTTTGCTGGCCAGCTGTTCGATTGCCAGGGCGAACTCCTGCAGCGTCTCCACTGGCAGTTGCATCCTAGATTTCAGTTGACTGCGGTAGGCTGCGGCTAAGCGGTGGTTTCCGAACCGGTTCTCCAGGGCCTCCCAGATGTCGTTGGGCGCCGCCGCTGTCTGTTCTGCGTTCAGCACCTCTGCGGCTCGTCCCTGGAGGCTGGCTATCAGCTGCGCGGCCTCTTCTTCTGGCGACCATTTGTTGTGCTTGGCCACTGTGTCGAATTGACGGCGGAAGAACTCAAACGTTGACGTGCCATCGTACTTCGGTGGTTTGACCCGCGTCGATGTTGTGTCGCGTGCTGGAGCCTCGGCCTTGTAGTTCTTGAGCTTTTCACTAAGCATCCCTTCCACCATTGCATTTAGCTCCTTGGCGCTACCGTCGACCCTGTCTTCGAGAACGCTAAGCCGTTCCCCGACATTCTCCAGGGCGTCAACGCGTTGGCCGAGGTCCTCCATCTTTCCACCGAGCTCTTCCACCTTTCCACCGAGCTCTTTCACATCCTCCCTCACGCCAGCCAGTTGCTCGTCAATTTTCGCCGATAGCTCCGTCTTCATCTCTTTCAGCTCGGCAGCGAGGTTGTCGTTTGCCGTCTTCATCTCTGCTTTCAGCTCTTGTAAAAAGCTCACCAATGTAGCCTCCATCGTCATATCCCGCTTCTGACACCAGTGTGACTTTGGTGGGTGTAAAGTAAAGAAGACAGATTTAGTCGAGATAAAGAAACACTTTTATTTCCGTAAACAGTAACTTTGTACACTCGTTGCAACCGCAAGAAAGTCTTTTCCGGTTCACCAACAGCACAGCTCCGAATTTGTCACAAAACTGTCCCTTCTCACACTTTACCGTTATTTATATCTCCCAGGCACTATTCTGGAAACTTCAGGAAAGTTCAGTTATTATTGCGGTCAAATACAAAGCAGAAAATTCCAGAAGTCTCTATCCCTTTCTCTCTTTCGGCAAGTGCCCAACAATGCGGCCATTCTCTGTCTCTTCCCTTCGGCTCCTTTGTGGTAGTGCCGACAATAATGCGATGGGCGACAATATAAATATTAAATTAAATTTTCACATAGGCCTAGATACGTCAATTTTCACATCACGTACCTGTCTTTATTGTATTTTGCACCGATCTCAGCTTCACTTCAGAAATCTGCAATACAGATAGTAAACATTTTTGACAGACTATTTTTACAACTTCGTGGTTTTTTATGGTATACGTCCAAAAATGGTTCCTTTTTTGTGCCATAGTATTGACAGATGTTTTTTTCTCTTTTGTTCTTATGTATCCCATCAAGATCGCATCCTGAAGTACTTTGTCACTGCAGCCCCAAAATTTAACGAACAGTTGTTCTTGTTCAACGATTTGTAAACTCTGACAACACCTAGAATAAAATTGGAAGAAATATAGACTATATAAAATAAGCAATACTGTACCCATATCTAATTCTGATCATTTTATGTTAGCATTATTAATTTAAATTCGCATGTTTGCTTTGTTCATTGTTGGCAGCCCACTAAGTGCTGCCAACAATGAAGTTGTTAAATTGATTTTCATCTAACTAAAGAAAAATAAACTGTCCACTAGAAGATATTGCAAAGAAAAATTAAAAAATACATACCTCTTCTTGCAACAAGATTCAACTGGCTTGAACTTCTTGGCTGGTATTTGCTTTCCTGTGCGTTCGAATATATACATCTTACCAGAATTTCGATGTTTCTTAGCAACATTTCATTTCCACAATTCGGAATTCCGTTGTCTCTTTACCCCAACACGGTTACTTTCATTGTCATCAGTGATAATTTCTTCTTCCGAAGTAACATACTCATCAATTATTGCGTCTGCCTAGCCACGTGGCGACAATGAATGGCTTGGTCATGAGTGCAGCTAAAGTGTAGCGCGTGATCTACTTTCCAAGGAGCTCCTACCATCAAGTGACGTCGTACCGAACTAATTTTTATACAGATGATAGTTGAACGTTTGACAAACACAATGCAAGCATTTATGCAATAACAGCATTAGCCGGCTAACGCTCCTGTTGCACCCAGGTACTCAATTCTTTCAGAATCTAAAGCTGCAATTCAGGGAATATGTTCAAATACTACAAAGAAGTCAACAAAATTTAGAGAATGCTACAAAATGTTAACACAACTCCAAAAACTTAATAAGACTGTTCATCTCCAGTGGATTCCAGCACACTGTGGAGTCATGGGGAATGAAGTTGCAGACTCACTTGCAAAGAAAGGCACAACAATAAAACAAAAGTCTAAATTCAATTTCTCGTATTCCTCAATAAAATGCTTGATCATTAAAAAATTTTCTCATTCATACCCACAAGAAATAGAAACAGTGATTCCAGCACACTGTGGAGTCATGGGGAATGAAGTTGCAGACTCACTTGCAAAGAAAGGCACAACAATAAAACAAAAGTCTAAATTCAATTTCTCGTATTCCTCAATAAAATGCTTGATCATTAAAAAATTTTCTCATTCATACCCACAAGAAATAGAAACAAATGCCAAAGATAAAAAATGGATTACACTACTTTCCAGCCCAGATATAGTCCCCCAGAGACCAAGGAAAACAGTGGTTGCAGCCTTCCGACTATGAACAAATCACAACTGCTTAGCAAGTCATCTCTACAGAATAGGTATCTCAGCTTCACCAATATGTGTCCTGTGTAACGATCCAGCAGAAATGAATGAAGACCACTTGAAGACCTGTGAAGCATTAAGATCAGAAGAAACTACAGTTCAAAAGTATTGGAAAGCATGAATGCTAATGGCTTCATTGCCAGATGCAAGGCACTAGAAAACAAAAACAACAACAGTATAATCAGATTGATCTAAAATTACAATTTTATTATTATTATCATAATAATCAGATTATTAAATCATTGAATGAAAAGGATGTAATTTACACTAAAGCTGACAAAGCTTACGAAGCTGGTATGCTAACCATTAAGCTACTGTGACAACCTGCCAGAATGATATTGAATTCTCACTACTCAGAGTAGCTTAATAGTTAGAGCACCCGCCTGGTAAGCGGAGGTTCTGTGGTTGAAATCCCAGCTGTGGCATTGAATTTTTAAGTTCCAGTTCTACCTCTCAACCATTGCACACACACAGCTTGTGTGTTTAAAAACACCAACAGTAAAAGAGGTAGAACTGGAACTTAAAAATTCAATGTTATCACATTGCTTTAAATTATTTCAAGACAAGTTATGCCTGACAGAAAATTTAATGGGGGTTGGCAGGAGGAGCTGGTCAACACAAAATCCAATCAGAGGCATGCCAGGCGTTACTGAGTAGTATAGTTAAACATGCTCTGAAATCACACTGTAAAGCCAGTGATATATCATATGCACCACAAAGTTTATTTGCACAATAGGAAAGAAAATAGTAGTACCCATGTATCAGCCGCCATTAAACTTTGTGTCTACCATTATTAAGTTGCCCTTTAGTGGAAGAGTTTCTTATAGTTTAGCTTCCACATAAGCAATTGGCACAAAAGAGCAATAGCTGATGGGAAGTAATAACATTGACCTCATGATATATTGCTTACGGAAGCTTCTTTCATGTTCTGAGAATTTGTGAAATGTGATCCCTAATTAGTTGTCTAATCCGGGGACCATAAAAAATGCCTGCTTTCAGTTTCTCATTGCTCAGTCCCAGGAATTTATTGATATGTATTTAAAGCACTAGTCTTCTGCATTTAAGGCCATAACAAACTGCTTCTCCAGAGAAACTTGATATACAATGGTGAAAGGATGACTCTCTTTCAACAAAAGATTGATTGATCACATTTTTGTCTCCAATAACATTCTCTTTTTTAGAATCTAGGTCAGGATAAGACCATTTGCTTCAATTATTTTGATTTATCTCTTTGATGCAGACAAGGCAAATCAACAGTTCTTATGGTAATCATTTTGTTCCTTCAAAACCATTGGTACATCAAATTAGAGGGTGCTCTACCCTCTGTCCACTGCTGCAAATCTCCACGCAAATTTTGCAGACAGTATGGAGAGCCCATGGCTTATATTGGTCTCCAAGCTTAAAAATAACTATGATATGCTTCCTTCACAAAGTCAAAAACAGATTTCCTAGACCCTTTCAGGTATACTCCCAATGGTTGAAGCAAAATACATCTGAATGGTTCAAACATTTTCTTTTTGAGGAAGCCCTGATATTATTTTAATCTGCAGCAAACCATTAATTGCATTAGTTTCTAAAGATGTACTTAATCTCAGCAGAGGCCCATACTATCCATTAACGCCATCAAGAGTCATTGTATAGAGCATGAAAAGTTCACTATTAAATAATTATTGTGCTAATTAGCCTATTAAGTGGCTTAGCTCCATCTCTGAAACTAAGGCTGATAGAACAAAACCAATGCTACTTTTGGATTCAGCACTAATTATTTAAAGGTAAGTAGAATCCCAATAACTCAACCTAATGTGGACTGAGAGAGTGTCAAGTTATTGAAATATCTAGTTTCATGGAATAGGGGATATGTTATATGCAACTCGTAACATGATATTGCAAATTACATAAATGCACAATATAGGAAACAAAAGATTAACACATCCTACAATTTATTATGTGTTAACATGTTCCCTTTTGTCTGGTGTCTATCCAATTTAATTTCCATTGTGATGTTAACTTGTCTTTTCTTCTCATTCAACATTTTCACTGGCACAAATATAACTGAACACAACACTAACAGCAAGCCTGAAATCTGAGAAATGGTATTGTAACCAGAAATATATAATAAAGTTTAGCTTACCACATACTACTAGCTAAAGCAACAAAACTTCAAACCTTCCAAACAAGTGCTTGTGCTATGTATCCACATTATAGTGGCAAGATTTTGATTTCGTGACAATGGTCTGCCAGCTGCTTATGTTCTGACTAGATATCGAAGGTCAATATGCAGTCAGCCCTTTTGTTACTGTAAGGGGGAATGCAATAGGTTGTATACGTACACTAATTAAAATTTACCTATACTGTTTATATCGCATAACTGATTATAGAAAGTATTACAGTCAATTTTACAGTAAAAGAAAAAATATTAAAATAAAAAATCTGATGTATTGCACTCACATGACTTTCTCTACTCTTGTACTAACCATTCTAACAAACTCTTATTCCTATATCTCCATGTTAGTTAAGATAAACATTCGTACAAATTATCTTATTGCTTATTTCCTTGTAGGTACAAGGGGAATATTAGAATACAGCAGGCTTTGTGCGACAGTCAAATCTTTTTAAGCCTTGAGATTCCATTCTCTTTGCACGATTAACACATAAAAGAAATTAACAACATTGTTGCAAACTGTAGAAAGTATCTTCCGGGCTGTTATGCCGTGGTCTGCTGGAGATCTGTCTTCCAGACATTTACCACAGTTGTAAATGAAACGTCTGGAAGACAGATCTCCAGCAGACCACGGCATAACAGCCCGGAAGATACTTTCTACAGTTTAGACGCCGGCCATGAAAGCCTACGTAGCTTTATAACATTGTTGCATTTCGCTAAAGTTCTAAGTTTTCCGAAACTCACACACATAACAAGAAATATCTCCGAAATGGTTCACCCTACAAGAAACTTTATTGAGATATAAATTCTGTATTTTAGCAAGATCTACATTTTTTGTAAAGCAAGATTTTGTCTATCTCTAACGGTTTACCAGTTATGCAAAAGTTGTTCAGAGTAAATACGACTACAGAGGCAATAGCCAGAAAATTCAAGATATACATTTCACATGTCATAAAAATATCTCAAACATATGACATTTTAATCAAAATCGTTAGAGCCATTTTCAAGAAAATCAAAATTTTCGAAAAATTTTCCATGTAAAGGGTAGTTTAGGGTGGGGCTTCAAACTCTTTGTTTCGCATCCCTGAATTACAATAAACTTATATACCAACTTTGGTTTTTAACCAACTTTTCGTTTTTGAGTTATGCTGTCCACAGACACACACACAGACCTTTTTCTAAAAATGCTTTTTTATGGATTCAGGGAGTCTCAAAACATATATTTCCGGTGAAATCTGGACATCGAATTTTTGTGTGGAATACAGTACTTCCCCTACTTATCAGAGACAGTAAAAAAGTCATCAAGTTATATGGAATGTCCGATTATTGGGGTTCCAGTATCCTTGTACATTGCAAGTGCTTTAAATTTCAGGGTTTTATAAATAACCACTATTAGGGTTCATTCTCATAATAACCATTTCACTGTGTTATATGAGATTGCTTTGAAGGTTTACCAGAATACTTGAATCACATGAGATGCTTTAACGCATGTAGAGGTACTACCTAGCTAAGTGACCAGACATATTGACCTTGATTGTCTAGTGCTGTGATTGCTTGTTATCTAGTTTACTAGAACAGCAAAATACTAGTAACTTGGTGTACAGTCAGTAATGTAATAATTAATTTAATAATAATTTTAATAATTTTTTTATTGCAATTCAATATGGTGTAATACACTATTGAATCCAGTCAAAGGTAAACAAGTACATATAAGTAGCAAAAGACAAAATCACATTAATAATAATAAATACGATAATAATATACAAAGAACTGATTACTAAGTAGTAGAGACTATGCACAATCAACTATTAACAGATTACAAAATACATACATAACATTGACTTTTTGATTACTGAACTTTTAACCTATTTAAAAATTCCTCTAGTGAATAGAACACATTATTAACTAAATAAGTCTGTAAAGCAGATTTGAATTTAGTGTAGTTTTCACACCTTTTAATTTCTGCTGGCAGTCTATTGTAGAATTTTGCACCTGTGTAACTAGGTAGCTTTTCAAACTGGCTAAGTCTGTGCATTGTAATAGCCAAATCATTCTTATTTCTTGTGTTGTGGTCATGTACATCTGAATTTGTTTGCATCGGAAATTTGTATTTTATCATGTATAGTACAGTTTTATAAATATACAGGCTAGGTAGCATCATTATTTTATGCCCCTGTATGCCTGGAACATACACGGACGCCTACCGCTGTTCATTCAGGAGTTTATGAAGGACTGCTTTTTCCAAGTAGGGTTCAGCTGGGTTTTTTCTAATTCTTTTGTTCAGGAGGAGGGAATACCTCAGGGTTCGGTGCTAAATGTCACGCTCTTTGCAATAGTAATTAACTCCATCTGGAAATGTGTTCCACCTGGAGTTTCATCATGCCTATTCGTAGACGACATCGCTGTCTATTGCACTTCTCAGCTGAAGTGCGTTTCTAAACTGAGAAGTCAATCTGGGTTAATTTCTGGCGCCTTAGGAGACGATTACCACCTTCGCTCCGTTTCGTTTCAGATTTACTTCCCTTCGCAGATGAGACGCGCTTCCTAGGTTTGATCTTGGACAGGAAGCTTAATTTTATTGGTCGTCGCATATTGCACAGCTAAGAACACGATCCCTAAATATCACACGAGTAGGTACTAAATGGCAAATCGTGGGGAGCGGATCGGACAATTTTGTTGCGAATCTATCGCGCATTGATCCGATCCAAACTAGACTATGGGTGTATTGTTTATTCGTCAGCACGACCATTTGTGCTGAGAAGATTAGACGCGGTCCACAATAGGGTCATCCGCATGGCAATAGGAGCTTTTCCAACAAGCCCAGTGGTGAGCCTTTACGCCGAGTCCGCAGAACCTCCTCTACAATATTGGCGTGAGATTCTCTTGGCAAATTAGCAAATAATGGTTGTGCGCTTAGATGTATGCCTAAGCACCCAACGTTCGCTTCCTTTTTCACCACCACGCTAAGAGAACGGTATAGGAATAGCACTCTTAGTCCTAAGCCTGCGGGGTTTCGTTTCCAAGATCTTCTAGTGAAGCTTGGAGTGGAACTGCCTAGGATGTTCACCAAGGGCGAGAAGCTTTACCCCCCTTGGCTATCTGACACGCCCCATGTAGATCTTGGGATGACCGTACACCGGAAGTCCACGATGCCTATTTCAAGTATCCGCACGTGTTTTTTAGAATTTTTGTCAGGTTACACTGACCGTCGATGTATTTACACCGATGGATCAAAAAGCACCTACGGTGTTGGATGTGCTTATGTTTATGGAACCGAACCACATACATTCGGTTTTCCAAATAGCACTTCCATTTTTACTGCAGAGCTTTACGCAATTTACCGAGCCGTTTTGTATGTTCGCCGTCGTAAATTAGGTGACTGATTCTGAACGATTCCCTTAGTGCACTTCAGAACCTTTGTGACCTGTGCAACCCCACCCTATTGTACAACGTATCCAGTATGCCCTCCATGTTTTACACGCTTCTGGCGTTGACGTGGTGTGTGCATGGATCCCTGGTCAGGTAGGTTTGCCGGGGAATGAAATGTGAGAGTGTTGTTCTCTAGCGCACCTTCGGGATTCTCTGCAGCTGCCTGCCAGACTTACAGAGGTCTTCGCGGACGACAAAACAGCGGTTGATAGAATTTTTAAGTTTTGGCGGAGTGTGATATCAATTTGAGGATTTAAAATTTTAGGTATCTCATTTTATGCTTTTTGACATATTTATCACCTTGTTTCATATCTGGCTATTGCCACTGTTTTTTACTTTTTGTGTATATTTTCCTTGTTGTTAGTATTTTTTTTTTGAGTGAAATTAATATCTGGCTATAGCCATGAATCTTTTAAGGGCGCTGATGACCTAGAAGTTGAGCGCCCTTAAACCCACAATATCCAAATCCAATCCATTGTTTATCCTTTGTTTTTGCAATATTAAACGGCATGTACATCATCCAATAATAATGTGTCATCCTTAGTTACCTGTTGAATCTAACCGTTAGGCATTATTAGTAGACTACGATGAGTGATTTGACGTATTGCATTGTCCTTGTTTTATCATAAAGTAAGCTTTCTATTTGTATAAAATCTGCAAATGATTTTATCATTATCAGTCTCATAATTACTGTATATAATTAAACGCAAGAAGGAAAAGAAACAATCAAGAGGCACAATGATTGCTAACCACTGCTAACACGCTCACGTTCAAGAGGTTGCGAGTTCGAATCTCGCTTAGGGTAAGTTATCCGGGTAAGGTTTTTTCCGAGGTTTTCCCTTATCCTGAGAGATGAATGTTGGGTAACTTAAAGTTCCATGGATCTCGCGCTCATTTGAGCATCATTTCACCCATTTCATTAATTCACCGTCCGATGACATTAGGTTGGAGGACGTTAATAAAAAAAACTGCTAACCCAGCAAAGTTTGAAAAGAAGGGAGAAGACGGACATATAAGAAAGAAATGTGTTGGTCTCCTAACCGAGATCAAATGTGATGTGATGAAATTTAAAAATAAAACCTTTTGTGAGTGAAGGTGCCATTGTTATTCGTTCTTTACAACTCTTTTCATATAACCGTCTTTGCTGATAGTAAATTGAATATACCGCTGCAAATCGGGATTAGAGCCCTCATACTCCTTTTCCTACCTGGTAGATCAAGGGGGCAGTGGTTGTTGGCAGTGGACACGTAAACGAAAATGTTATCCTTATTAAGGGGCCGGTTACTGTGAAATTCCTCCGCCAAAGAAAGATGTAGTTCATTTAGTCGTTTAGGAAGACAAAATTATAAATAGGACATAGGTGTTAAATGATTAAATTTAAAATTTCAGTATGCTAGTTGATAGACTAACGTGTGTACCATTACGTGAGAGGAGTTTAAGTCTTATTCCCTGATCAGCTGATATACCAACTTGAGTAATGCGGTCGACTGCCATGATTGATTTCAGGCGTCTTTTAGGAGACGAAATACAGTAAAGATTTTCTGATAATGTGTGAGAAATATTGCTTTTATGGTGCTTACATGGGAAGCTGATTACAGTAAAATTGTGGCCGACATAGATACGGTATATTTAGGGTAAGAAAAGAGCCTCTTTGGTTCAGGAAATCTTTCTGGGCGTGTAAAGTTGTCCTTAGAATTGCCATGTAGCCATTGAACCCTTGGTGTTTGTCCCCATATGACATTTTTGCGTTTTCGGAAATACAGAAATCTGTAACGAAAGTGAGGTAATCATTCACAACTTTTGGAGAATATGCTTTACTTGGTGATGATGAAGCTAATAGTTGTTTTGCGTTTTCTTTGTCATGTGGGAGTGTCCCAGGGGGTGCGGTGAAATTGATGGAACTGAGCATCGAGAAAGGGGAAAAAAGTTAACATACACAACGGGTCCGTATATTCCAGAAAGATCAGGGTTTAATAGCAGTATTGGCTGTTTTTTAACTGTGAAAACTAAAATTAGGCAAATCGTGTGTCAAAGTTATGTGTACTGTCATGTTGCGGTTTTTTAAAAACTGTAAAACTGTTTGCGTTTCGGAAATACAAGCTCCATCTTTGTTGGAACTAAATAGGGCAGAGAACATTCCGCACCATAGTTGCGGTTGTTTATGTAGTATATTGTCCCAAGAAAAGCATCGTTGGTTACCGCATCCTTATTTCTTACAACTTACAGTATCATTTAAAAGTGTTATTCTTATGAAAATAAGTTACATTACACAGGAATGAGAAGAAAGAGTTGATAATAAAAAGACGTTCGCAAGCTCATCGCATCGTTGTTTTGGTTTAGTGATTCAGGATGGTGGTGGATTCAGCACCCAGGCATTTGTTCCACAAAATGCAACCGACAGGGATGACACCAAAAGAACTGTCGGAAAATGACGACCTGGCTACATCTTTGGTACTTGATCCTCATCTGGGATTTGTCACTCATAAAATGAACATTAGGTATGTAATTTCACATAGCTGTTATTTGTCGTAGTTTTACATTCACTAATTAGTGATTAGCAGGTGGGATCACTATATATAATGTTTTATTATTTAATACCTATAGTTTTAATTATTTTTAAGAAAAGAAAATGTGGCATTTACATGGTGTTTTGAAATGGGTTTCAAAATTAGTTTTTTGTATTCATCTTGATCCACGTCTGTTTGAAAAATTAGATAGAAACTGCAAAATTGGTGAAATATAGAGCACAGTTTGAGTTGTATTTTTAAGCACAATTTAGCAAATTACAACCGTGAATGGCAATGAAGTTTGTGTGCAGTCCAATGTTTACATTCAAATGGAAAGCAATATGCTTACATCTTCTATACTTGAATTAATGTAACTTGTGAATTGTGACAGTTCCCTCCACATGTGTTACTGCATGGTACAGCAGTGGTAGAGTGGTCTGTTGTCATGACGGCCAGGTTTAACTTTGAAGTAGCCAATAGACTTCATGGTGGGAGTGACCACAAAGTCTATTGGCTACTTTAAGATTAGACATGGTTGTCATGACAGACAACAGATTGCCCTGCCACTCCTCTACCATGTACATAACGTATGCAGAGGGAACTGTCAGAGTTCACAAGTTATGTTAATTCAAGTATAGTAGGGGTTATCCTGTAGAATAACAGCCTAGCTCCTTCCACCCGATGCGGTCTTCTGCTACAAGATGAAGCATGCTTACTTTGCTTATTTCATGGGATTAAAAACTAAGGACAAACACAAAGCTGAATGATGCCATATTTTACTTTCACCCACTTTTTTGTTTCGTTTTTGGGTTCTGTGCTCACATATTGACTTCTTATATTTACTTTTCTGCAATAAATAATTCAGTAATATTAACTGCACCTGAAAGTCTTATCTTTAAGCCACTTTTCACTTCCCATCCAAGCAAGTTGGTTCCCCACCACTACTTCAGTTGGGATGTCTACCACAGAATAAAACTAGTCACATTTCTTTATTTATTGCTAAGGATAGGGACAGAGAATGTTTAATTTGGATGATACATGAGTGCATGTTAATTTATGTTTATTTTAAAACAAGAACTTCACTCAGTCATACTGTATGACTGAACCTGCCAACATTTGGTCCTACTAGGTGGGGTTACAGCTGCAACAATAATGTCATAATTGTCCTCACATTTAGCATCCATAGATGTATTACTTTAGTTCTTTTAAATGATTAAAACAAAGGATCATATGCATGTTAAGTTAGGTTTATTTCAAAGGAACAAATTTTCAACAACGTGCATTAATTGACACATTTGCCATTATTGAACTTCTAAGGTCATGTCGGCAGATTTTTACCTTTGCAACAATGCTTCATACTTGCTGATGATGTGTTAATCTTTGAATTTGTATTACGTTAAAATCACACTAATATTTATACTTCCATGGTCTAGGGAGACTGGGAAATAATCCTGGGTAATAACATTCCCAATCTCCAGTCAATCGAATGCAGGACACAGACATGTTAATCTATTTTACTTGTTAAGGAATGGAGCAAGGAAAAGACAGCTTGAACGTGAAAGGACTACATTTTAATTTGGTTAATATTGCGTATTTGTTAAACTCCAATTTTTGTCACAAATATTTGTTAGCAAATGTTGGGTACCTGAATAAATAATGTGAGTACATTAACATTGTTTTAAAATCATTATACTGCTTCATTAAACTCTTAGAAACATGCAAGTAACCTTTTTACTTTCTCTACTGGTAAGTAGGGGAAGTATTGTAATTCATCCAAAAACTCGATGTTGTGATTTCGCTGGAAATATATGTTTTGAGACCTCCTGAATACAGAAAAAGGCATTTTTAGAAAAAGTGTGTGTCTGTGGACAGCATAACTCAAAAATGAAAAGTAGGTTAAAAACCAAAGTAAGTATTTAAGTTTAATGTCTTTCAAGGATGCGACACGAAGGTTTTGAAGAAAATAGCCCCACCCTAAACTACCCTTTACATGAAAAATTTTTCGAAAATTTTGATTTTCTTGAAAACGACTAACGATTTTGATTAAAATGTTATATGTTTGAGATATTTTTATGACAAATGAAATGTATATCTTGAATTTTCTGGCTATAGCACCTGTAGTCGTATTTACTCTGCATGACTTTTGCATAACTCGTAAACTGTTAGAGGTAGACCAAATCATACTGTATAAAAAAATGTAGATCTTTCTAAAATATGCAATTTATGTCTGAATAAATTTTCTTGTAGGGTTACGAAGATATAGGAATATGAGCTTGTAAGAATGATTAGTACAAGAGTAGAGAAAGTCATGTGAGTGCAACACATCAGATTTTTTACCAGTTTTGCCGTGTGTGAGCAATGTATGAGAGGTAGAATTGGAATTCTAAAATTCAATGCCACAGCCGGAATTTGAACCACAGACCTTCTGCTTCACACATGGCTGCTCTAATCACTGAGCTACTGTGACAACTTGCCAGTATGACATTAAATTCTCCAACCGATTCGTATTTTTCCTGGTAGACTACAAAGGGAATCTCACATCAGAGATAAATACCCCAAGGGCGACTTACAATCATAGGTATCTTATGTCACAGGATTAGATGGTTTAGATGGTTTCCAATTAAGACTCAGGTACAATTTCAAGGCTTTGTGTTTTGTTCCAGAAATGTAGGCTACAATCGCCTTTTCACCATGGCAGAGTTAAAACATTCTCTTTCATCTTTGCAACTATCAGCACCCGGACCAGACAGTATTTATGTACAAATGTTACAACAATTCTCTCCTGAAGGAAAGCCATTCCTGCTCGAGATCTATAATCATGTTTGGGCTGACAGTATTGCTCCAGAAAAGTGGCGGGAGGCTATTGTTGTACCCATTTTGAAAGCTTGAAAGAATCATCTTCCTTCCAGCTACCGTCCTATTTCCCTCTGCAATTGTGTTTGTAAAGTGATGGAATGCATTATCAATGGATGGTTAGTGTGGTGATTAGAAACTCACAACCTACTAACATCCAGTGTGGTTTTTGACGATTCCATTCAACAGTAGACCATCTTGTGTTGATATTGACACAGATAATAAATGGATTTATGATGAATAATCAAACCATTGGCATATTTTTTGACCTGAAAAAGGTTTATGATGTGTTGGCAAGCAGGGATATTATGTTCCATGTACAGCTGGAACATACATAGACACCTACTACTAATTCAAGAGTCTATGAAGGATCGTGTTTTCTGAGTAAGGGTTCTCTGTTTTCTAACCCATTTGTTCAGCAGAACTGGAGTACCTCTGAGTTTGGTACTAAGTGTCACTGTGTTTGCTAGAGCAATTCATTCCATCTGGAGTTTCATATGCCTATTCGTAGACAACTTCGCCATCTATTGTACTTCTCAGCGCATTATGTTTTGGGAACGGCGCTTGCAGTAATGCTTGGAAAACCTTCAAGAATATAACTCAAAAATGACTTTCGTTTCTCAACTGGGATGTCGATTTGCATTAATTTCTGGTGCCACAGGAGGCAGTTACCACCTTCGCTCCATTTTGGCACATATTTACTTCCCTCAAAGATGAAATGCATTTCCTTGGGTTGATCTTGGATAGGAAGCTTAGCTGGTCATCACATATAGCACAGCTAAAAGCATGATGTGACTTTTACCTGAAAATCTTGCTGGTATATAATGGTAAATCCTGGGGAGTGAATTGGACAGTTTTGCTGTGAATGTATCGCGCATTGGTCCAAGCAAAATTAGACTATGGTTGCATTGTTTATTTTTCAGTACGACCATCTGTGGTAAGAAGATTGGACACCGTCCATAATAGGGACACATGCATGGCAATAGCCTTTATGCTGAATTGGCAGAACCTCCTCTGCAGTACCGGCGTGACGTTCTCTTAGAAAATTATGGTTGTGCACATAAGTGTATGCCCAAAAACCCAAAGTTTGCTTCATTTTTCAACACCATGCTAAGCAAACAATATAGGAAGGATACCCTTAGTCCTAAGCCAGTGGATTTTCACTTCCGGGAGCTTCTAAAGAAGCTTGCTATTGAAATGGCTAACATGTATCCCAAGGGCGAGGGACTCTTGCCTCCCATGGTTGTGTGGTACATCCTATGTAGATCTTGGGATGACCATACACTGGAAGTTCACGATGCCTGTCTCTAGTATCCACATTTGTTTTTAAGAATTTTTGTCAGACTACACTGACCGACGTTTGATCTACACCAATAGATCAAAGAGCACCAGCAGTGTTGGATGTGCCTAAGTTTATGGAACCAAACCACATACATTCGCTTTTCATAATAGCACTTCCATTTATACTGCAGAGCTGTATGCAATATAACAGGCTGTTTTATTATGTATGCTGTCATAAATTGGGTGACTGCCTAATTTTGAGTGATTCCCTTAGCGCACTTCAAAGTCTTAGTAAGCCTTACAACTACCATATTATTGTACAGTGTATCCAGGATGCCCTCCAATGTTTTATGTGCTTCTGGCGTTAACGTAGTGTGTGCATGAATTTCTGGTCACCTAGGTTTGCCAAAGAATGAAATGGCAGATTTAGTGGCATAGGCAGCAACCACAGACCCGGTACTGCCGTGTCTCCTGTGTTACTTCAGAAGACTAAGCTTGAAGTGCAGAGAGCAGTACTGGCATGAAGAATGGTCATCTCTCCACAGTAATAAGCTTAGGGAAGTGAAAGAACTTCCAATAAACTGGGTAACCTCTCACATCTTGTTGCGAGGAGTTAATTTTGGCTCTGCTACATGTTGGCCACTGCAATTTCATGCATGGTTACTTTTTTAAACAGGACCCTGCTCTTCTTTGTCTGCTGTGCGACAACCTTTTGTCAGTCCATCATGCTGCTAGAGCATGTTTCCCTAGAGCACCTTCGAAACTCTGCAGTTGCCTGTCACTCTTGCAGACAATTAAAAGTAGTCAAATGTTTTGGAATATTTTGAACTTGAGGAATGTATACTTTCTGATTTTTTTATAGCTTTATTTTGATTCTGGCTTTTGCTTATTTGTTTGATATATCTTATGTATAATTTCCTTTTTACTAGTATGTTTATTTTATAGTGAAATTTATCTCTGACATCTGCCATGATCCTATTTTTTAAGGATGCTGATGACCAAGTAGCTGAGTACCCTTAAACCAAAATCTCTATCTCTTGGAGATGTTGGTTTCTTTCCTAGGAGATATAATTTGTGATGGACTTGGCTGTATCTGGTTCTCTTCAGAGATTCTCGAAAGTCACCTCACTTATTTTAAGATCCCAAGCAACTCTTTTCCGTGCTTGGTTGAGAGGAATAACTGATTCATTGTAAGGAGCATGTTCTCTTCCTGTTTGAAGAATTCCCTAAGAGAGCAGACAAATTCCCCAGCTTGTCTGTGCAGTGTAACACCCCGATCAGAAGCTGAACTTTATCTTGCGCCATGAATGCTTGGTCTACCTCTACTTCCACCTCCACCAACTCTTACTTCTATAACTATGTCTTTTAATATAAGAGGTTTAACAAAGTAGACTAACAACACAATGTAATGGAACACCCAAGCAAGCTTGGTTATCACACAACTAGCTATAACTGACGTGAGGACATTATTAATCAGTGTAACTAATGTGGCAATCTTTGTTTACGTTTCCATTGCAGTGTCATTCCTGTCTTACCCTTTACCCCCTTGCTTGGCATCTGTCATATCTTTTAAAAATCAGACTGTACGTGGCCTCCTTTGGTAACTCTCAGAGTGTCCAAGCAATAGTCAAGCTCCATCCATGTTTGGTGTTGCATGTCTGGTGTGACCAAGTTGATGGCTTCAGTTTTCATGAAGCTCATTATCATGTACGGGATAGACCCTATCCTTGACATAGCCCCAGAGGAAGAAATCCAAAGGTGTTATTTCTGGAGATCATAACAGCCATTGTTGCTCCATCGCATCTGATCCATCACTGGAAATCTTTGATTTAAAGGCATACAGAATCTGAACTCCAGCATGTTGGGGCACCATCCTGCTGGAACACCTTATTTGGTTGGAAAGCGAGTGGCTGTGGAAAAACAAATTGCTCAAGCATGTCAAGATAAACGAGACAACTTACAGTTTGCTCCATGAACAAATATGGTCTGATAGTTCAGTCACATCCTACAGCATACCACACATTCACTTTCTCGCTGTCCTTGACATGTTCCCGGGCAATATTCAAGCATTCTGAATCCCAAATGTGCACATTGTGATAACCTTTCCTAATGTGTGGAAAGTTGATTCGTCACTGAAAATCACCTTATCCAGATAATCACTCACATCCTCAATGTGATCCAGAATCTCAACTACAAAATTTCTGCATTTTGGGAGATAATCAGACTTTAGTGCCCAAACAATTTGCTCTTTATAAGCATACAAATGCAGTCTTACATGCCGCACTTATGCACTGTTTAATATGGGAACTTCAACTCTCTTGAAGCTCAACGAATTGACTGATGGGCTTCTATAATAGATACCAATCAAGAAAGGGATTGACAGTTCAGAGAGAGGTGACATTGCTTTTATCAGAAGCACATGGAGAGTGTGTTAGGATTATATGTACAAAGAATTATGCCTGGACTGTAGAACAAGCATTATGTGTATTTGTATATGAAGACAATAGTAAAATAGTGAAACTGCATATATAACATATATATATATAAACATGAAAGTATATATCAGTGTAAAAATTTGCTTAACAAAGGGGACATACCTGTGAAATATAGATGCTTATTCTAAAGGAAAAATGACACTGATATCTGATTCGTTTGCATTGCTTGTATTCATGTACAAATGTTACAACAGCTCTCTCCTGAATGTAAGGCATTCCTGCTCAAGGTCTATAAACGTGTTTGGGTTGACAGTATACTCCCAGAAAATTGGCAGGATGCCACTGTTTTTCCCATCTTGAAGGCTGGAAAGGACCGTCATCTTCCCTCCAGCTATCGCCCTATTTCCCTCACTAGTTGCATTTGAAAGGTAATGGAACACATGATCAATGGAAGATTGGTATGCTGGTTAGAAAGTTATAACCTACTGTCTAATATCCAGTATGGTTTTCAACGACGCCGTTCAACTGTTGACTATCTTGTGTCAATATCGACACCGATAACGGACGGATTTCTGAAAAACTGTCACACCGTTGGCATATTTTTCAATCTCAAGAAGGCCTATGATACATGCTGGCGAGCAGGGGTTCTACGTTCTCGTATACCTGGAACATACGTGGATGACTACCACTGTTCATTCAGGAGTTTATGAAGGACCGCTTTTTCCGAGTAAGGGTCGGCTCGGTTTATTCTATTTCTTTTGTTCAGGAGAAGGGAGTACCTCAGGGTTCGGTGCTAAGTGTCACGCTCTCTGCTATAGCAATTAACTCCATCTGGAAATGTGTTCCACCTGGAGTTTCGTCATGCGTATTCGTAGACAACTTTGCTGTCTATTGCACTTCTCAGCACACGGCGTTCTTACAACGGCGCCTGCAGCAATGTTCAGACAACCTTAGAGAATGGAGCATCAAAAATGGCTTCCATTTCTCAACTGAGAAGTCAATCTCCATTAATTTCTGGCATCATAGGAGACGATTACCACCTTCACTCTTTTTTGGTCCAGATTTACTTCCCTTCGCAGAAGAGACACGCTTCCTGTGTTTGATCTTGGACAGGAAGATTAGTTGATCGTCGCATATTGCACAGCTAAGAGCACAATGTGACCGTTCCCTAAATATCATGCGAATACTAAATGGTGAATTGTGGGGAGCGGATTGGACTACTTTGATTCAAATGTATCACGCACTCATCCAATCCAAACTAGACTATGGGTGTATTGTTTATTCGTCAGCATGACCATCTAGACGCGGTCCACAATAGGGGCACCCGCATAGCAATAGGAGCTTTTCTCCAACAAGCCCAGTGGTGAGCCTTTACACCGAGTCTGCAGAACCTCTTCTGCAATATCGGCATGAGATTCTCTTGGTAAATTATGGTTGTGCGCTTAGATGTATGCCTAAACACCCAACGTTCGCTTCTTTTCTCACCACCACGCTAAGAGAACGATACAGGAATAGCACCTTAGTCCTAAGCCTGCGGGGTTTCGTTTCCAAGATCTTCTAGTGAAGCTTGGAGTAGAACTGCCAAGGATGTTCGCCAAGGGTGAGAGGCTTTACCCCCCTTGGCCATCTGACACGCCCCATGTAGATCTTGGGATGACCGTACACCAGAAGTCCACGATGCCTATTTCAAGTATCCGCACGTGTTTTTTAGATTTTTTGTCAGGCTACACTGACCATCGATGTATTTTTACTGACGGGTCAAAGAGCACCAACGGTGTTGTATGTGCTTATGTTTATGGAACCGAACCACATACATTAAGTTTTCCAAGTAGCACTTCCATTTTCATTGCAGAGCTTTATGCAATTTATCGAGCCGTTTTGTATGTTCACCATCGTAAATTAGGTGACTGCCTGATTTTGAGCGGTTCCCTTAGTGCACAAAGAGCCTTTGTCAGTTGTACAACCCCCACCCTATTGTACAACATATCCAGTATGCCCTCCATGTTTTACACGCTTCTGGCATTGACGTGGTGTGTGCATGGATTCCTGGTCAGGTAGGTTTGCCGGGGAATGAAATGGCAGATTTGGCATCAAAGACGTCAACTACAGAACCCAGTATTACCATCTCACGTGTTACTTCGGAAGACTTTATGCTTGAAGTGCGGAGAGCTGTGCTGTCGTCCTGGCACGAAGAGTGGTCAGCTCTCTGCGGTAATAAGCTTAGAGAAGTGAAAGAATTTCTGATAAACTGGGTAACTTCCTGTCGCATATCTCGCTGCATATCTCGTTAGTTTGGCTCAATTAAGAATAGGGTACTGCAATTTTTCGCATGGTTACCTATTTAAAAGGGACCTTGCCCCTTTATGTCTGCTGTGTGACAACCTGTTGTCAGTTCGCCACATGCTGCTAGTGTTGCTCTCTAGCGCACCTTCAGGATTCTCAGCAGCTGCCTGCCAGACTTGCAGAGGTCTTAGCAAAACGACAAAACAGCTGTTGATATTTTAGCTGAGTGCAATATCAATTTGAGGATTTAAAATTTTATTATCTCTTTATGCCTTTTGACATGTTTATCACCTTGTTTCATATCTGGCTATTGCCACTGTTTTTTACTTTTTGTGTATATTTTTCTTATTGCTAGTATTTTTATATTTGAGTGAAATTTAGATCTGGCTTTTGCCTTGAAGCTTTTAAGGGCACTGATGACCTAGACGTTTAGCGCCCTTAAACCAAATCAACCAACCAACCAGGGAATCTCTAATGCAAGCATTGCTAGCTGGGCCAAAAAGAAGGTATTGTGTATATTGCAGCGACAAATAAGATTTACAGTTTGTTACTGTTGGATTGCTCATCGGGCACATTCTAAGCACATGTTACACTGGTAGCAACACAGTTTTTGCATCTATTGTTGCTATGGAAATGTCATAGCTATAATTTGTTTTTCTTTTTGTTTCTGTGACAACCACTTTGAGGTATCTTCCCCTCCCTTCATTTAAACACCTCTGCCATGTGATTGCAATTGTCAATCTTAACTGGCAGTGAGTATGGTGAATCTCCCCAATGTCGTCCATAGTTCCTGCAGATATTTTTGTTTGCCTGAGACAGGCTGTTGATTCTCCCCTTGGCTAAAAGCTTAACAAATCATACCTCACTATTGTCTTCTCTGTGTTCGTTCATCTGAAATTCCTTTGGATGGTATTTGTCAATTTAGTTTCAGCATACCACATCGTGCACGAAGCTCTCTTAGGCTGTCATCTTTGCTAATACAATAAAAACAAAACTGAGTTGCTCAGATACTGCAAACTGCTATGATCTTCGCAAATGTTAAAGGCATATGGAGGCGGGCCGTACTGCAGACCCTAGTGAATCTTAAGTTCACCCCTCCTACCTGCGCTGCCGAATGTGATATACGCATCTCACACGCTTTTATTACAGAACTTCTGCCGGTACACGCACTGCGCTTGGCAACAGCGCTCCGCTTGAGCAATGGCCAGCGTTCACATGCCTATAACTTTTGCGAGCAGTATAGTCTGTAGGACTAGCTTCCTTACCGTTAATATTTAATATTTATAAGGAGGGTGGTTTCATGTGGACAACCTATATATTTTGCATTATTTAACATGGAATTTTTGTTTTTAATTGCATCTGTGAAATTACAGTGAACTAGTGGAACAAATTTGATGTCTTGCATTCATTTCTCTACTCTTCTGTGAACTATCCTAACAAAGCCTTGTTCTTCTGTTTACTTCTTGTTAATGCAGATAAGCCTTCATTTCATTGGAGATATAAGAAGAATATCTTTAGCTAAAGCAATAGCCAAATCTTTAAATACTTGTTGCTTTGTGATGGCCTTTAAATTCTGTTCTTAAAATTTTCATCAAACAGATCGTTGTTAATTTTTTTATGCCTTAGCCGTGCAAAGAGAATGGAATTTCAAAGCTTTAAAAATTTGACTATCGCTCAAAGCCTACTGTATTCACATATTCCCCTTGCACCTACAAGGAAATAAGCAATAAGGTAATTTTTGCAAACATTTATCTCAACACGAAGAAGATATAGAAATAAGAGTGTGTAAGAACGATTAGTACATGGGTAGAGAAAGTCATGTGAGAGTAACAGATTTTTTGTTTTGTTGTAAGTTTAACAGGGAAGATACAATAATTCATATACCGTGAAGCCACATAGTTTAGCTACTTTTCAACAAAGAACAGTTTCTGGCACTGCGGGAGACACCTTCACTTCATTTTGGTCCAGATTTACTACCATTCATAGACGAAACATATTTCCTGAGGTCAATCTTTGACAGGAAGCTTCGCTGGTCATTGCATATAGTGCAGCTGAAAGCACAATGTGACTGCTCCCTGAATATCTTGCGAGTACTAAATGACAAATTGTGGGGAGCAGATCAGGCTGTTATGCTGCGTATGTAGCATGCATTGATCTGATCCAAACTAGATTATGGGTGTATCGTTTATTCTTCAGCATGACCATCTCTGCTGAGAAGATTAGAAACAGTCCATAACTGGAACATTTATATGGCAATTAGCTTTTCCAATTAGCCCAGTTGTGAGACTTTATACCAAACTGGCAGAACCTCCTTTGCAATATTGGTGTGAGAACCTCTTTGGAAATTATGGTTGTACATTTAAATTTATGCCTGTGCATTGTACCGTGGTGGTGTAATTCTTATAACTAAAAGGAAAGGAAACAAAGGAAGTGCAGACCCTAACACTGGGGTATTGGCAGGACCAATTCTATGAAAGGAGTGCCCCCAAGCATTAGATAGTTTTTTGTAGTAGTGTTTAATGAGTGAATGTGAACAACAGTGAAATGCCTTTGGCCTATAACTAGTAATAAACCCTTTAAGGATGAACATAGAATAATCTTTATAAACATAATCCTATACTAGGAAATTGCCATATGGCTAACTAAGTGAAACGTTCCCCCTTCTTAATCAGAAAGAGCAATGAAATACAGAATTTTGGCACGCTTTATACCAGGCCGACCTGCACACAAAAATTATCACCCCATACGGGCTGTATCCAAAACCCAACATAAAAAAAGACGCAGTCCAAGTAAATTGACGGTCAAACTCAGCAAAGATAAGGGAAATCAGAACTAAGCCCAAATGTGAAACTCACCCTAAACTTTGTAGATTTCCACCCTGTGCAGAGGTGAAGCACTCACTCCAGAAGCCAGGACTGGCACTGGCCCTGCTGTTGCCTCTACCGCAGTGCTACCAGCAGTTCTGTCAGTAATATAAGGGGCGTTCTAAAAGAAACGAGTTGGAGTCTGGTATGTGCAAACCGGTGACAGGATGGTAATATTGTGGTGTTTGTAACGAAGTGTTGTTCCGGCCAGAGCGTGGAAGTTCACAGCCTGTCGCTAGAGGGCACACATGCACGTCACGTGATTATAGAAAGCTAGCAGCAGCATGCATCAATCGTCCAATGCTGCCAGTCGCATTGCAAACAGTGAAATGGAGGCGTCAAAAGAAGAGCAAAGAGGTGTTGTTCATTTTCTGACAGCGGAAGGAATAGGGGGAACGGACATTCATCGACGAATGTCACATGTCCCTTGCAAGGATCAAGGCGTGGCACAAATGCTTCAGGGGAGGACAGGTGTCATTAGCCGATGATGCATGGTCTGGAGCACCACACTGCGTTATTGATGACATCGTCTAGCTGGTTGATGCACTCATTACCCAGGACTGCCGAGCGACAGTGAAAGCCATAGCTATCGAGGTCGGATTGAGCGTCGGAAGTGTTCACACCATCATAAAGGAACGATTGCTCTTGTGCAAAGTGTGTGCCCAATGAGTGCCCCACAGTCTTCAACCATACCAGGAAGCATGTTGAATGGCCCACTGTCTTGGTCATCTGAAATGCTATGCTAGGCAAGGGAATGAGTTCCTGACACAAGTGGTGGCTGGAGATGAATCATGGTGTCATCACTTCAAAGCAGAATCAAAACGACAGTCTCCAGTGGAAGCATCCAGGGTCACCACCACAAAAAAAGCCAAGGCCATCCACACAAGTGCAGGAAAGGTTATGGTGATGTTCTTCTTTGACCAAGATGGCCCCCTTTTGATACACTTCCTGCAGCATGGGACAACAGTGAATGCCCAGCATTACTCGCAATCCATGTCCAACCTTCGCCAAGCGATCAAATCAAAACCACCAGGCAATCTCACCCACGAGATCATTCTGCTCCGTGACAATGCAAAGACTCCTGCGGTCAACAAAGTTGCGGCACTCCTGCAGAAATTAAAATGGGAGGTTCTCGGCCACCCGCCATACAGTCCAGACCTCTCCCCTGTGATTACGTCATTTTTGGTACCCTTAAAAAGGCTCTGAGGGGCAAACGATTCACCTTGGATGATGACGTCCAGCTATACATGTGGAACTGGCTCACATCACAGCCCTGGGACTTTTATGAGACAGCCATTCACTATCTTGTGTCATAGTGGGACAAGTGTCTCAACAGTTAGGGCCAATACTTCTAACATACAGGTACTGGTTTCTGTAATTATGTCTCTGGCTTGTTTCTTTTTGGACGCACCTTATAATTGTAAGAAAGCACAGCCTAGCGAGGAGCTTACAAGTGAAAAGAAATAAAAGAACTGCCATAATTAATAAATCTGTGCTGTCGGCACAATCACCACCCTCTCATCTTGAACGACCGCCTGCCACACCAAAGGGAAAGTGGAAATTATATACATGTAGGTAAAGGGATAGGGATATTCTTTAGAAAAGGTCCCGCGAGCACTTGGTCAGAATTTTGGCTAAGTCCCACTCGGCAGTGTGGATGAGTTCTTACAAAAGTCGCCAAAGTTGCAGTGTTAATTCAGCACTGCCAACAGCACTATTTCTCCATTAATTTTTTGCCAATCTTAAATTTGGATGCTTTAGCGGGACCCGGCAGTATGCTAGTGAACTTGTTAGAAGCAAGTTGTAAGAGTGCCATGACTCACTTCATTAGCATAGTAGATTTAGCGCCTTTGTGTTACAATGAGAAAGAATGTATACAATTCCTCTACGACAAAGGCCTGCTGAGAACCTGAATGTCAGTAAGTTCATTGAACCATTACCAGAAGAAGCATCACTATCCGCACCATGAAACAACATGGAAACCCAGTTATTGTCCGATTGATAATGGAGGAAAGTTAACCTTCGAAACGCGTCCCGGAAAAATATTTTGTAAGTGTTGTTCAGTGTTATTAACTCACCTTTTAAATTAAATTAAAAGCATTAATCATATTTCCTCCCTTTTTGTCATGAATACCATTCCATGAAGACCTATACAAGAATACATTATCATAAACAATTAAGTAATATACTACCTGGCAAAGCCATGTAGCATATCGGAAAGAATGTGAAACTGCCCAGCTTGTCGCACCACCACGGCTAGACAGTGTGTGTACACTCTGTTCAGATGCAATCATATCTTCAGGACAGCATCTCATATCAGCAGGCACGAGAGATCATTTTTTTGTGTTTTATCACTGACTATACAAGTTAGTATTGTTTTGCTCCTCTAATAAACAAGATAAGAAGCGATTGTAGAGCTCAACAGCGAAGGCCAATATGTCTCAACGCTTTGCCAAGAATACACACACTATATAAATGCAAGATAAGGATTATATAAACACTGGCAAGAAAACACAATAACATAAAACATATAACAAACACAAACATAACAAATGCACACATGGTAACAAACACTCAACGAGGAAAAAGAAGGAAAAACACACGAAATATATGCCAAGGACAACGTAGCACACTAGCATAAGGAATGCCGGGAAAGGTATGCTTCCCACACAGAACACTCGTCGGCTAAACCCAAACAAGACTCCTACACAGTAATATAAACAGTAAACCCAAAACAAACACAGAATCAAAATAAACAATGAACACGGCTGGGAATACAACTAGTTACACATAAACAAATCGCACAAAAGGTTTTGAGTGATATGTGCCCTTCTCTCTTTTCCAGTGCAGACATTTCTTAATTTCACCGAAACATTGTTGTAAATATCAACGATTTCATATGGGCCAACATATCTTGGAGCAAATTTTGCTGCATAAGAATGAAGCTTGGAAGATTGAGTGTAAAACTTGCCCAACATTCTGTGGCCAACAGAATAAGGTAAAGGCCGTTTGTTAGCATCATACTGCTGTTTAACCTGGGCATGCGACCTTAATAAATTGCGGAAGGCAGACTGCCATGCTTTATGGATCTCTTCCAATGTTATCTTCTGCAGAGCGAATCAAGATGCCAAAGATTGGACGAGGGGAATTAGGGATGAAAGCTAACATAAGCTGGTAGGGAGTGGAATTGTGTGACTCGTGACAAGCTGAAATAAACGCTAGTTGTTGACGAGGTAGATTGGTATTCCACCTAGTATGATTGTGGTGATAATATGCAATAAGAGCAGATTTCAGATATCTATTGAATCTTTCCACATGAGAAGGTCTTGGATAAAGTGTGGTAGTAAAGTAATACCCCAACTGAAACAAAAATTACGAATAGCGACTGACTTAAACTGAGTGGCATTATGTAATAAACCCTTTAAGAACTAACATTGAATAGTCTTTATAAACCATAATCCTGTATTAATAAATTGCTACATGGCTAAATTAAGTAAAACGTTCTCTCTTCTTAATCAGAAAGAGCAATGAAATGCAGAATTTTGGCACACTTTAAACCAACCTGATCCGCACACAAAAATTATCACCCCATATGAGCTGTAGCCAAAACCTAACACAAAAAAGATGAAGCCCAGATATTCATGGTCAGACTCAGCAAAGATAAGTGAAATCAAAACTAGGCCCAAACATAAAACTCGTCCCGAACTATGTAGTGGAGAGGTCAAGCACTCACTCCAGAAGCCAGGACTGGCACTAGCCCAGCTGTGGCGCTTCCAGTGGTAGCTGTCAATAATAATTGTAAGAAAGTACAGCCTAGCAGAGAACTTATGAGTGAAAAGAAATTAAAAAACTCATAATTAATAAATCTATGTGGTCGGCACAGCACCCAATGTTCTTTTCTTTTTTCAACACCATGCTAAACAAACTATATAGAAAGATTGTAGAAAGAAATATCTTCCGGGCTGTTATGCCGTGGTCTGCTGGAGATCTGTCTTCCAGACGTTTCGTCTACAACTGCGGTAGACATCCTCAGTGGCGTTGTCGAAGTCTCCTCGTGGAAGGTATCACTACGACTGATGCATCGACTGTCTGTGGGGCTCCATTTATACCATGCATTTATACTTCCTTCAACATCTGAACAGCATCAATCGACGCATTCAGTTCACAATGGAAAAAGAAAAGGATGGACAACTAGCGTTTCTGGACGTCTTGGTTAGCAAGAGGGCCGACGGGACACTTGGACACACGGTCTACCGCAAGCCTACCCATACTGACCGCTACTTAAACAAACAGTCCAGTCATCATCCCAGACAGAAGCGTGCAATGATCAAGACGCTTGCAACCCGTGCTTCCCGCATCTGTGAGCCGCACTTCTTAAAACAAGAACTTGGCCACTTAGAACAAGCATTACTTTCCAATGGCTATTCAATCCAAGAAGTAAGAAGAGCTTGCCGGCCTCCTAAGACTCAACCTGTCATCCGGAATCCAGATCAGCCCAAAAGTAAGGGCACTGTGTTCCTACCATATTTAAAAAATGTCACCGACCGAATTGATCGCATATTACAGCGACATAATGTCAAGACGATCTTCAAACCCACCAGACAGTTAAGCAGTTTACTACGATCACCCAAGGATCCCCGAGAAGCTTTGTCATCGGCTGGAGTGTAATAGTATTCCTTGTGGTTGTGGCTCAGTATACATTGGAACTACTCAGCGCAGTGTTAAGACCAGACTCACGGAACACAAAAGAAGCTGCCGCCTGGGCCAAACTGATAAGTCTGTGGTCGCTGAACATGCCATTAATGCAGTCGGTGAACACAGTATTAAGTTCCAGGATACGTGCATCCTTGCATCTACCATACATTACCATGCCCGACTACAGCGAGAGGCTATTGGAATTTACAAGCACCCTAACAACTTTAATAAGAAGGAGGAGGCCTTAAGATTAAACAGCAACTGGCATCCGGTCATAGAACATCATAAGAAGCAGGATAGCAAGGTAAGCCAATCAGAAGAGACCAGCAGCATAAGAGAGATAGAACCCCCTCCACCAGCCACCACGCCTCTGGACGCCCCGGGCCAATCAGCGCACGTTGCGCATGGTATAAATGGAGCCCCACAGACAGTCGGCGCATCAGTCGTAGTGATACCTTCCACGAGGAGACTTCGACAACGCCACTGAGGATGTCTACCGCAGTTGTAGACGAAACGTCTGGAAGACAGATCTCCAGCAGACCACGGCATAACAGCCCGGAAGATATTTCTTTCTACAATTTAGACGCCGGCCGTGAAAGCCTACGTAGCTTTATATAGAAAGAGCTCCCTTAGTCCTAGGCCACTGGGTTTTCATTTCCAGGAGCTTCTTATGAAGCTTGCTTTTGAAATGCCTGTTTCCAGGTAGATCTTGGGATACTGGAAGTCCACAATGCTTATCTCTAGTATCCGCACTTGGTTCTTAGAAGTTTTGTCAGGCTACATTGACCAATTTTGGTCTACACTGATGGATCTAAGAGCACAATAGTGTTGGATATGCTATGTTTATGTAACCAAACCACATATGTTCGAGACTGTCACGCTTGCAGAAGTCTTGGCAGATAAACAAATGGTCGAAAGAGTTAGTTTTTAACAATAGTAAACATGAACCTAAGGATTTAGAACTTTAGATATAGAAATTTCATACGTTTTTCAACCTTTTTTATAACTTTTCTAATTCTGGTTTTTGCATCTTTGGTGTATTTATGTGCATTCGCTTTTTAGCTGGTATTTTATATTGAAATTGTCTGTCTTTTGCCATGATCCACTTTATAAGGGGACTGATGATCAAGTAGTTGAATGCCCTCAACACTACAACGTTCAGAAGTGCATTCTCAGTGGGTTGATATTCCATTGAGTTGTAGCTGTTAAAGATTATTTAGAACATGGCGAGTTCGTTAAATACCAAATTTGGTATTCAAATTCAATGACTTCCAAGGATGTGACACAGTTTTTAAGAAAATCCTCCCATCCCAAACTACTCTGTATATGGAAAAAATTAGTAATTTTTTTATTTTCTCAAAAATGGCTTTATCACTTAGATTAAAATGCTATGTTATTTAAGGTATTTGCATCACAAAATATAATAGCCTACAAAGTCCAATTTATCCTGAGGGACTAGTAGTATAACAGAAACTGTCAGAGAGGCAAAATCTTACTACACAAAAAATCTATGTTGTTAAAGGACACAATTTATGGCAAATAAAAGGTTTTGATTTAAATTTAGGTTAACCTTTCCCAAGTCACAGATGTCACATTGTAACACCCAAACATTAGTGGAATGCTAAGCAAGCAGATGATAGAGCAAACATGGCAATCAGACCTTGTAAGTGAGCTTTAGTCTTTTAGCCATTTAGAAGTTGAAATTAGAAACTGTTTTATAGGCTATATTCACTGGGAAAAACAGGGCTTTTCAATGTGTAAGAGCTATCAAAATAATTTTATTTGGGATTGAAGATTTTCTTTTAACAGTTTGAGTAAAAATAAGTTAAATATAAGCATGTACGGTTTTTCTGTCTTTCTATTGCTTAATTTGTAACGGCAACAAATTCAGCAAAATGTGCACCATAAATTCTGTAAAACTAATGCTACTGCTGCAATTGGCGGTATCATTTGGACAAGTATCTAGTCTCCATGAATTTCTATTAGCTATACCATACATAAAAATGTATTTTCGTATTCTGTGTAGCTATAACATTTTCCCATGTTGATCACTATTGTATAATGAAACTCTTGGACCAGCACCATTTGTCTGCAATGGTAACAAGGTTGTTAAGGAATTTGCAAGAATGTAAGCATATTGTAGTGAGTACAGCCTAAGTCGCTTATCTCTCATAACCATACATTTTCAGTTATTTTGTATTTGAAATCCAGGTTTACTAATATTTTTTTTTCTACTGTCAAATACCATTGGAATTCAGTTATTTTACATCCTTCATTAAGAGAACTGTGCAAAAATGTATACCCTAAGACAAAATAAAAAAATAGACTCTCAAAGCATACGTTTGTTGAAGTCCAAATTGCTCCTGCAGGTGTCTGTGCACAAAGTCTCAGGATGCATGCCATTAGTTTCGCTCCATTGCAAGTTTTCATACTGAGTCCCAGATACCGAATATGCAATGATAGCTGAGTGGTATAAGCAGATAAATAGCAATGAAGCTTACCAAGGTTCCTAATCATGCTCTATACCTTCAAAGTTTTTAAACATTTAGGCATGACCCTGCAGCTGATCAGAAAGCATGTGGTGTTGTTGCCACTCTGGTGGCACATAACATCTCTGCCACTGGGGCTCACACACTGACGATGTTTGCGAGTGCCTTGTAGCAGACATTTGCGATATGTCCTGCCTACTTTTGCTAAACACTGGTGTCTCTGCCTTCCTGTCATCTACCTATGGTACACACTCCACCCTAGATGTTTCCTTTTGTAGCCCGTCACTGGTACCACTCCTTGATTGGTCGGGACTTTCCAACTTATTTGGCAGTGATCATTACCCCATTAACATTCATGTATCTGGTCACCATTCTGTGACAACACGATATCCTCATTGGATTATTTCCAAGGCTGACTGGATGACATTTCGTTCCCTCGTTAACCTTTGCAGCAATTGTTTTGCCACCATCGATGAAATGGTGGAACATTTCACATGTTCTATCCTTCTCGTATTCCAGCATTCCTCGAGGTTCGACACCATGACACGTCCCTGTACCTTGGTGGTCAGAGGAATGCTGTTAGGCTATTAAAGCATGCAAGCGTGCTATGTGTCCTCATTTACATCCTATGGAGGAGACTTGCTTTCAAACGTTCTCATGCAAGGGCATATTTTGTGCTATGCAGTGCAAAACGTAGATCCTGGGAATCCCACATCCCTTCCCTTGCCCATCGCAGTTCTGCACAACAGGTGTGGACTGCTGTTTGGTGTATGTATGGCAAGTGTCACCAGGCGACCATTTCTGGTCTTGCTGTACAGGGCTACACCTACACCAGTGAACAGGATATCGCTGATGCCTTTGCCACTTCGTTTGCTGCTTCTAACCAAATGGATAGTTATGATATAGCATTTATACCTCTCAAGGAATCTGCAGAACAGATAGTTCTTAATTTTACCAGTGACTATAGTGAACTGTACAATGTACCTTTTACCGAAAGGAAGCTGGTGCATTCTTTGTCCCTCGCAAAGGACTCTTCTCCTGATCCTCATGACATCCACTGACAAATGCAGTTTCATCTTCCACCTGTGGCTCTCCTTGCTGAGGCTCTACAAGTAGAACCGTATCTGCCTTCAGCGATTTTCCCATCTTCCTGGCGAGAGGGTATTTCATTCCTATTCCTCAACCTAGAAAAGGCCCGACACTTCCCTTTAGCTATTGCCCTATTTGCCAAATGAATGTCGTTTGCAAGACCTCCAAACGTATTATTAACACTCAGTGTGGTGATTAGAGAAGAATGATCTACTGAGCAATTTTCAGTGTGGTTTTGATCGTCATTGTTCCAGTGTCAACAATCTGACACGCATGGTGACATACATATAAAATGCCTTTCTGCTAAAGCAGCATGTCATTGGTGTCTTCTTTGATCTGGAGAAGGCCTATGACACCACATGGCACTATGGCATCCTCCGTACTCTTCATGGATATGGTTTATGAGTTCATTTGGCAATCTTCGTAACTTTGTAGCACTTGCTTTCGTTTTCGCGTTGGAGGCATGCTCTCACAGGAGAGGATCCACAGTGTACCCCAGGGATCCATACTCAGTGTAATGCTTTTCACTGTTGCTATTAACAGCATTGCTAGTGTTGTTTGTAGGGGAATACCAATGTCGCTATGATGATGATAACGCGGCGATGGTAAGTCCACATATCTCCCTTTATTTGCATTCATTTTACAATAATCATTAACAAATTATTTTTGCAGATAAACTAAAATAAACAATATACATAAAATGGTTTAAATATACAAGTGGCCGGGCATATTTGAAGGTGGTCTCGATCCATTTCCTGTTGCAGATCACATAGATGACAGAGTGGTTAAGAGTATATCCCAATTCTGTTTAAATGTTTTGCCAGACAATCATGTCCTGTAATCAACCTGAAGGTTGCAACTGCTGTTTTTCGAGGATACTCAGGAATTACTGTATGAATGTTTGGCAGTTCCCATCTTTTATTCTTTGATTTTTCATAGTAATATTTTGCAATAATTTTTTTGAATTCAGAGTTGACTGATTTTTTTAGCTGCATAAAATGGTCGATTGATTAACTATAAATTTTTGTACACTGCTGGTACCCTTTCTTGCAAGAAAATCAGCTTTCTCATTACCACTCAGTCCACAGTAAGCTGGTATTCATTGGAAGACTAGGTGTCTTTGAAGTGCTGTTAGATGGGTAAGGATTTTCCAACATTCTATAATTGTTTGGTTTTTTGGTGACAACTTGCAAGTAATTGCTATAATTGTTGCCCTGGAATCTGACAGAATAACTACTTGCTAAAAATGTGAAATTCTGTACAAAAGATTTTGTAGGGCCATTCAAATTGCTTCAATTACTCCATCAAAGTTAGTAGTTCCATAACTTAAAGATTTGTAATAGGAAAAGAGGTGACATGTGACCCCAGCCCCTGCTCCATCTTGGTTTGATATCAATGATCCATCAGTATAAATATGGAGTCATTCATTTTCTGGAAATCTAGTATGAATTGTCTCTAATGCCAATAATTTTAGAGCACTAGTTGGAGTATCTTCCTATCATAGAAGTTTGAAAACAGTGTTGTAATTTAATTTAAAAGGTGAATTGGTTAATAACACTGAACAACACTTACAACATAATTTTCCGGAACGCGTTTCGAAGGTTAACTTTCCTCCATTATTGAGTTATCCGGTTGATAATGGAGAAAAGTTAACCTTCGAAATGCGTTCCGGAAAATTATGTTGTAAGTGTTGTTCAGTGTTGTTGTTTTCTAGCACCTTGCATCTGGCAATGAAGCCATTAGCATTCGTGCCTTCCAATACTTTTGAACTGTAGTTTCTTCTGATCTTAATGCTTCACAGGTCTTCAAGTGTTCTTCATTCATTTCTGCTGGATCGTTACACAGGACACATATTGGTGAGGCTGAGATACCTATTCTGTAGAGATGACTTGCTAAGCAGTCGTGATTTGTCAGTAGCCGGAAGGCTGCAACCGCTGTTTTCCTTGGTCTCTGGGGGATTATATCTGGGTTGGAAAGTAGTGTAATCCATTTTTTATCTTTGGCATTTGTTTCTATTTCTTGTAGGTATGAATGACAAAAATTTTTAATGATCAAGCGTTTTATTGAGGAATATGAGAAATTGAATTTAGACTTTTGTTTTATTGTTGTGCCTTTCTTTGCAAGTGAGTCTGCAGCTTCGTTCCCCATGACTCCACAGTGTGCTGGAATCCATTGGAGATGAACAGTCTTATTAACTTTATGGGGTTGTGTTAACATTTTGTAGCATTCTCTAATTTTTGTTGACTTCTTTGTAGTATTTGAACATATTCCCTGAATTGCAGCTTTAGAATCTGAAAGAATTACTGCCTTGTTAAATTTATTTAAGGGAAGATTTAATAATTGTCGGAGAGCAATGTGTATAGCCTCTATTTCTCCATCTTAATTTGTTGTGTCTCTGCCAACAGAATGATAAAAGGAAAAATGTGAACATGTAACTCCAGCTCCAGTAAGGTTTTCCTTGGAGGATCCATCAGTATATATGTGCAGCCATTCTTCTGTGGGATACCTAGTATTGATTGTTTCCAGAGCTAGAAGTTTTTATATTTCTTTTGGTGTGTCTGATTTACTTATTTCCTCTATTAATTCCAAATTGAAGGTAGGTTGCAATAATTCCAATGGATTTTCTCTTATAAGTAGATTTTCTCTGGTGTTAGGAATGTTCAATTTGGATTTAATCTGTGTTACCTTTTCTAGGAAACTACTATGAGTTTTAAGGATTGAAGGGGGGAGTTTCTCTTCTGTCCATTTAGAGTTTGGCAGTCGTAACATTTTCTCGTGTTGGAGCAATGCTTGTTCTTCTATTTTTGTTATTATTGATGGGGTCCGTGTTAAGGCAAGCATGGCATCAATAGGTGTGGATTTAACTGCTCCAGTGATTAGGCGAAGAGCCTGATTTTGTATTTGTTCAAGTTTATTGATGTTAGCATTTGCTGCTGTTATTAAAGCTTCAGAACAGTACAAGAGGTTTGGTTTAATATACATTTTGTATGTTGTGTTAAGGACTCTCCTTGAGCAGCCCCATTTAGCACCAGCTAACCTTTTCAGGATTTGCAATTTCTTTTCAACCTTTTCGGAGATGTTTGTTATATGTTTTTTCCAACTTAGCTTTCTGTCGAAAGTGATGCCTAAGTGTTTGGCATCATCAACTGCTTTGAGTGGTTTACCATTATAATTTATGTTAATATTAACTGGTTTGTATTTTAGTGTAAATAATTCATAATTTGTTTTTTCCACATTGATAGTCATGAGGTTTTTGGAGCTCCATTCATGTACTTTGTTTAGGGCTGTTTCTATTCTGTCTTTAATTAGTAAGGGGTAGTGATGCGCCTCCTATAGCCTCTCCTACCTAATTCCCATCCTCATCCTGCCCGTGGTGCACCCTGCTTTTAACAGATGAGGCTCTGGGGACCGAATCACAGCGGTATAACTGTTTCATCTAAAATGGAGGAAATGTCATTTACATATGTGCTGCCCTATCACAGCACAACAGCGTCCCTCAGAGGCACATGAGGGGAAGGTCGGTGGTTCTAAATACCACCTATTTAGTCCTCCCGGCTAGGTCCGATGGACCCGTTGACCAACAATAGGTGTGGTCCCCCTTGCAAAATGGGGGTTTAAGTCGGGTGATGTAACTGCCACATTGTAAAACTGGTGCCCGTTAAGAAAACAGTTACATAAAAGCCACATACATGAATATGAGTCCTAAAGATAAACATTCCGGAGTGTTGTTCAGTGTTATTGACTCACCTTTTAAATTAAACTAGTTGGAGTATCACTTTCCTTAACTTCTTCTGTCAGGTGTAAATAACATCTGATGTCTAATGTTTGTGTCGGATTGACTTTAGATTTGAAGTTTTTCTTTGAATTAGGAAGGTATATATTCTTGATGTCTTGAATTTTGGAAAGAAAGCTCTTCTGAGTCTTTAGTGTATGTGTAAAATCTCTCTTGTTCCATATATTGAATGAAAGTCTGATCAACTTTTCGTGTTGAGTAAGAGCTGGTTTTTCTATTTCAATGGGGTATTGATTGGTTAGTATTTCCATTGCTGCTGTTGGTGTGGTTTTGATAGCATCTGTAATTAGTTTCAGACTTTGGTTTTGAAAGATTTGAATTTTTTTTTTTTTTTTTTTTTTTTTTTTGTATTTGCTGTTATAAGAACTTCACTGCAGTAAGTAAATAATGACTTTATATATACATTGTATGCTGTGTTAAGGATTGCTCTGGAACATCCCCACTTCATTCCTGTTAAACGTTTTAACAGTGAAAGGCGCCTTTTTGCTCTTTGTATTACATTTTCTATTTGTTTGGTCCATGTAAGTTTGGTATCAAATGTAACTCCTAAATACTTTGCTTCCTTTGTTTCTGGTAATTGTTGACCCTCAAAATTTAGTTTTATTTTTAGTGGTTTTTTCTTAGTGAAAAGATTTGGTAGTTTGATTTTGTTGTATTAACAGTCATTAAATTTTCTTTGGTCCACCTTTGTAGGTTGGTTAAGGATTGTTGCATGGTTTTTTCTAGTTCTGTACTTTTGTTTTTTGATTTTGAAGTTCACATTACTAAGTCATCAGCAAATAGTGCATACTTCACACCTGATGCTTCTGTTCGTTGTGGTAGATCGTTAATAAATATATTAAAAAGTGTAGTGCTGAGCACCTCGCCTTGTGGTAAGCCACAGTGTACTTGTTTGTATTTAGATATATTTCTTCCGTATCTGATTGCAATAAAGTGTTGTGTTAGGAAATGACATAGCCATGAAAACATTGGACCTTGTATCCCTATTTTTTTTTACTTTCTTTAGTACTTTTGTTCTGCACATAGAATCATATGCACTTTGGAAATCAATAAAAACTGATAAATTATCTTCTTTTCTATTGAAGGAGTCTTTGATTTCTTGACTGAGAAGTAAGACTTGTACATCTGTAGAGTGAAACTCTCTTAATCCAGCTTGACATGGGGATATTAAATTTTGTGATTCTAGAAACCAATTTAACCTGTTTGACACCATTCTTTCCATCACTTTTGCTATTATGCTAGTAAGAGCTATTGGTCTATAATTTTTTATTTCTGATGCTGTTTTGTGTTTCTTCAGAGTGAGACAATTGTTGCTTTTCGCCATTCAGCAGGTACAGTGGTTTTCCAGGATAGATTGTAGAGTTTCAGTAGTTGTTGTTTTGCTGTTTTTCCAAGGTTTTTTATGAACTCTGGATGTATGTGATCTGATCCAGGAGACTTTTTGTTTTTTAGATTATTTATTGCAATGTTCAGTTCTTGCATATTAAAATTTTGAAAAAAGATATTGCACTGAGTGTTAGGGTCACATTCTCTTTCTTGTTTCAGATCTTTCTTAAATTCTTTACGTTCCTTTTTATTATTTCTTGTTACTTTATGTGAATTAGCATACTATTTATTGAATGTTTTGGCTATGACTGCATTACCTTTTTGCGCCTGCTTGCAATTCAACCAACTTAAAATTTCATACAACAAACTTAATGTATAATTCATGCCATTACTATTTCAAATTCCTGTTGTGAAAGCACCATTCCAATTCATTTGTAATAAATGGCATACATTCAAAAGGTTATTCTATGCTTTTTTTCGGTTGTCTGTTCCGGTTTTGTTTTCAGGCTTACAATTAGAAAGAGCTCTAGGCTGTTCTAGTTCACTGCCTCCTTGAACAATTTCTACCATGAAGATAGCTACTCAATATGAATTCTATAGGCCATTCCTGGGAATGGGAACTTCAAAATTAAAACTTGACCAAGTTTCCTGTTTCTGTTTCTGCTTCTGGTAAGCTTCCTGTTAATTGTGAACACTCCCATTAGAATGTGATTGCAGTTTAATTAAATCAGTGGCTTAAACAGACTTGGTTTTTTATTTTACCTAAACCATTGGTAATTGTATATTCCTTTATGACTTTGTGATGTTTAGTGATGCATTCTAACACTGGAATCTCACATTGCACAGCTTTGTTAAGTAGATTTTCCGGGTTTGTGGGCCGTGGTCGAGTTGGATTACCTTCCTCCGACGTTTCGCTGGAAACTGCGTCCAGCATCTTCAGGGTCAACCTCTGTTATTAGCGGCTGCACTAAATTAAAGTTCACTACAAACTTTCATATTAATCTTTGTTTGTTATTAGTGTCCATGGTAATAAGAGGGAGAAGAAAACCCGAAACACCGAAAGCTTTCTCCTTTATACCATGATCAGAGACGTCCCATTTGCCGGCATTTTGAGATCGATAATCTCATGTTGGTATTTATGAGAACGAGCGATCGTGAAAATTTGTTACCATGGACACTAATAACAAACAAAGATTAATATGAAAGTTTGTAGTGAACTTTAACTTAGTGCAGCCGCTAATAACAGAGGTTGACCCTGAAGATGCTGGACGCAGTTTCCAGCGAAACGTCGGAGGAAGGTAATCCAACTCGACCACGGCCCACAAACCTGGAAAATCTACTTAACATAGTTGATAATGCCGGCCGTGAAAGCCTCAGCAATTATATTGCACAGCTTTGTTTACATTAGGTTTGGTTGCTTTAAATTTTCAGGCTTTTTAAGAACTGAACAAAGGTAAATATTTTCTGTTATGGGGTGTCAGTGCAGCTGCTCTGTGAACAGGTATTTAGGAGAGCATGCTCTACATACTCTTGATATGTTCCATTGGATGAAAAGGAAGTTGCATTAGTTTTATTGAATTTCAAAGGCATTTTATTGACTTACCAAGAGTGAAAAGAGAAATCTTCAGTTTTTTTCTTGGTGATGTATTGAACATATGTAATGTAAACCTCTGTTTGAACATTAGAAAATATGATAAACGTGACAAAATTGTAAATTAACCAGGTGCTTTGTGAGTGCTAGTCATTCACTCTTAGAGTGGCTCAAGGGAGTTCATTAAGGTTTATCTTGAAAGTGTTAAAATAATTGTTCCTTTCAGTAAGGCATTCTCTTCCTTAAATTGACTTAGTCGTGGGAAACCATAGCATGGAAATGCTGTCACTTGAAATCCATTCTAGCATCTGGTGTAGCAACATCTGTATGTACATGCATAGCAGTGCTGATTGTTGAAACATGCCCAGGTTTGTACTGTACAATCTGAACTTCAGGAAGATAAGGAAGAACTGCTTTGTCCTACAACTCATTGTTGCCCATTTTCAAAACTTTCGGTGATTCTCGTATATCTATACTAACAGTATATAAAGAGAAAATTTGTATGCATATTAAGGTAATCTCAAAAATATGCAATTGATTTTGATAATTCCTTAGCCATTGTGATGTCCTATTTCTGGTGGACATGGGCTATGAAACACTAATTTCAATTCATAAATCACTAAAAGACAAAAGCATTTGCAAAGAACAGCAGTAGAATACAAGTATATTGGATTTATAAAATATTATACTTGAGAAGAAGGCTTTGACTTTGTTGCAATTATTGCGGAGTAGAAAACAGTTATCATTCTACAGAAAATGCATGTGAAATGAGACATGCTGCAAATATTTAATTCCAAATAATAGGTATAAATAGTCAAAATTTAGCAACTAAAGTGCGTTCCACCCTTAGAAGACAGTACACGTTGATGCGGTTTTCAATGGAAACTAATTGGAAAGGGCTGTGCTATGTAGACTCGTTTTCTATCTACAGGGTCGTGGTAACAGATGGAATGCATATATCAATGTTTCTTTATCACAATGTATTTATTTATTAACACTTCGATATTTTACACTCTCAGCACCATATTAAACACTTAAAAACCTTTACATTTTTTCTTATTTAGTAGAATTTATGCTGGATAAAAGTTTGGTGAAAGTTCCCTGTTCACACGCTACCAAAACACGTCTTATCACCTTGAACATATAGACGCTACTAATCTGTTTCTTGGCGTCGCTTTGATACGACGCACCGCCATTTTGTATTCATCCGCGCAAATAGTTTTTATTGTTAAAACACAAACAATTCTAATTTTTATACACTTATAACAAACATTTATATGAACGATTTTCTATTGGGGTCTAATATTCTGTCTCATATGCCCCTTGTTTTGTTTTTCAAGTTGTCACCTATATTTACAATCTTGAAACACAATACAATACTTCTCCCTACTCCTCTGATTCAATCACTTTGTACAATATTTTTTTTTTCTTTTCTTTACAGTCTTCTTCGCTGTTTGTCTTTGTCTTTTGTTTTGGCATGATACAGCATGTCTTTATAAATTTCACATATTCAATTACTACACAATATATGTTCAGTTGTTATACATCACATATTCAGTTATTATACAATACATATTCAGTTATTGTATCACATGTGTTCAGTTATTATACAACATATCCAGTTATTATGCAATACATATTCAGTTATTGTACAACACATTCAGTTATTACACAACATATCCAGTTATTATACAATACATGTTCAGTTATTGTACAATATATCCAGTTATCATACCACATATGTTCTGTTGTTATACAATACATATTCAGTTATTATACAATACATATTCAGTTATTGTACAACACATTTAGTTATTACACAACATATCCAGTTATTATACAATACATATTCATTTATTATACAATACATATTCAGTTATTGTACAACACATATTCAGTTCTTATACAACACATACTCAGTTATTGTACTTTTGACATTGACACAAATATAATTTAAGTGTATCATGGTTTATTATGTGGTTTTTGATTTGTATTCTTTGTTATGAGGAGAGAAAAACAGGATACAAATTTTGAGCTAATGACTATGATCATGTTTATGGTAATATTTTATTCAGCTCTTTGCCTTCTTTGTCTTGTAAGTTTATTATGTATAGGCAGGTTATTGAGTCGGTTCTTAAACTCTGATGTTACTAATGGTACCATTTTTCTTAATTGCGTTATTATTCATTGTTGTTTGGTTCAACATTTCTTCGAGCTTAGCATTGGCTATATCCATCTTAATTCATGGGCATTGCTGTTCTGATTATGGTTTTCCTTACTTCACTAATTGTCACTTCTTTGTCTCTTATTTCTATAAGAGAAAACTTCTATACTTATAATTATTCTGCAATTGTATTATTTTTCTTCTCAATTCACCCTCGACATCTTTGTGTCGAAATATTATATCTTTGTCATCATAATTGATTCCTTTTTATTTTTGTCCCTGACATCCTTATGTCAAAAACATATTATCTTCCGTCGCTATAATTCATTTCTTTAATGACAATTAGTGTTCTCATCTTTGTTGACAATGCTCTTTGTGGTCAATATAGCCAATGACTATGTTGATTTTTTTTTCGTATTTTCTAATCTGAACATGATTTTCTATAAGTAACCCATTAAAAATTGTTATTTTCCATCATCTCTACTATTCCTGCCTTACATATTTGTTGGCAAAGACTATTTGGTCCTTTCTTTGTATGGTTTTAATTTGTTTTTATGGTATCTTCCTACCAACTTGCCATTTGTATTCTGTAGCTCATACGTGTGGTCACTCAGCTGTTTTGTTATGACCAATGGTCCATCTTTCTCTCTGTGTAGCCATCATGGTGTCGATGTCAATTGTCAACTACTTAGGGTTTGTGTTGTTGGTCATCCAGTCATTTGGGACGAACTTAGTTGTTGTAATTTCCCTGAGTGTTGGTGGTGGTTGTTTCTGTATTCTGTGCAGCATCTGCCCTATTTGGCACATTTTCATCTACTTCCTGTTGTCTTACGTTGTCGGTGTTCCATTGGTTTCTGCCCCTTTGGCGTGAACCTCTGTTGTATGACGGTCTTTGGTTGTTGAAGTATTCCCTACAGAATCGTATGTGATTCACTCGATGGGTACGGTCTCCTGGTCTTCCACGATCATATGTATATGTTCTGTATCTCGATTCACCCCTTGGTATTGTGTCGTGGTACCGCTGTCTTGTGTTCTCCATCCTCTCGCCATGATTATGTGGTTGTGGGAAATGGTGTGCCCCTCTCCCCCTTTCATGGGTGCTCCTAGTATTTCTATCTCCTCCCTCACTCTGGTTGTTCGTAGCCGTGCTCCGGTTTAAGATGGGTGAGTTTGGGTGACCGTTCCTATGTCTATGCTCATTAGGCCGACCATTTTGTGTTTCGAAGGCTGTCAGCAATTCTATCATATCTGCAAAATCTACTGGCCTCGCAACAATTAACCCTGTTCTCACTGTGTCTGGGAAATGTCTTGTTATGCTGGTAATTAGTTCTGCTTCCGACAAGTTGGGGTCTAATAGCTTTCCTTTGTTGGCTACTTTCATAAAATAATCGACTAGCGATAACCCTTTGGTTGGATCATATCTACCTGTCGCTAGCTCTACCCTAGTTTGGTTTTGCTTAGCTGGGCCCCAATACCTTGATAGGAATAAATTTCTGAATGAACTATACGACTCATGACCAACTAGTGTTAACCTGAGCCATTCTAATGCCTTGTTTTTTAAGCTTTTCTTAACTATCATCATCCTAAGCTCATTTGGTATCCTTTTCACTTTCAAATATTCTTCCATCTCTTTAACAAAGAGTTTTGGATCGTCTCCCTTCTCCTCGTCAAATGTAGGTGGTGTGATTTCATGTAATATGCTGTTGGTGTAACATGTGTTATGTGTTGTCATTGTTTGGTTGTGAACCCCTTTCTCTGTATGGTGAGTCAACATTTTGTACATTATTAAATTATATCTCATCTTGTACATTACTTACATCTAAATCATCTTGCCTTTGTAGTGCATTCACAACATCATTTACATTAGCCAAACTTTCTTTCCCTTTTTTCATTTCTTCACAAATTGATTTTATATCATTCTTTATTTCTAAGTGACTCTGTTTCATATCATTTATAGCATCCTGTTGTGAATGCATCACATCAGTCATCGTCTTAATTTTAGAAATTACAATTTGTTCTACAGTTTCAATAATAATGTCTTTCTTTACTACCTCAACCTCTTTCCTTAATTCCTCAGTTATTTCTTCTGCTTTTACATTTGTAATCTTACAGTCTACACTTGTATTACATTCTATTATTTCATCTCTACATCTAGCAATTTCTCCTTCTAATACAATCTTATTCTCTCTCATTTCTGATTCTATTTTTCCCATCCTTTCTCCTACGATTTCTATCCTAGCTTCTAAGGCTTCCTTTGTTTCATTTAAGTTTTTGTGTACTAATTTTAAATTAGCTTCCATTACTTTCATATTTTCTTTACACTCCTGTCTTCCTAATTCTATTTTCTGTTCTAAGTTCTGTCTCACTTCCTCCATTTTCTGACCTATTTCTTCCTTATTCTGGCCTAAACTTTGTTCTATGTCCTGTTTTAATTCTGCCCTATTCTGTTCCTTCTCTGACCTAATTCTTTTTTATTATTTTCCAAGTCCTCTCTCACTCCCTCTATTTTCTGACCTAAACTTTGTTCTATGTCCTGTTTTAATTCTACCTTATTTTGTTCCATTTTCTGACCTAATTCTTTCATATTCTGTTCTAGTTTTTCAAACATGATCATCATTAACCTTTGGTCTTTTCCTATTGCTATCTGTTCCTCACCTTTTGCTTCTATTTGATAACTAGGCCTATCTGCCCCTTCCCCCACTCCTGTTTCTATCTCTTTTCGCGACATTTTAATTTCTTTATTCAATTCACTTAGGGTTAAAAGTCCCACTACTTTGCCGCTTCTCAGTAACATAAAAATGGAAATAAACTGTATGCGAAAACAAAAATTTTTGATCCTACTTTTTTTTTTTTTCTTTCCGTTGCTTCGTCCAGTTATTTACGTCTCCTGGGCAGTTGGCTTCGCTAGATGATCTCCGGTGTTTTCCCGCGTTGGTTTTCCGTGCATCGGTGTCCTGATATATCGTTGATTATCCGTTCATCAGTGTTCTGTTGGCGATATCAAACGATGGTCTAATGGCGTCTTCTTTCCATGACGCGATGCTATGGCGTCACTTGATGTTTATCGTGATTTGTTGTTGTTGTTTGGGGGTTTTTGGACGCACTATCACACTCCTGGCAGGAGTAATCGATGTCTGCGTCGAATCGAAATATGTAGGAGAACTGAGATAAACGTTGCATCACTAAAGGAGGATCGGAGCACAGATCATAGTTTCATTTTGCAGTTAACGAGATGGCGAAGTAGTAGCCGTGGCAAATCGGTATCCGCACTATATACCAGGGAGGAAATATTCCATGGGCCATTTCCATAACGCTTGGCTAGTCTGCTGATAAATTGCGTAACTGGGAGTGCGTGTGAGGGGCAATTAAGAAAGATGTGGTTGATATCACCGTAGGCACCACAATTACAATTTGGGGAGGCTCTTTGGCGGATTTTAAATAGGTAGGCCGGTGTAACGGCGACTCCTAATCGGAGTTTTGAGATCAATGAGATTGCAGCTCTACTGAGAGTGGATTTCTTAAACCATGGGTAGCACTTCGTTAGGGGAGGTGCGTCGGGATAGTTAGAGAGGTGTGAAACCACGTGGTTATATATAAGCCGTGCAGCATCTCTCCAAGGGAGGGTTATCGGTTCCATCGGTGCGGGGAGATGAGCCGCCCCTCTAGCCAGGCGGTCTGCGGTTTCGTTGCCCGAAATATTTGCATGTCCCGGGACCCACAAGAATTGAATTGTATTGCTGCGGTTAAAGTGTTTTGAGATTTCTAGTCGACACATCACCTCCCACCAATCCATCCCCGGATGCATACTGGGTGAGCTGATGCTTCGGAGGGCACTCAAAGAATCTGAACAAAACAGGATCGTGGAGTTGGAAATACCAAGAGTAGATCGTAGAGCTTGGTAGAGGGCATAAATCTCAGCAAAATAATTGCAGAACCCCGCAGGGAGAGAAACCCGTGCCGACGTTAGTGTTGTCCAATTTATGAACGCCGCTCCCGCACCTGTTGGGGTAACGGAGCCGTCGGTATATAGGTGGAAAAATGGTTGAGTCATGGATGCCTTGTGTTGGGACATGAAGTGGTGGAACCGTTGTGGAGTAGACGGGTCCCCGCGATGCAGATCGGCAGTCAGAAGAGTCGCCTGTGGTTGGTGGACTAAGTAGTCCACTAAGTATATCGGTAGCCTGGGGAAACTGGGCATGCCCTCTAATTCTTGGCATTTCCGAAAAACTATTAAGTAAACCAACGGATGGCGTGTGGAAGCAACTACTTGGTAAAGTGGTAAGCGTGTACTTAACAGGAGTTTCGCATACAATGGCGTTTCTCGATATTGAAATAGTTTGGCTATAAATCGGACTGCAAGATCCACCTGCCTTTGCAGAAGAGGCTGCATTCCCAGCTCCTTGAAAACCTTATTCATAGAAGGTTTGCCCCCTACCCCAAGTATGGCTTTGCCAATGCGGTATAGGACCGAGTCTATTTTCCTCTGCCACACCTTAGGAAGATGAGTAATGACTATCAAGCCGTAGTCTAATTTTGCCTGACATAAAGATACGAAAATGTTGTATAGACTCTGGGGGTGTGCTCCCCAGCTACGCCCTTGCAAGTAGCGGAACAGGGTACTAGAAGCCAAGAGGGATGAGTGCAGGTGTATCGCCTGCGATTTCCAACTCAGGTTATGGTCCAGGTGTAACCCAAGAAATTTGACGGATCGAGCTAAAGGCAGCGGATTTTCCCCAATGGTCATATTAGCATGTAGCAGAGGCGGACCGCGTTTAAAGAAAATCGATACGCACTTGTCAGGGTGAACCGTCAGGCCAAGGTCTTTGAGCTTGCCAAGAAGGTGGTCTAAATCGGCCTGAAGGGTGGTCGGAGAGTGACTCACAGTATGTAGAGGGGTTTGGGAATATAAGACTAAGTCGTCGGCATATAAAAGTAGTTGGCTATGCTTAAATGGTAATGTACTTAATGTGTGAATGTATAGCATAAAAAGGAGAGGACTGAGGGACGTGCCCTGGGGGAGACCTTGGGAACAAAAACGTGGGGATTGTAACGTATAGCGAGGATGAAGGTAAATGCGGCGATTTGACAGGAGGTTGATAAAAAGTGTAAGTAGGGAAGATGGGAAGGCAAAGTGACGTAATCCTTGGATTAATGGGCCAACAGACACAGAATCATAGGCATGTAATATGTCTAAAAAGTGGGCTAAAACCCCTTGGTTCTGATGCCACGAGACTCGAACGTCGTGTGTAAGTTGTACCAGATTATGCGTAGTAGAGAAACTCTTACGAAAGCCATACTGTCCCTTCGGCCACAGACCAACGCGTTCAAGGTAGAAGGATAGCCGCGAGACCAATATTTGCTCTAACAGCTTGCGCAGTACGGAGGCGAGCACTATCGGTCTATAGTGTGCTGCTTCGTCGCCCGACTTGCCCGGTTTGAGGATAGGGATCACATAAAATGTGTTCCAACCTCCGGGAATCGTTCCTGTGGTAAGGATGTGCGAATAGCATTCTGTAAGTAGGTGTAGAAGTTTGCTCGGAAAATGACGAATCATGTCATAGGAAATACCGTCTGGACCCGGCGTGGAAGAGTGGTTGTGTCGTTGGAGAGCCATTTTTTAGTTCTTCGATTGTCACTGCGGAAATCAACTCTCGTCTCCCAGGAATACACACCACACAACTGTCAGTTATGTCCTCCACCTCCGGTTTCTCGGCTGCGTAATCTGGGGTTACGGAGCATAAAAATTCCTGTTGTAGCTCAGGGTTATATTCTATGGGAGACATTGGTCCCCGAACACGCGACGTGAACCATCGAAGTTTACGCCATATCTCTCAGGATGAGACGTGGGGTGCGAGGTTAGAACAGTAATTCCTCCATCCGAGGCGCTTCGCCTGTTGTAGAATCCGTCGAGTTTGGGCATATTGTCGTTGCGTGGCCAAGTAGAGGGATCTGGTAGGCGATTCTTTGTACTGTCGCAGGGCCTGGCGCCGTTTAGCTACTGCCGCAGAGCACTCTGGTGTCCACCACGGTGGCTTCGCAGTTCGTGTCAAGGCATACTGACGAGATTTGGGGTAGTACTTAGGGAGGGTAGAGTTTAGCGTGGCATCCAATTGGTCGAGGGGATTAGAGGCTAGTTGTGAGGAAGTGATTTGAAGAAAGGCACTATCCAGGTCCTGCGTGAATTGGTTCCAGTCTTGTATTTGCGGGCGTATCGGGATATGGCGAAGGCGTTGAGCCGGACCAAGCGGAGAAATTTGCAGTAGTATGGGCCTGTGGTCACTGCCGAGGTTGTCAAGATCCACCCTCCAGGTAGATTGTGGCCAGAGTGAGTCAGAGATAAACGTAAGATCGGGAGACGTCGGACGTTGGGGAGGTGGCCCATAGCGCGTAGGGTCATCGGTATTCAGAAGCAGGAGACGGGAAGAAGCCAAGAAGTGTAGCATCCGGTGCGTGTGTGCACCGTCCCGTATCTGCTGTGGTGTGAGTCCGAGGTTAAAGTCGCCACATATGAGGGTTGGTAGATGGGGTTTAAGCAAAACGTGGGAGTTCCAAAAGGTTTGCGATATATGGTGTGCCGGAGCATTGTAAACCGTGAGGATCTGCAGTTGAAGTTGTAACAGCACTGCTTGAAATTGTTCATCAAAACTAGATATTTTCTGGACGGAAAGAATAGTTAGGGAGGGATGAAGTAGGAGAAGTAGACCTCCCCCCTCCCGGTTACGATCGTGCCTAATAATCCGGTGAGGAGTCCAGCGAAATGTGTGGTGTGGCGCTAGCCAGGATTCTGAAATAAGTACCAAATCAACATATTTATTAGCCAGGTACTGTTGGAGTTCCGCCCGTTTAGAGCGGATGCTACGCGCGTTCCACTGGAGTATAGATAGTGGCTTGTCCATGGGGCAATTAGGAGGCATACTGAAGAGTCTGTGCCTGGATCAGGCCCGTGAGAATACGCCCTGCCTGTTCGACCCAGTTCGACGCTTCAGTTTCCACTAAGAGACGTAGATCTTCGAGTTGTCGGCGAAATACGAAACTGTCTACTAGTTGTGTTACAACGTAAGGTTTGTTGGCGGGAGCCTCCGCTTGGGATGTGAATGAGCTCAAAGGAGCACTAGGGGTTTGAGAAGCATATACAGGTTGAGAGGGGCCTGCCTGAGGTAGGCGACCAGAGGAGTGGGGGAATGCGCACTTCGGAGGCGGCCCTGGAGCCAGGCGAACACGTTTGGAAGTGCTAAAGTATGGCGAGGTTTTTTCGGCGACAGGGGGCGGGGGGGGGGGGGCACCGGTCCCTCCTCCAGCCAGACGTTTCTGTTTAGTCAACGTTAGAGTCTGGGGTGTCGGCGTTGTCTCCCCGGGTCGTTCTGTATGTGGAGCATTTTCTCGCACTTTATCGGCAAACGAGGAAGACCCCTTAAGCATCGCCAGAGCTTCGTAGCACGTGACCCGGAGCTCGGCGACACGTCTCAGGACTGCTTCCTCTCTAAGGCGGACAAGGCAAATTTTTGCATTTGCCGGATGTGCAAGCTTGCAGTGTACACATCGTAAGTTATTTGATGTGCAAGTTGAGGTGGTATGTGATTCGGCACACTTAAAGCATACTGTATTGCTGCGACAAGCTTTAGTCGAATGTCCATATTTGGCACAGTTGTAACACTGCATCACGCGGCTGATATAAGGGCTAATTTTAAAAGAGCTGTAATATAGTCGGAAAGAACGAGAAAGGATTTGACTGCGGAAAGTAATGACGCAAGTCTGTGTAGGGTGGTATACAGTTTCACCCTGCGGGGTTACTTCTTTGCGCTTGAATCTGTAAACATGTTGAATGGGGGTATTAGATTCGGTATTTCCAAATTCCATAATCTCCTGCTCAGTAATGTCAGTGTCCACATTTCTTATAATGCCCTTCGTCTCAATGTAATGTTGAGGAATGAAAGAGCGCATATTATTCTCAGAGTCGAAACCGGATAGCAAAAATGCATTCGCCTCGGAATATTTTTCAAAATAAATTTCTAATCGATTTGTTCCAGCTTTTTGTAATTTAGAGATATGATATTTCGCATATTTTTCAAAGAGAAGTTTACCGAGCTTCAATGGGTGTAGAGAAGCTACGTCACCCTTACTACTTGTAATGACTACTAAAAATGGAGCTAAATCATTAAACGAATATAAGAGTTTTTCCTTAACGGGAGTCGGGAGGCTAGCAGTAGTTTCCGAAACCGGCAAAACCTGAGCTTCGGCTTCAGCCATTTCTTTGTCCGAGTCCGGGAACGATGGCTCGGCCATCGGCCGGCGAGTGGTACGGGATCCCTCCCGTCACCGAAGAACACTTAAATGTCGGCACCTGACCGTATCAATATATTTAAATTATTAAAGAAGACAAGATGAAACGATAAGATCAAAAGTACGTGCACTGTAAATAAAATGCACTTTGTATGGCACCACAATCCTGTGACTTGAAACACAAGCACACTAGTTAGTCACGAGCACTGCACTACGAACACGTGCACCAGAGAGAGCTTTCACACGTCACAACCTCTGTGGGTCGCAGCAAGCACTTGACTGTATCGTGATTTCAATTCCCGTAATTTGCATTCCATCCTAAATTCGAGTTCCACGTTGGGTAAGCCATTTTGATGCGGTTTTTAATGGAAACTAATTGGAAAGGGCTGTGCTATGTAGACTCGTTTTATATATACAGGGTCGTGGTAACAGATGGAATGCATATATCAATGTTTCTTTATCACAATGTATTTATTTATTAACACTTCGATATTTCACACTCTCAGCACCATATTAAACACTTAAAAACCTTTACATTTTTTCTTATTTAGTAGAATTTATGCTGGATAAAAGTTTGGTGAAAGTTCCCTGTTCACACGCTACCAAAACACGTCTTATCACCTTGAACATATAGATGCTACTAATCTGTTTCTTGGCGTCGCTTTGATACGACACACCGCCATTTTGTATTCATCCGCGCAAATAGTTTTTATTGTTAAAACACAAACAATTCTAATTTTTATACACTTATAACAAACATTTATATGAACGATTTTCTATTGGGGTCTAATATTCTGTCTCAACGTTAAATGGAGAGCAGTGTTCCCACGTGTACTAGTTGCTAATCTTTTTCCGTGCGCGATCCCAAGGTGGCCGAGTACTGTACTTAGTCCTTCAATTGCTGCTTGACGGACACTTTTAACTTTAGTATCCCTCCATGCCTTGTTACTGTATGACCTAAATTTACAAATGACTCGTCTGTATAAACAATTGATTTCCCCCTGGTCCCTTAAACCTTAGATATTTATGTCACTATTTGATGATATCGATATCGTCTCTTTCTATTAATATGCACTTGTTGCCCCTTCTTTCATATTTGGACCCCAAATCATGTAAGAACCGACTAAGAGTGACCCTTGAGAAATTTGGTAGGGTCTCATCACTGTTGATCCGTGACAAAATTATATTCAGCGTGGGTGAAATATTTGCAAACTGTAAAGAATAAACAATTCGCCGCACTCCACATTGCACTATTCACTATATACTTCTTTTTTTTTCCGCCCTTTTTTTCTTTTTTGATGGTGTTCTTAGAGGTGCTTTCATTACTTCCTTTTTAATCCTATACACTACTGCTTCTGAAGACCCGATAACCTTAGCTGTTTCTTTTACTGCCTTACTTACACGCATTTTACTTGAAAAATAATCTAACACATTCATAATTATTTGGCGTTCCTTCTTAATTTACCAATATATCGTCTCTTCCTAGCTTCCCCCTCCGTGACTACACATATTCACGAAACTATTAAACAAATAACGCTATAATAGCTTATGGATTCCACACAGTTACCTACACACACGACTTCTTTTGAACTAATGCTAGTGCTGCTCCTTATACTATCTTCTGTGTCAGGCCTGGCACGAGAATATGCTGAATAGATGAATACCTTTTGTTTGCCCTACTCGATGAAAGAAAGAAGTTACAGCCTTTTGGTTTATTTTAAAAACTTTCTCCAACCCTCGTCAACATTTGCTCTCGCTGGTTCCCTGATGTAAACTCAATAACAAAAAAGTTTCACACTGCGTAACTTTTGCAGTGCACAGGTATAAAATTTTCCGAAAACATTTAATTTAAAAAATTGTAACACTTAACTTAGTAAACATAGAGAATTCAAAGTGGGCAGGTAGTAGCACTATAATTTACTCTACCTAAGAACAAAATATAGACACATTCTAGCAGTTAGTTTGTTAGTGCGTGATGAGTATAGAAACAGCACATATTGGACTTCTATTGAAAAAAATGTTTTTTTAAGAAATTTGGGCCTATAGAAGTGTATGATGACTCTAAAAAGGATATAAACTAATAGAGAAAAAAATTCTGCATAGGGATGTGTTCAAACCTGAAATTTATAACTGAATATTTATACCATGCTATTAGGAATCTGGCAACAGCGTGAGGGTAGAAAAGGACGAGGCTAATTGCAACTTGTATGCGCTAGATAGAGACAGATATATCCCATTTAACTCCATACTGTCATCTAAGAGTGGAACAAGGTATAGAAAACAGATGACTTAGCAAAACAAAAGGGAATGGAAACCTCTTATAAATCCAAGGTATCCATGCGATAGTGATAGTGAAATATTTCAATAATCCTCATGCAAAAAGTTTTACACCTAAGTTGTAGGTCATGTCAAATGATCATATGAAGAAAGAAAATTGCTACATTAGAAATCAGTGAATCAATATTTTGCATTAACAACTTAAGGTTAGTTTTTTCAGTGGTCACAGACCATCTCTTTTCCTTGGTGATCTGGGAGCACAGAATCTTAATACTTACCAGCTTCAATTTTTATTTCATTGTAACAGGTTATTGAGAAATTGCCTTGCAGCTCTCGTATAACCAAGATTCCCCTAGAGACGGGAATTTTGGTGGCAGCATTGGTTGCTGTCACATTATACACATTTCAATATGGTCGATACTTGTGTCACAATAACAACTCACCTTTTGTTAGCCAACAATTGTGGGCGATAAACGTGCTGGAAGCAATAACAAACGGTTGGTCGGTCAGGGTGCAGTGGTGAAAATCTGGGAGTACCAACATTATCTCGAGCAATAGGCACCAGCCTGGTACAGAGGAAGTGGATGATGGCCCTTCATGTATGTTAGGAATTTGGGCATTATGTGAAAACTATTTAGTTTTGTTATTAAATTACTACAGGATCAAACAGAAGTACAAAGTTTAAAATTTAACCTACTATAATTACCTAAATAATTACTCTTATTCTGATTGATTGTTCCACTGCCAAGTGGTATGTACAGGCTATGCAGCATTTCCATAACTTTGAAGACATCTGAGGAAGGTTAAGAAAGTGCAATGTTCCACCAAACATCATAAAGTTTTTCGTCTGTTAGGAATACCAGAGCTATAAGAAATTACAGTATTAGGGGTTAATGGAGATGATTAACTATTTAAACCTTCTAGATCATTGTACAATATTTTCATAAAGAATGAGGGGAAGTAAACTAATTTATTCGCCATTTGAGTTTAAAAGTGAACCATGCAACATTGGGTAAGTCAACTAGATGTGAATAGAGGTTTGTGAAAGAGAATTCTAATGGAAGTTAATTTACAATTTACAAACTTTGCCCACACACGGCTTGTGTGTTTAAAAACACCAACAGTAAGTTTGTTGGCATAAATAAATGATAATTACAATTATTGTTTTAAATTTAGCTGACTTACATATAGGTTTTGTGTACTAAATAAGTAGAGGTAGTTAAAACATACTAGCCGTTATGATTTTTTTACATATCAGATAAATTTTAATTTAAAAAAGCAAAAAGCAATTAAGATGTCTCAGGTTCTGCTTTTATTATGCTGGGTACCTTTTCCATAACTTCTCAGAATTACAAGAGAATAGCATTTAAAAGATATATTTATAATAAATACAAAAATATTAGTTCAGTGTATACTATGTCCATAGTAATTGAAACCAAACTATTATTTCCTTTACAGGTATCGACCTTTGAAAGCAAACAAGGAAGAATTGAAAACCATTATAGAAGAATTTATTGTGAACCAGGACTATGAAAAGGCTTACAACAGGCTAATAAGCGGAGAATGGATGCCCAGGGGTCCTCATTTGAAAACAAAGCAGCAGCAACAACGCCTGGCAGAACATGTAGGTATAATGTTTACATATACAGTGTGACACAGAAGTCAGTTGACAAATGGGGAACATAAATGTCACATCTTCTGTTAGCATTTAATTATTTAACTTGCGATACAGACCATGGTAAGTGCGAGCGTGTGGTTTATGACAAGCATAAGTAAACTAAATTATTTGCTTGTTATCCTGAAATTCTTGCTTAGGCTAAAGTGTGGTGGTGGGGGGATGTGCTGAATAACATGGATTGTCTTTTGTTTCAAGTCTATAATCTAGGCTCTCTCTCAAAAGCTTCTGGTTTATCTACACCACATAGAAACAATCTGGGGAGTAAGGTCTGGTGACCTTGACCACAATGTAGGCTCACCTCATGCAATCCCGTGGACATCAACATCTCCTTTAATTTATGACAAGCTATTAGAGCATAATATAATGTCTTAAAGTGCACTGGTAGCACACCTGCCTCTGGTGTGGAGGACACGGGTTCAATGCCCAATACTGAGGAGGTCAGGCATAGGGTGCACTCAGCCTCGTCAGGTCCCTGAGGGGCCAATTAAGGAGCTACTTGATAAAGAAGTAGCAACCCCAGATTGCGAAGGCTGTGAAGCCAGGAGGGCTTGGGGCACTGACCACGTTCCACCCTCGAGTGTTGCACCCCAGTCATGATGCCTGTAGGTGGCAGAGGTGGCTGGGCAGTAAGTCTTGGCCCACGAAGACCTGTCTCACTAGGGATTATTATTGGCATCATTATCATACAAACAAGGTTTAGACCATGTGTGATCTGTCCTGACTCCAAACTAAAGTTGTTCTTTAATTTGAAGTTTGAGTAATTATGTTTTTACGCGAGTAGAGTACCAGCCTACTGCACAACCCCCAATTTGGAGTACCAGGAGTTTGATTTTGGAGTCATCTTCTCCTAGACTGACTGCCTTCACCACGGCTTAGGAACACCGTCTTAGTCTATCCTCCATGTTTCCCTGTGGGTGGCACTCTTACCAGGTACTACCTTCTGGGCCAGAAGGCCCTGGAACTCACGTGGGCAGGTGTGCTACTCCCTGAGTAAGGCTATCTCAAGAGTCCTTACCCACTACCCGCATTCTTCTTCTTCTTCTTCTTCTTCTTCTTCTTCTTCTTCTTCTTCTTCTTCTTCTTCTTATTATTATTATTATTATTATTATTATTATTATTATTATTATTATTATTATTGTTTTGTTATTGTTATTGTTGTTATTCTTATTATTATCATCATCATCATCATAGCATAATTTGCCACAGCTCCATCTTGTAAAAAGCATATTCTTAAACATTGATTCAGTTGCCATTCCCCATGTGTATGTACTGGCTTACATTTGTATCAAAGGAATGTTTTCCTGTGCCTTATCAGTTATTTTAGACAATACCATAACTTTTTGAGCACCATATATTTTAGCTATAAGCATAAGCAGTAACCTAAAGCAGGGTATTTTCTGGACCTGTATTCTATCTATGAGCATGCTTATTCAGAAAGAATAAGTTTTCATCAGTGGGTCTATCAGTACTCAAAACTTGTAGTTGCTGTAAGTTTGCCTGTTAAAGTAGACCCCGTTTCTTTGCTGTATGTATGTGCTGTAATTTGCTGGGGGGAAAAGCTTGCTGTTTCTAGTATTCTGCAAATGGATTCTAAGCTGATACCACATAGCGCGTTTATCTTTTATGGTTGACATATCACAATTATGTTTAGTGAATTGTTTTAATCAGTAGCAGATTTAGGACGACCGGTTTGTTTCTTGTCAAGTAAATTATAAATTCTCTTGAAACTTAAACTATATGTTTGAAACTTATGCAATGTTTTGGCTACTTTTTGGAGTGATACTTTTGAAATGTTTCTGGAAACAATCAATACTAGGTATCCCACAGAAGAATGGCTGCACATATATACTGATGGATCCTCCAAGGAAAACCTTACTGGAGCTGGAGTTACGTGTTCACATTTTTCCTTTTATCATTCTGTTGGCAGAGACACAACAAATTATGATGGAGAAATAGAGGCTATATACATTGCTCTCCGACAATTATTAAATCTTCCCTTAAATAAATTTAACAAGGCAGTAACTCTTTCAGATTCTAAAGCTGCAATTCAGGGAATATGTTCAAATACTACAAAGACGTCAACAAAAATTAGAGAATGCTACAAAATGTTAACACAACTCCAAAAAGTTAATAAGACTGTTCATCTCCAATGGATTCCAGCACACTGTGGAGTCATGGGGAACGAAGCTGCAGACTCACTTGCAAAGAAGGCACAACAATAAAACAAAAGTCTAAATTCAATTTCTCATATTCCTCAATAAAACGCTTGATCATTAAAAATTTTTGTCATTCATATCTACAAGAAATAGAAACAAATGCCAAAGATAAAAAATGGATTACACTACTTTCCAATCCACATATAATCCCCCAGAGACCAAAGAAAACAGCTGTTGCAGCCTTCTGACTATTGACAAATCATGACTGCTTAGCAAGTCATCTCTACAGAATTGGTATCTCAGCTTCACCAATGTGTGTCCTGTGTAACGATCCAGCAGAAATGAACGAAGACCACTTGAAGACCTGTGAAGCATTAAGATCAGAAGAAACTACAGTTCAAAAGTATTGGAAAGCACGAATGCTAATGGCTTCATTGCCAGATGCAAGGCACTAGAAAACAACAACAACAACAACTTTTGAAATGTCAGGACGATGACAATGAAGCTCGTCTGCAGATTGTCTTGTTCAATGATGGTCCCCATAGAACAGCAGATTTGTCTCCACTTGCTGTTCAAGACTCAACCCTGAATTAATATCAATATTAAAAGTGAAAACAAGCATCTTCTCTAATGACTTGTTACCTGAGTGAGTGAAGGGGAGATGCTTTATGCACAAAACGAAGGGAGTAGAGTGACAAGATGAGATCATTAGCTCATAAGAGAAAAGGTTGGGCATTATTACTCAGTAGCTTCAAACAATAAAGAAACCTAACGAAACAAACTATCGCAGACTGAGCATGATGGCTACACAGTAATGTGTGAGGCTTATATTCAGGAGGTTCTGAGTTCAATTCTTAGAACCTGCTACTCTTAACCATGGTTTTTCTTGGTTTTCTATGGTTAGCAATGCAAATGCTGGAGGAGTTTCTACCATAAATTGTCTTTCCCTCATTTCCTATAAATTAATTTCCCCCTTTCATGTTTTGGATAGGCTTAGGCGCTGTGCAGTGTCTCATTGTCTAGCAGATGAGGCACATGTTTGCTCTTTCGAAAGTTATTTTTGGTCTTGCCAGATAGCAGCTTCCTCTAAGCTGCTTCAGATGGGCTTTTGCCAGAAGGAAGACTGGAACATAGGTAGCTCTGTACATCTCTGTTGACCAGCCTACCTGCGACCTATTGTCTCCTCATTCCTTCACCTCATTTGTTCTGGCAGGGGGTAATAAGTACTAAAGATCAATTTGGGTCAGGATGTGAGGTCCCTCCTTTCTCTGGTCATAATCATAATCAGCTATAGCACTTGCTTGTCATGACCTATTTTAATTTATACTCATTTTATGTATTTCACAGAAACTTTTTCCTATTTGCTGAGACAAAAGGTGGACAAATTCTTGGGATAAGAAATAGGTAAATAATGTAAATGTTGATAAATAGTGAAAAATAGGTAAACGATGTGAAAATTGTCCCATTATACAGGGTGGAAGGGACTAATTCAGCCATACGTTAACCAGGAATACTACACGAATACAATAATTGTCAGCAAGGAAGTGTTTCACAGAAGAAAAAAAGAGTTGTCAGATATTGGAGCCATCTAACTTGTTGATGAATGGATGTAAATGGTTTATTACTTCACACTTTGAGTGAACAATGTTGTAATGTCTTTTATTTTAATTCAAGTGAATTCAGTCACAGTTTAACATTAACATAATGTTGCCAAATCTCTTAGAAATTAAACTTTGCATGACATTTTAACATTAAATTGTGACTAAATTCATTAAAATTAAGGTAGAAATGTATTATAGTATTCACATAATGTTTGCATGACAGTGAAATAATAAACCATCTATATCGACTTGTCAAGAAGCAAGATGGCTCCAAATATTTGACACAAATTTTTTTTCAGCAAAGCAGTTCTTTATTGAGAATAATTGTATTAGATATATTTGTTACACTCGTGTAGAATCCCAGGTTAACGTATGGCCAAAGCAATAAGTTCCACCCTGTACACCTTGCAGAAGTATTTATACTGCGGTGTGGTTAGATAGTTTTTGCCACCACGCTCCATTGGTCAACTGATTTCTGTATTGCATGGTATATCACAGCAATAATGCTGAGTGTACACAAACTCAAGTAAGAAAATGTGTTATTGTTATTCCAGATCTACAGATACCTTAGAGTGTTTGATCGAGAGTCAGGATTCATTATTGAACCCTGTTATCGATACTCACTTGAGGGACAAAAGGGTGCCAAAATTTCGGCTACCAGGAAATGGTGAGTCAGGAAATGACACAGCTCATTTGAAATGGGCTTGTTGGTAACTAATACTAGGTAGTTTAATTATAAGTTTGACTTGCTTGTAAATAGTTGCTTCTCATGTTTCATTCATTTCCCTAGTCATTTCCAGGCACCCCACCCTGATTGATAAGCTGGAAGATACATGCATCATCTCATACTACTTCCATAGGAAGCCTGAGGGGAAAGGAATCATTTTCTGGAACTAGAGCCTGGATGCCTCCTTATTACAATTGGTGGATAATTTCTCTTTTTAATGCTGGAATTCAGTAACATTGCTATAGAATACTTCAAAAGCATGTACATCATTTCTCTCCCTTCACCACTCTTTATGTAGGAAACATGAGAAGTTTGAGCCAGTTCTACAATGTATCTAGAGCACAGACTTAAAACTTTAATTTCCCTCATATTCATGTATTTAATCTGAAAGTGTTCTGTACCCCTTCTTTTAGCTAATTTGGGTGCTGCATTCTCTTAGTGTATGTTCTTTAGTTTCAGTCATGTTGATTAATAATATAATCTTTTATTTAAAAAAAATTGTCAGCTTGGAGATAGTCACATTACCAGGAAAGAACATGTAAGCAGCATAAACATGGACCTTAAATATTTTACACCGTTTCTCATAGTTAAATAAAACTTTCCATCTATATCTGATGTGTGAAAGGAATTATGTTCAATGAGAATCAGCGTATGCCAAGGGAAGATTAAAGCACTTAGTGAGCTGAGTAATGGGATGATGGGAATCTCAAAATTTAACTAAAGCAGGATGGAATACCTGTTTGTCTGCAGCAGTAGCAAAATCTGAAAAATTTGCACTTTCTTTTTAGATAGGAGTCGTTTCTGGATATATTTAAGTAGCCGAATCACTACCTACATAATAAAATATTTGTAAAATTGGGTGGAAAAGAAGATCCAATTTCAATTGCGGCAGCAAGGCTACTGTTATAAACTGCTCAAAAGAATGAAACGAAGAAGAAAACTTCTGGAATAATAAATAGGATTACACTCTGTCTTTTAAACTAGAGAAAAATGTTTACCAGGGTATTCAAAAAGTTGAGTTAGATCTCAGAGTCAGAGAAAAGCATTTTGGATAATTCTGCCTGTGGTATTAAGTTTCAAAAACAGTTAGTTTGCTGTCAAATGATTTTTTATGATCCATGCTACTAAATATTAGATTTGCTTGCCAGGTAGGTAGTCGTTTTAATCATTTTCCAACCAAAAGTGATATAAATTAAAAAATATGTCAATATTTCTAAATACATTCTGCTCCAACTGTAATTATGCTAATCACAGCATACCAGGCAACGAGAAAAGGGGGAGGCAGTTACCTCATGTCCAACCAGTCAATCAACACTGAATGTCAGAACTTGCTTCGAAACTAGTCCTGTGTTTAACATAATTATAAGTTGGAACAGAATGTGTTTAGAAATATCAATGTATTTTTCAATTTATCAATGTGCTCCACTGTTTTAAATTCTTAATTTTCATCAGTTTTGTAAAATTGATATACTTTGCACTATAGATCAGAACATTATCAATAAAAAAAGTGATAATTTATGGTTGCATTCAAGGAAATTGTCTCTCATTAAAAGAAGTTATTTTCATATTTTGCAATGTGTCTTCATTTTCCCTGCAATTCTAAAAAATATACATGTATAAACTCTAATTGTGATCTTTATTTTTAGTACCAATGTCATCACAACAGATTTCATCCATTTTGTAGCACATTCAGTCACTCCATATACCAGAAGCTTTCAGTTTGCAGCTTGAAGCCAGCATGTTAACATGGAAGTTTGTGTAACTGATACCATGATGGTAGATTATGGCTATACTTGTAACTAAACAAGGCTTCTGCTTTTGTGTGTGAAATAGCTAAACCAAGCATATTAAATTCAGCTTAGTCTTGTTTGCTTGCCAAATTATCAGACGTCAGATAATAGAAAAGCTGTTACTGAAGGAAGAAACTAATTGATGTTTTAAGAAAGACTAATTGCAAAGATATTAAAGTACAAATCAATAGGCCATAATAAACTTAGGTGATCAAGAGGAATGTGGGAGAAGTGCTTAAAGACACAAATTCTTTTAGCTGAGTTGGTGTTATAGGCCTAGTATGAAGTTCATTAACAAATTACAGCCAGTAATTGCGTATGGTTAAATTCCTAAGAAAATGAGCTTGAATTGCTTAGCTTCACCAGTTAAGTGTGAAGAGCTCGCTTCTGTAAAAGCTGGTGTAGTCATGAAGACAAGATTGCTTTCTAGATTTACTGAAAGTCTTTGTATGAAAGAAACTATTTTTGTCAAGCAGTGCAATGGAGAAAACTGCTTATCAAGTGAACTGAAGACAGTGGAAGAAAGTCATTCTTCTGGCAACTATGAAGTAAATCAAAATGACTCAAATGTTGTGCATATGTGAGAAGGGATTATAAAGGTGGTTCAATAGAGTTTAGACTGATGCTATAAAAACTTTATTTTCAAGAAGCCATTCGAAATTAATTTTCTTTCCAGTGTAGTCTCCTTTGAGTGCAATACACTTGTCCCACCTTCCCATCCACTGTTGGAAGACATCTTCAAATCCATTTTTTGATAAGCACTACAAAATTGCCTCTAAAGCCTTCATTACTTCATTTTTGGAGTCCAGCCGTTACTTCTTTGAGGTCTTTGGGCAGTCAGAAACCAAAAAGTACATGGTGCCTGATCTGGACTACAGGTTGCCATGTGAGGACGTGCTCTGTCAAGGTGAAGCTTCTATTTGCCAACCAGATCTCTGTATTATATTGGGATACAGTCACTTTTTGAAGAACACTGCAATTATAGTATGAGACGCCATCTCACTTCTAGTAATTTAACTTGTGTATACTATACTATGATTATAAAAAGATATCATAGTGTCTTATTTGAACATTTCTGGATGCATGTTTGCCATATTTCAATCCATACTCTGTTTTTTTTTTTTTTTCTGGGACACATCAGTACATCCATGACTCATCAGCAATGACAAAGTTTTCCCATCAACCATCCCCTCCTTGGTCATAGTGTTTCCATTGGTTACACACATCAATTTGAATCTGCCTCTGAATGGGAATTAGCACTTTGGGAATCCAGGAAGCACATACCTTTGACATGTTTAAATGATCCTGTTATTTCCTTTGACTTATTACTTATGTTTTATACCACCTCTATATATGCTCATCTTGTATAATTTTACTTTTGAATACTAAAATACACAATTTATGTCTCAGGGGTCTCCGTCTAGGGGATATGTGAATAGCGACCACAAGGTACCCAAGCTGAGCAGAACATTACTTACACTTGCTGGTGTTTTGCTCCTCACTGTAACTTTTCTATCTGACCTTACCTTGGTCATCTCTTGTTCTCTTCCGACCCCAATGCTATTAGGGTTCCCGAGGGCTAGGGAGTCTTTATTTTTCCAACCTCTCCATTTCTCTATAAAATCTTAACCCCAACATGCTGACCTGTCATGGCATGTAATATGTCCCCTGATTGGTAATCAGAGGATATGGTCGGTGAATTTATTTTGATAATTCTCCCGGTCAGGTCGGTGAGACCCGTAAACCAACGACAGGTGTGGTTCTCCAGACATTCTGGGGGTTGAGAGAGAGCGATGTGACCGCCAAAACGTAAAAATATGGTGCTCTCTAAAAAACGGTTACTATTACTGCTATTGCTCTCTTCAATATCATTGTGAAAAATATTGGAGAGCAAGAGGATTAATGACTTCATTGTCAGAAATCCAGCATTAGCTAACAACAACTTTTGAATACTTCGTTCTTGAGGCAGCTTAAATTAATAAAATGTGCCCCGCAGATGTCTAGCATATTTTGTAAGTGCCATAACAGTTGCATGGGAATCCATGCACGTTATGATGGCAGCAGTGTTGATGGTGACTTCTGTAAGGACACTGGTGGGGGGGCTACCTCTCATCCTTCCAGATCACAATTTTCCCTCCCATTTTTAAATGCTTTGCTATATGCCAACATGCAGCACTAGACGGTTGACTCACCATAAACTCTACAAATATTTTTTACTGTTGCTACAGCAGCATGTTGAAACAAAACACAAAACTTTATTGCAAACTGTTGTTCTCTTATTCCTGACATTTTACAATTTAATGACACTCCTTGCTAGTTTTGACTGGAGAGCAGTGGGGCTCTGAAAAATGTAGTTAATGGTAACAAGGAGATTTATTAGTATAAATATTTGCCTATAGGTGGTAGATCATGTTCCTTTGGATTTATAAAGTCAGTCTCAGTCTTTATTGAATAACATCTAGAGTATAAAGTATCATCAGATCAAATGGTTTGGAAGTGCATACTATATCATGCTGTTGGCTGCCAAAACTATAAGAAAAGTACTGTAGATACCAAGTATATTGACTAAAAAGAAGATTACTGACCTCTTAATTATCATTATGGACCCTGTCCATTTTTCAAGTTGATATAACTAATTGACGCCAGGTTAAATAGTAAGTGGATTTCACTTTTACTAATTCTGTGTGGCTAAGTGTAGTTATGTAAATTGTTTTACCACATTGTTGACCTTTTTTATCCTTGGCAGGTGAAAAAATGACTTCAGGAGAGGACATTTAATACTCTTGAATGGCCAGGGAATAGTCCTGAACTGAATCCCACCAAGAATTGACACAAAGGAGAAGCTGCAGTAGGAAATAACAAACCAAAAACCTGCCTTAGCTTCAGGAAACTATATTATTGTATCATAAGCAGTCACTGAATTACTAATTATTCTTCCTGTGCCTAAATGTTGTCATGCTCTAATTAAGTTAAAAGGTGCATGGACTAACTAATGACAAGCAAAAACCTACTTTTTTCTATTATTGCCATTGAAAATTTCTTAATTCTTTCATGCAACAGTTTGTATTTGTTGAAGAGGTAACATATGTGGCACTTGCACTTTTACTCTGCATGAGGTTATGTAAGACCCCAAACAATAAAACTTACGAGTGTATTGCATAAAGTTTTATCGCTACTGTTCATTATAAAATATTTTATCTGCAAAGCTGCATTAAAGAAATTAAGTCCTATTTTTGAAAGCATTTCAGCTTTCCTTCTCAGGGATATGTTGCCTGACTGGGAACTTGCTGACGAAATAGGTTCAAGCGTATTTCTCCCCTCCCATTCCTTCCACTCTATCTTCAACAGCTCAGTCCCCTCCTCCCATAAAAATCAGCTTTTTAAACACATTTTAGCAGTGCCTTCATCTCTCACAAAATTTGCAGTATTATTTTAAACATTTTCATTTGAAGTATAATTTGTCTCAATAGTCTTTTCACTTCTAATGGCAAAAGCGAAAAAATCATGTTTAACAAATTTTCATTCTGTCAATAGTAGAAAACATATTCAAATCATTGTGTATATGTATGGCTCCCACATTCTGCCAAACAGAAACAAGCTTTGTACTGCACCATACTCTCCAAATGCAAAGAATCTAAGTTCTATTCTGTGACTCTCCAGTTTGTATCATTCTGCAATTGTTCCGTCTTCAGTACTTAAATGCAATGTATAAATTCTTATTGACAGACTCTTTTCCAGCTGTTCTTATAGACTTCAGCATTCAGTTTCATGAAAAGTAGAATCGTAACGGTGAATGCATTCCCAAAACAATGCAGCAAACAATGTTCCTGCGAAACATTTATCAACAGTTTACAATCCCTTATTGCTCCACTTAAAATCAAAAAGCAATAGTTTCAGAGACAGCCTCTCCGTCCTCATCTTAACAAAAAAGATTTTAACTTGCTTCGTTGTTTTAATTACTTTTTCATTAGTTTTATAATGTTCCACTAAGTAAAAAGTAGATCATATGGGAGGGGACAGTCCTCACGATAGCAAATGTTGAAGTCACTCTCAGAAACTATTGACAAATGGAGGAATCATCAGTAGTTCTTGCATACCCAAATATTCATTATTTGTGTTATCTATAACTAGAGCCTGCATTTTTATATAATTACATACTTTAAATCCTGCATAATATTTCAATGAGAAGTAAAACTGTTGGCAAATTACGTAATTTGGGACTCCCTTACAAATTTTTATTTTACATTTTTTTTTTACATATTTTGCACATTTCTACATATTTTATCGATGTTACATAAAATGCACATATTTTCTGGCCTTCCTTACAATTTTATTATTTAAAAAAATTGTAGTGACATAAATTACTGTTTTCACAAGTTTTGCTGAAAGCAACAAAAATCAATCTGCGAAATAGGATGCAAGTTAAACTAAGAATGCAATAATAACCTCCTCACCTCGCCTTGTTCTGATTGTTGTCCGTTTATATCAAAGTAGGTGCCACTCGACAATATTGACCTCCAGTGTCACGTTTCTCGTAGCGCTTTTGGCATTTAGAAGGTGTGGAGAAATTGATTGTTACCATTCTCGCTGTAGTCTGCATCTTGTAATATAATAGCTGCAAGGAAGCAAAGTGAGCCGCTGGACAGCCATCAATATAGCGAGGCGATAATACTGCAGTTAGTTTTTTGCAAGTCTTAGTAAAATGGCACCAGTTGCATCCTTGCTATCCTGCAAGTTGAATTCATGTGTGGAATTAGATAGTATCTATACAACCAATGGAAAAGTAATAGTCTGTCAAGCATGTGGTAAAAGAATTGGCTGTTCCATGAAATCTCAATTGGAACAACATATCAAAAGTGCTCTTCACATATGCAACAAACACCTAGTGTCTTCTAGAAAGCAAGTTCTGTTGACACAAATGCAACAGGAACCGTTCAGAAATGATTTTTTTAAAGACCTGTGCAGCCCAGTGCTTGCAGCTAATATTCCATGGCATAAACTTCAAATTCCTCAATTTCGCTCCTTTCTAGAAAAATATTGCAAGAAAGTTATTCCTGACGAATCTACTCAGACGAAAAAGTATCTTCATGTGTGTTATAGAGAAGCAGTTGCTCATATACGGAATGAAATTGGAGACTCCTGTATTTGGTTTGCTGTCGATGAAACTACAGATTACATGGGTCGGTACATAGCAAATTTAGTACTAGGTTCCGAAAGTCCAGCAAAACCATTTCTAATCTGTTGCAAGGTGTTAAAACAAACCAATAATTCTACAATTGCAAGATTCATAAATGATGGGATGAAGATTCTGTGGCCAGAGGGTGTGTGTGAGGAAAAGGTTTTAATTATGTATTCAGATGCCGCAGCGTACATGATTAAAGCTGCTACTGCCCTTAAGGTTTTCTACCCGAATGTACTTCACTTCACTTGCTTGGCCTATGCATTGCAACGTGTTGATGAAGTAATTTTCCTTGTGTGAATAAGTTGATAGCAGCAACAAATAAGGTCTTCGTGAAAGGACCGAACAGAATTAAGTGCTTTAAAAATCATCTCCAACATTTCCCTTTGCCTCCTGAGCCAGTACTTCCAAGATGGGGCACATGGTTAGAAGTTGTGAACTTCTATTGTGAACATTTTGAAGGAGTCCAGTCAGTGGTGAACATGTTCTCTTCAGAAGTAGCTGTTTCCATACGTGAACCTCAGGACATCTTTAAAGATCTGAAAGTGACAAGCTCCTGTTGCTTACATCAAAAGTAACTTTGATTGGTTGCCTAGCACCACTCAAGTAGTTGGAAACATCAGGTTTCTTCACGAATCTATGGATTTAATGGAACGTGCATCACAGAAGCTTAGTGTAGTTGCAGGAGATGTAGGAAGGAAGTTAGGTGAAAAACTCAAAGCTGTGCTAAAAAGGAATCCAGGGTACTCTATGCTTGTGTCCATGTCTAAAGTGCTAAATGGTGACTGTCAATTTATCAAAACATTTCTCTGCAAAAAAGATTCCAAAACAGCTAAAATATGCTCCTGTTACTTCGTGTGACATGGAGAGAAGCTTCTCTGCTTATAAGAACATTTTATCGGATAGGAGACAAACAATGGTCCCTGAAAATATGGAAAAGTATATGGCTATTCACTGTACGTTGAAAGAAGCAAAAGTCTCAAAATGAAAATGCCTGGTTGTTCATTGTATGTCAAGAGATAGTAAACTGAAAATGCATCCTTATTATAAAATTTAAGTATTTTGAATTGATTGTTTCACTCATTGATAAATTGGTTCAGTATTTCAACATTGTTTTACCGTCTAAAATTTAAGTAAAATAATTATGTGAAGTGAGTAATATTTATTTCGTTATTACCTACATGAAAATAAATTTTAGGTAAATTCTTTATAAAACAAAACGTTTTCCATATAATTAATTCTATATTTAGTAAATTTTAACTCATTGTAATTAATTTATGTACTTACAGACCCATCAAATTACAAAATTCTGGGTAATTTGCAGTCTGCACTTAGATTTGAGGAGGTAATCTTAGCATTTAGATTATTACATAATTTTACATATTTTGTTGATATTACATATTTTGATGTTTTTGTTACATAAATATGTACATATTTCGCACCTTGATATTACATAAAAATCTGGACTTTATCTATAACTTCCACTTTCGTAGAGAAAGAAATGAGGCAGTTCAAATACATTTAATCGTGAATATAATCCTTATCTGTTCATTCCCAATACATTTATCATTTTTTTAATGGGAATGGTTCAAATGGTTTTTACAAGACTGATGACACCAGACTGCCTGGTCAGTAAGTCAGGTATTGAAGTGTGAACACATGGAAGTAAACTGGATGGTCTATACTTACAAGTGTTCATTTCTCTGTGCAGTTACAACTGTGCAGAAAATAGTAAATGATGTGATGTATTTGTGGGAATGCTTGGAAAAGTCCATGTGAAATCAACACACCCAATTTACCTCACTATTTTAGATTTTGCTAAAATTTGGTATACTCATAATGGGTGCCAAGATTAAAAAAAATAGCATATTTCAATGTTTTCTCAAATATAGTATGTAAAATTTTCAAAAACTAGCCAAAAGAACATGAAGACATTTTCGAATCACTCTAGGAACTGTCCTAATTGAGCTACAGAGCTGAAAAAGGTGTAATTTTGCAGCATTTGTTATGCTATTTCCAGTGATATACAGCAAACATAGTTTCTAATTAAGAAATTTATTCAAAATACAAATTGAAGTTTGGTTTCATTTTATTCCAAAAATTACATAATTTTAAATTTTCAAAATAATAACAAATACTTTGTACTCTTGTATGAATGAATGAATGAATTTTATTTGTACCAATTCTTTTACATAACTTTTACAATTATCCTACTCTAACCTAAACTACGTACAAATTTTACATAACCTTATTGCTACCTTGGTTTGCATGGCACCCAGGCCATTTGCCTCCCAGGTAGCTCTGATCAATCTATTCCATCTTATATTAATTAATTGTCCCTCTCCCCCACTCTGCCTTCTTCATTTACACTCTTTACTTTTCTTGCCCATTTTTCTCTTACTTTCTTCAAAAACTCACCTATACTTCTAGCCTTCCTTTCCTCTTTCACTGTTAACATTTTTATGGCTACCATTTTCCCCTCTATTTTTTCCCATTTTTTCTCCCAAACCTTTTTCCTCCATATTGCTAATTCCTTACATTCTGTCAAATAATGTTCTATACTTTCTTTCTCACCGCACATTTCACATATTCCTATTTTACCGCTTCTTGTCCCTCTTAAAAATATTGCTCCTGTTCTCATCCAGGCTAGTCCTTCTTTTTCCTGTCTGTTACAATAATCCACATATGGTTCTCGCCCCCAACCTCTTTTTATTTGCTTGTAGAATTGTAATGATTTCTTGTTTTCTAAACTTCCCCATATCTCTTGCCTTTCTATGTCTTCTACCCTACACTTTACTAGTTTATCTACATTACTTTCATTTCTTTCTTCAAGTTTCCATATATCTCCCATTCCTATTTTCTCCATAATTTTTCCAACCCCTGCCCACCAACTGTTTTCATTCTCTAGATTTTTTTGTTGCTTCATACACAATTTTAAAATTTCTCCATCTTCTTTAACCAAACATCTATACCAAAATTTTATTATTCTCTCCATTATTATTCCTTTCCTTCTTGTTTTCCCAAGCTCTACCAAGGCCACTTCTCTTGGCGCCGATCTCGGTAGTCCCAATAATTCTTTGCAGAACATTCTATACATATGATCTACCTTCTTGTTTATATCTGTGGCCCCCCAGATCTCTACTGCATAAAGCATTTTTGATTCCACTACTGCCTCATACATCCTTTCCAGCCACTTGGTTGTCATCTCTAACTTGTATTTGCAAATTCTGACTCCTGACATTGCAGCTCTCCCTTTTGCTTCTATCTTTCTTCCATGTGCCTCCCACTCTCCTCTGTTATTTAGCCTCACTCCCAAGTATTCAAAATCTTTGACCACTTCTAATCTTTTCCCATTTAATACCCACCTCTCCTCTTTTCTCAATTTAAATCCCTTTTTGAAAACCATGACCTTGGACTTGTTTATATTTATCTTTATTCCCCATTCCTCACAAAATTTTTGCACCTCATTTATTGCCCTTTGTAATCCTACAATTGTTATAGATCCTACCATTAAATCATCAGCATATAGCAATCCTGGTATTTCCTTATTCGCTATTACAGGACAGTACTCTTGTAAGTCACATGGCAAAATGTGAATATAGGATGATGATGATGAGCTCATGGTTAAAAAAAAAACATTATTCCTAACTCTGTTTTTTTTTTTTTTCATAATAGCCCCAATTTGACCAAACCAACTTTTAACAAATAGGAATTTAATTAAAATATGCAGAGGTAACAAAATAATATCAGAAATATCAAAATATCTTGCACAAAACCAGTCAGCATATTCTATACTTAAATTATGGTAGCGGCAAAATTAAAAGGTGACTGATAGACTATCAGTATTCTTTTTCCTGTTGTATAAATAAATTTTGTGGCTGCAAATGATATTTAAATCACCTATGATTGAATTTAATATCGAGCCACTCGCCATCAAATTTTGCAACAGCTATAACTTGATTGCTTACTTTAATTTTTTGCGGTTAAACTAGTAGCCCATTAATTGGTGAAACAAAAACATTGACTATGGAACCTATATCGGTGCCAAACAAGAAAGGTATTGACAGTTGGCGGTGAAGGAGAGGCGATGTTGCCGGTTATTGCGCCACCTGTAGAGCGTGTTAGCATTATGTTTAAGAAGACGGTTGGATTGTGTTTGGAATGTAGAGCAGGTATAATTTATATTCGTATTCGAAAACAATAGTAAAACGATTCATCTACATGCAAAGGATGGAATATGGAAGTATTATATCATTGTAAAGATTAATGTTAACAAAAGAAACATACCTGTGAAGTATTGTAATGGGAAATGCCACTGATATTCGATTCGCTTGCATTATTGCTGTTGTTGCTGGAATTACCCACGGAAATTACAAACTGTTCTATTCTTGCTTCTAAGAGTCCATTTTTCCATGTTGCACTTACTACACCCTTTGTATCAGTAAGCAATTTTCAGTTTTCAGCTTTTTATTGATGTAGCTTTATTACAGACGACACAGAGAAATCTTTGTTTCGCACAATGTAACCCTTTACTTTGGTCCAAATTAATTAAATCGGAGTGCACTAGGAAAGGGCGACACCAAACAATTTTGCGACCATGTTCTTAAGCAATACCATCAACTGCACAATTCTTTAATTGGGATATGTACCTTACCAAACACAATTTCATTCACTTCCTGAGTACGTAAACTTTTTGTTTGACTATGCTATCTTTGTCAATATTTTTGGACATAATTATTAAAAGAGTGAGACAGTTGTAAATGCTCACAACATACGTACAGATACAGATTCAGACACATTTACATGTGTAAATACAAGTCAAATAACCACATAAATAGAATGATGCAAACGAACTTGTCAGCACACAGGCAATCTTTCACTCTGGAGCTGGAGGGAGACCTTGTATACATTGCAGGGAAAACAAGATAAGATGCACAGTTTATGTTACTGTTAGATTGCAGGTCAGCACATGTTAATTAAATGTTAAATGTCTACAACACTGGTTTAGTGTTGCTATGGAAACATCTTGGCTCTAATTGGTTACTCTTTCCGTTGCTATGACAATCTCCATGACGCATCCATCCCCTCCTGTTCATTTAGACCCTTCCACCTCGTGGTTAACAACTGTCAATACCCTTATTTGACATCGAGCATAATTACTATATATACTAACAATTATCTGTAAAATATAACTTAACACTAACCTGAGGGAAAAAAAAGTTTTGGGTTGAAAACAGTTCCCCATTATCTCGAACATTCACAGATAACATTTTAAAAAAGCCTATTGGGTTTGGCTTAAATCACTCCCAGTTGGAGTAAGCGGAGTTACTTTTGTGAGAACACCCACCACTGACACCCACAGGACTTCCGCAGATGCACCATAGGAGAGCAATGTAGCTGGTTCACATGGTTGAAGAAAAGTTATTTCCACTTCATCAAGTTCATTTTTTGGGATGTCTCCATGATGTCAGATTACTGTTGGTGTGTAGTGCGAGATAACACTACTGAGGAACACAAACACAAATCAACACAGCATTCATTTATATCAAAGTGCAGCAAACAAGTGTTGTGAGATTCATACATCCTAGCAGTGAACATGTTATTTTTTTGTATATTCATTGCAATTTGACCATGTCCTATTAACATTACATATATTCTCTATTATGGTGTTTTATATCAAAATTACAGCAGTATGTAAAATTTTTATTTCAAATAGCAAAAAACTGTACTTGATAGGCAAAAATGGTTCACGTATTTGAAATCAGTACTCCTAAATCAGGGTAAATCACCTCTTCAACCTTTTGCCAGAGAGAAAAAAAAAATTTTTCGCAGGCTGGTATTATAGATCATGTGATGGGTTTTGTTTTAAGAAGATATTTGATTTTTCTAATATTCTATAGTTAGCTTTCTGTGTGTTTTAATTATATTCTTATTTGTTAAAAGTTGGTTTGGGCAAAACAGGGTTATTAGTGAAAAACAAGAGTTAGGAATTTTTTTAGCTATGAACCCATCATCCCTGATTTATATTTCGCCATGTAACTTACAACAGTACTAAGTATTTATGAAAAATTTTGAAAATGTAAAATTATGTACTTTCTAAAGAAAAAAATAAAAATTTCAATTTATTCTGAATAAATTTCTTAATTGGAACCTATATTATGTGTATATCACTGGAAAGAGCATAACAAATGCTGCAAAATGAAACCTTTTCCAGCTCTGTAGCTCATCGCCTAGAGCGATAAAAAGTCTCTTCACAATTTTTTTTCTAGTTTTTGAAAATTTTACATAGCAATATTTCAGAAACTATTTTTAGTCTCAGCATTCACTATGAGTATACCAAATTTTAGCAAAATCTAAAATGGTAAGGTAAAATTTTTATTTGAAGTGTGTTGATTTCATATAGAATGAGTGACTTATTATGCTTGAATTGACGTAACTTGTGTGTTCTGACAGTTTGCTTGGCATGCGTTACACCCCTGTTATAGGAGGGTCAGAGTGGTCTGTTGTCATGACAACCAAGTTTAACCTTGAAGTAGCCAATAGCCTTTGTGGCAGGATTGCATGGCCATGAAATCTGTTGGCTACTTCAAGGTCAAACCTGGTTGTCATGACAACAGACAGTTCTGTCTCTCCTCTTACACGTGCGAAACACATACCAAGGAAACTGTCAGAATACACAAGTTACATTAATTCAAGCATAAATGAGAAATAATACACTGAAGCAGATACATAGTAGGTACCAATTATCAACTTATCTGTACTTATACGCTTAACATCCTGTATATGTATATATGTTAATGTGATTCATGTTAATGTGATACATGTTTACGTGTACATAATTATGTATATGTATATTTTTTATACATATGGACCACCTCCGTAGCGCAGTGGTAGTGTCTGCCTCTGGCGCAGAGGGCCCGGATTCAATTCCCAGTACTGGCGTGGGGATTATCCTTGCACTGGGAGGCCTTGAAGGGGGTGCACTCAGCCTTGTTAGGTCCCGGAGGGGCCAATTGAGGAGCTACTTGATGGAGAAATAGCAACCTCTGGTTGTAAAGCTTGCATAACTGGCTCGAAGTGCTGACCATGTCCCACTCTCCAATACTGCACTCCACTCATGACGTATGTAGTAGGCAGAGGTGGCGGACACAATAGCCGGACAGCAAACCTTAGCCTGTTATAGGCTATTGTGCTGGGGGTTTAGTTTTATACATGTGTATGTGTGTTTATGTATACACAGTATGGGCCCAAATAACCTAGTTATTGATGGCTCCTTAAAAATCGATGTAAATTCATAAAAGTGAAAATTGACATAGGAAGTGCGGGAATTGTTTTTAACATATTCTTGAACCGTTTACAGTAACTTAAGTTGTTCTTAATTGGAACAAGCACACTAATGCTATTTATCGCATGTCACTTCGTTTATTTGTGATGTAACTGCAACAAACTGTGGCTGTGCTTTGAGCAACTAAATTTTGAACTTGATTATGTTTACAGGAAACTTTTGTTTCATTCAAAATTGTAAAGTAGATTGTAACAGTGATCAGCCATGATCAGGTAAACCAAGTTTTTAATCAATACATTAAAGAGGATGAAGTGCATTATAGAACATTTTGAACAAAGTGAAATTTTTCATTTATTTGTTATTCCTGGGAAACAACAAAAGTAGGAAATGCAGAAAGAGTGTTATTTCACATTTTTTTCCGGATGGAGAAATGACAACAGATAATGGCTGAAGAAAATTCACAGAGGTTTTACACTACCCAAAACATCTACTGTATTTATTATTTATGCCAAGAAACTTACTGTGGGTGTTTTTAAACACACAAGCCGTGTGTGGGCAATGTAACCGGAGGGTCTGTGGTTCGAATCCCAGCTGTAGCATTGAATTTTTAAGTTCCAGTTCTACCTCTCGTCTACTGTATATTCGTATTTTTATGGGAATAATTTGGAATGATCTTCATGAAATCACACTTAATCAGAAAGCTGTGAAATTGCACAAAATTGTGTTTTGCATTTTTAAAATGGGAAAATCCAAAAATGCTGTTTTACCTATAAAGAGGCTATAATAAGAATGGGCAGTGTCACAAGCACAGTTGAAGATATTGGCACACATGTAAAGTTCTTGAATTTAATCATATGCAAACAAAGATAAACCATGTGAAATCGGCAAAACTAAAAAATGTGTAGTAAATCAGAAGGTTTTCTGACTGAACTTCATAAGAGAAACAAATGAAAGAAAAGGTGATTTTAATAAGAGATTTGTAAAGAAAACGACAGCTTTTAAAGTCAGTTTGTGTCTCAAATTTGACAGTAGAAGACAAAATAGAATGGCTTTGCTTTCATATCTGCTGAATAAAATTGCATATGTGCTGTAAACTACAATAAAATTTAAATACTATAACATTTAAAATCATGTTCTGAGTATGTTACTGATTTTTATAGCTTATAACAGTTGATCTTCTTTCTTGGACGTTTGAAAACATTAAATCAATTTAAACTAAAAAGGTGAGTCAATTAATAACACTACACAACACTTATAATTTACTGGAACATTTGAGAGGTAGAACTGGAACTTAAAAATTCAATGCCACAACTGGGATTTGGTTCCCAGTTGTGGCATTGAATTTTTAAGTTCCAGTTCTACCTCTCAAACTTTGCCCACACACGGCTTGTGTGTTTAAAAACACCAACAGTAAGTTTGTTGGCATAAATAAATAATAATTACTGGAACATGTTTTGAAGGCTTGATTTTCCTTCCTTATCGACCGGAATCGGCAGTTATCAGTAACTGTTGTGTAGTGTTATTAATCGACTCACCTTTTTGGTTTAAATTTATAACAGTCTACCTAATGTTTGTTGATTTATTTATTATTTTTATTTTTCATACTGAATGCATGTTGCAGACGAGTAAAACTAATATGTAGGCTTAGATTAAGCAGTGGTCAATAAGTTGTCAGATGACAATAGGGGGCCAGTATAATTTATTTATAAACAAATGAACGGTGTCTACTCAGAACACACGTGCCAGAAAAGTTAGTTTGCAATTGCCCTACAACTACCCTACAAGATGATGTAAGCACATACGTGAACACTCTTTGTTGTACTGTAGACCGCAGTCGATTCATTTTGAAAATTCTTCAAGCAAAACTAAACGCTTGTAAACACGACTAATGTTATTCATTTGTAAACTGGACTAGAACAGCACAAAACCCCTAACTGACACACGTGTGGTGATAAGCATGCGTGCACAGGGAAATGTAGTGAAGGTCAAACGGCACCTACTGGCCAAATTTTGCACTGTATAATGTAATAGCATTGTCGTACTGGCTGTAACAGTTTAATCTAGACAGTTTAAATGAAACCTTCCAAAAAATAAATCAACCTCACGGTCAAATTCTTCAGGAAAATGGGATAATGAATTTATTAGACTGAGAATCTTCAAAGGAATCTATGAAATCAGTCGGTAAGAGTTGTTGATTAGTGCTAAGGATCATCAAAATTGCAGACAAACCCATCTGAAGGTGTTTTTTCAGAAGGAAGCTCATTTGGAGCTCATGTGAACTACAGAAGGAATACGTCAAAGCTGTGATATTGCAGCACATGAAATAACTCATTTTTTATAGTTTCTGATACAGTGAGAATAGTTTGATAAGAATTTTATCTTTCAAGTAGATAAATGATGCACCATTACTGTTACAAAAGAACTTCTTGTCAGCCGGCTAAAATCAATGCTCAGCAACTAAGTTTTTCTTCTGGCATATTTCTCATGATTTCTTGGTAATAAGTATCGTTCTTGCTTGGTTAACATTGTTCCATGAGTCCTACTCTAATTAGGGTGACACATGCTGGCACATGTTCATTTAATAATTCTGCATTTATTTCTGAAAGCATCTGCAGATGCTCTGAAGAAGGTATTAGTCCTTCTAAAGTTGACAGATTTGATCTATTTAAACATTATCCAAAGCCAATAATGGAGGCAGAAACATACCAAAAAACTCTATTTCTGTAATTGAGATACAAATAATTTCTTAATCATCCACATTGTGTTTTTAATAGTATTTATTGTGTATTTGTGCCTATTGGAGGTCCTTGGTTGTATGTAGTTGAATTGTTCTGCAGGTATAAGAATGAAAAGATATCTTGCTTGGTGGGCTGCATTGCTGAGCTGACTGAAGATGAGGAGACCATGCTGCTTCATCCTGGGAAAAATGACTTCTCTGTCATGTACAGCTGTCGAAAAAATTGTGCACAGCTTTGGTTGGGACCAGCAGCTTTCATCAATCATGACTGCAGGGCCAATTGCAAGGTCAGCAATATTAGTTGTTTTACATATGGAAAAGTTGTAATATTCAGGGCAGTAATCATAGTTATTTTTAACATTGTCTAACTTGAGGTTTATCAACAGTAAACTAAAGCTTTTTGTATTCATAAAGTGGAGCTTTATAAACTGCTGAGTTGCAGGTTAAAATTTTATCTCGCTAAGGGATATATCTCTGAAAATATATTGAGCTTCATTTACTATTTGTACATGAACATGTGAAATAAAACAATTGAACAAAAGTCTGAATATTACAATTAAATAACTTTCTCTACCCACAATACTACAAACTGTTCTTAATAAAACTTCATTCTTCTATTTAAACCAAAAAGGGGAGTTGATTAATAACACTGCACAACACTTATAATTTACCAAAACATGTTTCGGAGGCTGATTTTCTTCCATTATCAACTGGTTCTCCCTGGTGTGGATCATGATGTTTCCTCTGGTGGTGGTTCAAGGAACTTGCTGAAGATATCCTGGGGATGTCAAAATTGAACACTCTGTTTCTATCTTTCAAAATGAACATTTGTTCCCATGTGACTACTTGTTGCAGGTGACATTTTGTGAAGATAGTGCATGTTATGAGTGCAAGACTGGCACCTTGTGATTGGGTGCTGATAATGGAACTCACTTGTTCCCAGCACAGAATTCTGGTCGTTTGCACTGAAAGTCCTCCATCAGATGTTAAAAGCATTAAACTTAGAGCAGCATGCTCAGTGTGATCTGCATATTTTGGTAAATTGCAGTCATGGTTTCATAAATTTTTCAGTGGCTGATTTGTTAGATTTTGGGTGATAGGTATGACATTGGTTTCTGCTCCAGTCTCAAGTCATATCTGAAATGTGTGAATGCACATAGTTACACAAATATATTATATAACAATGTCTCCATGATGATAATGCTGTGAAACTGGTACCATATCACCAAGTCATTAACTGTCACTTTGCAGGCATCTCAATTACTTAAATCATTCACTCACAATGGTAACTTTTCAAATGTAATAATTGCAGTAGAATGGTGAAACTATCACATTCTAATGTTATATAAATGAGCATAACTAGCTTCAGAGAGGATATTGTTATCTGTGATCTAAGAATAACATGCTAGACTCTGGTTCCCAAGATTACAGGTTCATACTGGTGAAATGCAGTGAAATGCTTCAGTTGTAAAAATCATTAGCATGGCTTCTGTCGGAAAGGAAGTAAAAGCTGGTTATCCTGTATTATAGATTTACAGCATGTAAAAGAACCACAAGCCTGATACAGAGACCTCTGAGCAAAATTAAATGCTCTCACACCCACTGAGTGGGGTGCTGAGAACCACAGCAGTTAAAAGAGTGTCCATAAATAAAAACTGTCTCACAGAGAGGACGTGCTTCAGTACTATGCAATACAATACTTCTGACATACACATGATTCAATCATTAGGACAGTATGTTCCATATCCAACAAAATTGTTTCCAATGTGCATGTTCTGCTGCCGAGGGAGTAATAACTACCAACAAAATTTGATGTCACTTTCACATGACTCTTCTACAAGCTATTTGTACAATAACCTATTCTTCTACCTTAGGACAGATGGAACTTATTACTCCTGACATTTTGTGATAAGTATAAGAAAAATACAGTAAGCTTTAGTGATACTAAAATATTTTCAAATAGCAATGGCTTATGAATTCCATTCTCTTTGCATGAACACCAGAGAGAGAGAAGGAGGAGAAAAAAATAGTTTGCAGTTGAGAAAAGTATAAAGTGTTTGAAAATTGAAACCAATAACAGTGGATGTCTTAGAAATGGTTAACAGCACAAAACCATTTGATTTCACAGTGTGTTTTAGCAAGTTTACATTTTTTTCTATAGTAATATTTTGTCTGCTTCTCAGTTTTACTAGTTACATGAAAGTAATTTCGAATGAAGAGTTTATCAAGTATTCTCAAAAAATTCAAAAATGTTATTTTAATCAAAATTGTTAATCCAAAATAAAATCTTATCCATGCGAAGAGTAGTTTGAGTCATACATACTGAACTTAAATGCCGAGTTTGATATCCAGCAGAATTTAGTGTGTTCTGGTATGTTGCCATGGTTGCTCAGTGGTTAAGAGCAGCCATATGTGGAGCGAGAGATCTGCAGTTCAAATACCAGCTATGGCATTGAATTTTTCAGTTCTGAATTCTGTCATCCATACTAACCAACATTTGTTTTTTAATTATGCTGTTTATTTATTTTTTTTTTCCTTTCAGGGATATAAAAATGTGTTTTTCTAGTAAAATTTTGGTATCAAATTTTTGGGTGGAGTGCATTACGTTTTCTACTTACTATGTAAACTTCACTTAAAAAATAATAGGCTAGCTCTAGGACATAGAAGTGCGATTCACATTATGTGATATCAGGATGCCATTGTTGCAAGTGCATTGACACTGAATTGTTTGTGTATTCACTGCTAATAGAACTCTTAGGAGTGAGTGGCCTTGGGGTAACTTTGTTTTTGTATGTGCTGGTGGTGATTTTGAAACTCCAGATCACAGTGTAAATTTTGTTTCGCTTTTAAATATTTCTTTTACAAGGTTATACATGACATTTTAGAATAAAACTTATATTTATCCTAATGGTATTGTGAAAATATTATTGCCCGCCATTTATGTTCTATTAAAGACAGCCTTAAACACAAAATAAATGACAAAAAAAGTATTCTTCATACTCTTGAAAATTTAAAATAAATAAACTTCATACAAAAGACTGTGGTAGGGCTACTATAGTGTCCTAAGACAACTTGCTTTATATGAGGAAAAAAGAAAGTATATAACTATTGAGCTGGAGTTCAAACATGGGGCTTTACTTTAACTCATTCTGCAGACTTGTGTAAATTGTGTATGCCAGTTCTGTTCTTCACATTGCACTGCCTATAAGTATAGCCATTGTGCTTGCCAGGCATTACATCTATTAATGAACTTATAAGACTTGATTGTTTTTAGAAATAACCCTACATACATTAGTAGAGCACATTTTAAAATTAAACATAATGTAAAGTATCTAAAATTTATGTAACTGATAGTTATTTCTGGGCTGTAATACTGTGGTCTGATGGAGGCAGATGTTCGACATTTCATGTACTACCACAGTGGACATCTTCAGTGGCATAGTTAAAGTTTCCTTAGAGAAGGTTTTGCTGCATCAGATGTATTGGTTGTCTGTGGTGAAAGACAACACAGACATCAGCTTTCCGTTGATTGGTCTAGATGTGGGATGACTGACAGCAGTGGGGTGAGGCTTCTTATGGTGTTGCTTCGTTTTGGTTGGCTCACTTTGTTTTCTCCTGTTATGTGATATTTCTTGCCTTTGATGACTGATGCCAGTTGCTGTTGAGTTACTTTTGCTGTTGCCAGTTGATGTTCTTTTTTATTGAAATTTTGGGGTTTGTAAATTTTGATAGCTTTGTGCACTAGTCAGTTATGGTATGAATGAAAGGATGCATCTGTCCTGAAACTTAAGCACGTGTTTGCTTTTGTTTCAATTGCATATTGGACAACTGCAGACTTTCCTGCTCAGCCCATCTGTGATGCTAAGTGAACCTGGTGTTAACACTGTACTGTATGGTTCCAGTGTAAACAGAAGCGCAAGAACAGAGAATACTGTATACACTGGCTGATGACAAAGACTCCTTAGGATCTTTAGCTGAGCATAGTAAAATGTTGAAAATAGCCTTGACACTGTGGTGCTGCAGTGTGTGCTTAATCCAATCTGTGATATTTTTGAAGTACGGTAGGAAAACTGTGCTCTTCTTTTTGGGGTAGTCTGGCTCCTGAATGGCAGGTTGAGGCCTGGTAGAATGGAAAGATCTTTTCAATTCTCAGACTGAATAACCATTAAAGTGTAACGCTTGTTCTTGGTGACAGAGTTCTTGTTGTAGAATGTGGTTCACAAATGCGAGACGTGCAATTTACAGGTGTTGATCATGGCCCGTTTTTGGCCGAGATTATGGTTTGAGTCCTTGTTCAAATAGCGGCCAGTGTTAGTGGGCTTGTGGTAAAGAGTGTGCCCAAGTGTGTTGTTGCCCTTCCTGCTGACCAGGACGCCCAGAAACGCTAGCTATCCATCCTTTTCCATCTCCATGTTGTTGATGTTGAGGTGTAGAAGTCCACTGCAATAGTGGATGAAACATCTGCAATATCTCCAGTAGACCCCAGAATAACAGCCTAGAAATAGCTTCTATTATATTGACTGTGGTCATGAAAGCCTGTGTTTTCTCATATCTAATGTTCAGTTTCATTAGTTATCTTGTTTGTCAATGTTGCCATGATGAACATACACAAAATTCTATATGATGAACTTGGAATGCTGTGGTGGTACATTATTTCTGATGTCAAGTATATGTGATAGATAAAGTTGTTGTTGTTTTCTAGTGCCTTGCATCTGGCAATGAAGCCATTAGCATTCGTGCTTTCCAATACTTTTGAACTGTAGTTTCTTCTGATCTTAATGCTTCACAGGTCTTCAAGTGGTCTTCATTCATTTCTGCTGGATCGTTACACAGGACACATATCGGTGAGGCTGAGATACCTATTCTGTAGAGATGACTTGCTAAGCAGTCGTGATTTGTCAGTAGTCGAAAGGCTGCAACCGCTGTTTTCCTTGGTCTCTGGGGGATTATATCTGGATTGGAAAGTAGTGTAATCCATTTTTTATCTTTGGCATTTGTTTCTATTTCTTGTAGGTATGAATGACAAAAATTTTTAATGATCAAGCGTTTTATTGAGGAATATGAGAAATTGAATTTAGACTTTTGTGTTATTGTTGTGGCTTTCTTTGCAAGTGAGTCTGCAGCTTCGTTCCCCATGACTCCACAGTGTGCTGGAATCCATTGGAGATGAACAGTCTTATTAACTTTTTGGAGTTGTGTTAACATTTTGTAGCATTCTCTAATTTTTGTTGACTTCTTTGTAGTATTTGAACATATTCCCTGAATTGCAGCTTTAGAATCTGAAAGAATTACTGCTTTGTTAAATTTATTTAAGGGAAGATTTAATAATTGTCGGAGAGCAATGTATATAGCCTCTATTTCTCCATCATAATTTGTTGTGTCTCTGCCAACAGAATGATAAAAGGAAAAATGTGAACATGTAACTCCAGCTCCAGTAAGGTTTTCCTTCGAGGATCCATCAGTATATATGTGCAGCCATTCTTCTGTGGGATACCTAGTATTGATTGTTTCCAGAGCTAGAAGTTTTTGTATTTCTTTTGGTGTGTCTGATTTACTTATTTCCTCTATTAATTCCAAATTGAAGGTAGGTTGCAATAATTCCAATGGATTTTCTCTAATAAGTAGATTTTCTCTGGTGTTAGGAATGTTCAATTTGGATTTAATCTGTGTTACCTTTTCTAGGAAACTACTATGAGTTTTAAGGATTGAAGGGGGGAGGTTCTCTTCTGTCCATTTAGAGTTTGGCAGTCGTAACATTTTCTCGTGTTGGAGCAATGCTTGTTCTTCTATTTTTGTTGTTATTGATGGGGTCCGTGTTAAGGCAAGCATGGCATCAATAGGTGTGGATTTAACTGCTCCAGTGATTAGGCGAAGAGCCTGATTTTGTATTTGTTCAAGTTTATTGATGTTAGCATTTGCTGCTGTTATTAAAGCTTCAGAACAGTACAAGAGGTTTGGTTTAATATACATTTTGTATGTTGTGTTAAGGACTCTCCTTGAGCAGCCCCATTTAGCACCAGCTAACCTTTTCAGGATTTGCAATTTCTTTTCAACCTTTTCTGAGATGTTTGTTATATGTTTTTTCCAACTTAGCTTTCTGTCGAAAGTGATGCCTAAGTATTTGGCATCATCAACTGCTTTGAGTGGTTTACCATTATAATTTATGCTAATATTAACTGGTTTGTATTTTAGTGTAAATAATTCATAATTTGTTTTTTCCACATTGATAGTCATGAGGTTTTTGGAGCTCCATTCATGTACTTTGTTTAGGGCTGTTTCTATTCTGTCTTTAATTAATTCAGGTTTTTTTGAAGAGCCTGAAGTCCAAATGACTACATCGTCAGCAAATAGAGCAATTTTGGTTTCTAAAGTTTTTATTATTGATGGAAGGTCATTTATATATATGTTAAAGAGTGTTGTGCTCAGAACAGCACCTTGTGGAAGTCCTCGGTGTGTTTGTTTATATTTGGAAATGTATGTATTATATTTTGTGGCACAAAATCTTTGTGAAATAAACTGAGTTATCCACTTAAGCATGTTACTTTTCACACCTATTGATTGCAACTTCTCAACTAATTTATTTCTCCAGACTGAGTCATATGCTGATTTAAAATCAATGAATACTGCCAAGGTATCCTCCTTTCTATTGAAAGCTTCCTTGATGTCTTGGCTTAGTAGGAGTACATTTTCACTTGTACTATGATTCTGTCTGAAGCCGGTCTGTGAACTATTAATTAAGTTGTAATATTCTAGGAACCAGTTAAGTCTAGATGCCACCATTCTTTCCATCACTTTTGCAATAACACTGGTCAAAGATATTGGTCTGAAACTATTAATATTGTTTGAGGGTTTGTTTTTCTTTAAAATCGGGATGATAATGGCTTTTTTCCAGTCGGAAGGTACAGTCATTCTCCAACACGTGTTATACAGTTTAAGTAGGATTTCTTTTCCTTTCCTGCCAAGGTGTTTAATAAACTCTGGATGGATCTTGTCAGGTCCAGGAGATTTTTTGTTCTGTAATTGTTCTATTGCTAAATCCAGTTCTGTTTCATTAAAATCCTGAATAAAAATATCATTTCGTATACCTTTTGGCTTACTAGTTTTATACGCTTGGGGTACTCTTTGTGACTGAGCATAAAACTTGTTAAGGGATTCTGCTATTTCCCTATCTGTAGTTAAGCTTTTGTTATTATATTTTAATGGTTCAGTTGTATTTTTTGATAATTTTGTTTTATTAAGGAATTTGTATATTTTATTTCCATCTTTCCTATAGTCCATATGTTCTACAAAATTTGTGAAACTGGCCCTTTTTGCTGTAATTAATTCTTTCTTAAAAATGGCTGCTTTTCTTCTCCAGTTTTGTACATCTTCTGGACACTTGGTTCTTTCGGCTTTGACTCTTGCTATATTTCTTTCGTGTTTTAACTTAGATAAAGATGGAGACCAAAAGTAGCTATATTTCTTTAACTTTCCTTTGGGGATATGTGTTTTGGCTGCTGTCAATAATATTTCACAAATTTTTTTATTCATTTCATCTGTTGACTTGAACTCTGATTCTAACAGTATATTACACTTCCCTTCTATCTCATTTTGGAAACTGGACCAATCTGCTTTTTTAAAATTCCAAGAAGTTTTAACTTTTGGTTTGTTACTTTTATTTATTAGACCTCTTATGGAGTTTATGGTGATTCTGTGGCCTGAACCTGGGTCTTCTATTATTTCTCTTTTTGTATTGTCAATTATGTCAGATGACACCATCAGAAGGTCAGGATTTGTACCCGAACCATTATAATGAAGGTAAGTGGGTGGATCATTTGGATTAAATATTAATTCCATTGTTGACGAGTTTAATAGGTCTTCTATGACTCTTCCTGCTGAATTTATATCTCTGTAGCCCCACCTAGGGGAGTGTGCATTAAAATCACCTATTAAAATACTTTTGGGTTCTATGGGAATAGAATTTAGATCTAGTGTATTGTCTGGAGGATTGTAGATACTGTAAATTCTATAGTGGTAGTTACTTTTCCATACTTCAATTTTAACTATTTCTGATTTATCTTGTTCTTCCATTGTTTTTTGGATTTGGATAGTAGCTTTCATATTTCTTTTAATCCCTGTAAGAATACCACTTGCTATTTGACGAGCCTTTGGAAGTATATGTGTAGTGTACTGATCCATTTCAAAGTATATTTCCTGTTCTTGTGATATATTGGCTTCTTGTACTGTGAAGACATCTATATCTTGGTCTTTTAATATTTTCATTAGCTCTTGTTTTTTAGGCTGGGACATGCCTCCTGCATTCCATTGTAGAATTCTTAAAGTATTGGAACAATGATGAAATTTGCCTAAAGATGTCCCCACCCGGAGATCCGATTGGGGGACAGTTTTAACTCCGGAATGTTTATCTTTAGGACTCATATTCATGTATGTGGCTTTCATGTAACTGTTTTCTTAACGGGCACCAGTTTTACAATGTGGCAGTTACATCACCCGACTTAAACCCCCATTTTGCAAGGGGGACCACACCTATCGTTGGTCAACGGGTCCATCGGACCTAGCCGGGAGGACTAAATAGATGATATTTAGATCCACCGACCTTCCCCTCATGTGCCTCTGAGGGACGCTGTTGTGCTGTGATAGGGCAGCACATATGTAAATGACATTTCCTCCATTTTAGATGAAACAGTTATACCGCTGTGATTCGGTCCTCAGAGCCTCATCTGTTAAAAGCAGGGTGCACCACGGACAGGATGAGGATGGGAATTGGGTAGGAGAGCCTATAGGAGGCGCATCACTACCCCTTACTACCCCAGTGATAGATAAAGTAAAAAATACGAAAAAAGCCATTCGTAATATTTTTTTCCTCCTTTAATAATGGATGAACAAAATAGTTGCATGGGTATAAGCAATTAATGAATTAAAATGAGTAAAAAATCCATATTCCATATATTAATTTTTAAAATTGCTTTGAGTGCAACATTTTAATGATCGTAAATGTGGGATATAAACAAATTAGTATTGGGAGAAGTATTAAAGTTAAAAAGCTGAAAGTTGGTGTTTTATCTTTTAAATTTATATTAAGTCAATGATAAAAATTATAAGTCAATCAATGAAACCTGATGGTTGTCATTTTTCAGTTTCCTCCCTGTGTTGCTTTGAATGAACTTTATCATGATGAAATATATACAGTAATCTGGGAACATAATTCTAGGTAGATGATTATCCTGCATCTATTGTAATTATATTGAGACAGAAGTCTAATTATCATGACTTCACAGTAATTTATTGTTTATATTTTACAGTTTGTTGCCACTGGTAGGGATACAGCATGTGTAAAAGTGTTGCGAGATATAGAAGTGGGTGAGGAAATCACTTGTTTCTATGGGGAAGACTTCTTTGGTGATGGTAATGGCTACTGTGAATGTGAAACATGTGAAAGGTAAAGTTTGTTTAGATACTTTTTTTTTTTCAAAATAGTAATAATAATAATAAATATTTAATTGTCATTAAGCCGAGTACAGCAATAGACAATGTCAAACAGTATGTACCGGTTATATACAAATCAAGCAGTAGTCTTATATTTATATACAATTTTTCTAATATTACAACATACTTTCAAACATTTTAACTTAAATTCTGGAATCACTATACACATTAAAAGCTAATACAGCAATAATAAACACCCATGTGTAGATTTTATCAAATAACAACCTTTTATAATTTAGCCTAAGATGATGAAGTTGCTTTATTTATTGCTCTCAAAATATTCATTTATTGAATAGTATGGATTAGACACTAACCATTCGTATAATCTACTTTTAAATTTACAACCCAATAATTCTGTCAATGCAGTTGGCAAAGTATTATACAGTTTAATGCCCAAGACTTCAAAGCTGTTTGATGTTTTTGAAAGCCTGTGAGATGGTAAGTTAAGTTGGTAGTTATGTCTAGTATTATAGTCATGTATGTTTAGTCTGTAGACTTGGTCTGATATATTATTTTTTACATAAGTGAGTGCTGTATAAATGTATAGGTTAATCACAGTCATTACTTTGAATTTTATGAATAGAGGTTTACAGTGTGTGGTTTTTTCTGAATCTGCAATAATGCGAATTACCTTTTTCTGTAATAGTAGGATATTAGAGACATGACTCCTGCTTCCCCAGAGTAGAATACCATATGAAATTATGCTATGAAAAAAAGCAAAATATGTAGATCGTACATATGGCTCAGCTACGTGGTTTTTTAAATTCCTAATTAGATGTATAACTCTAGAGAGCTTAGCTGTTATATAGTTGATGTGTGGCACCCATGAGAGCTTGTTGTCCACAATGACTCCTAAAAATTTAACTTCTGTTGAACAATTTTCTGCTGAGATCTCACGGAAATTAAATACAAGTTGTTGCATTTTATCATCATTTAATAGGAAGCCATTGGCTCTGAACCACATGCTAGCACAACTTATGGTATCCTCTGTTATTGTTTTAAGGCTTTGATAATCGGTGCTCATGTTAAGAAATGTGGTATCATCTGCATACAGTATCGTGTGCGAAGTTAAAAAGGAAGGCAGGTCGTTGATCATTATTAAAAATAACAATGGCCCGAGTATGGAACCCTGTGGGACCCCATATTTTAGCTCCACCATTTCGAATTTCTCATTTCCAATACACACAATTTGTTTGCGATTTGCTAAGTATGTTCCAAAAAGCTTTAGCGCAGTGTCATTTACGCCATAGAATTTTAATTTTGTTAGTAAGTGAGTATGCTCTACACAGTCGAATGCTTTACTGAGATCACAGAACGTAGCCTGGGCAATACTTTTAGTTTCAAAAGCACCAAGGACGTTTTTGACAAGAGAGACAATGGCATCAGTCGTTGACTTGCCTCTTCTGAAACCAAATTGTTCATCGCTGATTATCCCAATGTCATCTAAATAACTACAGAGCTGTTTGTGCATGATCTTTTCAAGCACTTTTGAGAAAACCGGGACTAAAGATATTGGACGATAACTGGATGGACATTTTTTATCACCCTTTTTATAAATTGGGACCACCCTTGAAAGTTTTAGTGCATCTGGAAATGCTCCTTCTACAAGGCATCTGTTCACACAAAATGTAAGCGGGTATAAGATACAATCTATTGCTTTCTTTATGAGATTACTGGATATACCATATATGTCTACACTATCCAAAGCCTTAAGACAATTTACAACGTTTTGTACATGTTCCGCACTGACTTCTCGGAACACAAAGCTACCCGGACAGTACTTGTTTTTGTTGTGTTCAAGATATTCATTCATAGTTTCCTTTGGCTTTACTATGCTTTGACTGATTTTTCCTACTGAGCTAATGAAAAAACTGTTCAAATCATTTGGTGCTAACTCTATACTATTTCGTTTGTTAGGTTTTGCAACAGAGTTTATAAGATTCCAGGCTTTCTTACACTTATTGGTGGCTGTTTCAATACTATTCATGTTGTATAATTTTTTAGCCTCGTTTATCAATAGCTTATACTCCTTTCTTTTGTTGATATATAAAATCCTGGCCTTGTCTGATTTATCTTTTCTATATAAATCTAAGTAAGTCATAACTTTGTGTTTCATACTAGTTAATTGGGGAGTATACCATACATTTTTATCCTTTTTGGGAACAAAATTTCTTTTTGCATTGGTGAATATTTTACATTTTCTTTGGGGGATACAAGTCTCAAATATATTTATAAGTAGAGTATGAAATCTTTCAAAAATTTCTTTTGCTGTTAATGCAATGTCAGAAAGGGAGCTGCAAAGCACATTGTTCCATTTAACGTCACGTAACATGTTTCTGAAGAATAATATTTTGTCGCTGGTTACCGGTCTTGTAAGTATGGTGATTGCCTTTCTTGGTGAGGCCAAGTTAGGTATTACATTTTTTATGGTCAACCACACTGAGTCATGATCTGAGACTGGAAAGACTGCTGTATCACAGGTTAGCACACTCTCTTTGATGTTTGTGAAAATGTTATCTAAACAGGCTGTTAGTCTAGTGGGTTTATTGTTGGTACATTTAAAGTTAAACTGCCTGAGAATATTTTTAAAATCTATGACTGTTTGCTTATCTTCTGTAATATCTAAATGTGAGTTTAGATCACCACCTAAAACTAAATTAAAATGTTTCCATTTAGGCCCAGTATAAAGGGTTAGTAATTCCTCAAGTTTTTCAAGAAAAATAGTTGGATTTCCCTTTGGAGACCTATATAGGGCAATTATTAGCACTTTATACTCCTGAAAAAGTACCCCAGTGGCTTCAAAATCTATTTCTTGACAGAAAGATCCCAAATCTAACCTTTTACAGCAACCTGCAAGATTCTGTTTTATATAGATTGCAGTTCCTCCATGAATGTGATTTTCTCTGCAGTAACTATTTGCTAGATGGTAGTCTTCTAATACCTTAAATGCTATTTCATTCTTCTGGCACCAGTGTTCACACAGACAGATAACATCATACATATTTTCCTTTGCGAAATCATTAATAACTAATTCTTTTTTCCCCGTTCCCTGTACATTGCTAAAACCTATTTTAAATTCAGATCCACTGCACTTTTCATTCCTGTTTAACCTAACTTTATCCTTTTGTCTGTCTAGTTCATAGTCCTTGGGTCCATTTAACCTAAAAAACTGGCACTTTTTGAAATTTCACCAGAAACACCAGGTTGTCTGTCCGCAACTGCTTCTACTTGTATTTCACTATCTTGAACCACTATTTCAATATTTCCAAACGGCAGTGGAATAATAGTGGAACTGGCTTTCCTGTTCATCACATTCACAATTTTGTTCGTTAGCTGCTCCTTCCCTCTCCCGTTCAGATGTAGGCCATGGGTTGTATGGCAGTCACGATCCAAGTCACTAATTTCAACTAAACTCACATTCTTGAAATTTTCCACAATCTTCTTTATAGATTCGTTACACTGTCTCACTGCTTCATTGACACAGGATTTCATATCCAGATCGAATCTCTTTGGTATGTTTACCAGCACTACATTGGTGTGCATGAGGTTCTGTACACAGTTCAGTAGGGTCTTCTTCACATTCACGGCGTTATTGCGTGCAACATCATTAGTTCCTCCCATGATGACTACATGATCATTTGAGGTTAGGTTTGCACATATTGATTCATGGTTTCTAGTTACTTCGTTTATTGGAGCCCCTGGCTTGACCAAACCCTCATATGAAAACTCTGGATACGATGCTGCTAGAGTGCCGCTAATTAGTCTCCCGTGACTGTCTGCAAGGATTTTTACCTTGCGGTTGTTTATCTTTGTCTTCACTTTCCGATTGGAGCGTCCATTTGTCGTAGTTACTTCATTTAGCTCTCTCACTGCTGCCAGATTATTATTGTTGGTTTTAGAGAGGCAAGAAAATCTGTTTTTAGTTTGGACTGCAGTATTTATCACAGCGTCTACTTTACCCTTAGCACATCTACAGGGACGCTGCCATTCACCGTCCACATTGTTTACCGCATATTGTATTTCCGATGTTGGTCGGCTCTTCTGAGTAATTTCTTCTTGCAGGCGTTTAATTTCCTCCCTTGCCGATTTTAGGTCTTTTGTTAAAACCTCTACAATACGCTGGAGCGACATAATCCTTTCTTTATTTTCCGATGCAACCCTTGCTTCTCACGCTGTTCCTGCGTGTAACTTTATTTTGTTACATTGGCTGTTGTTTCCGTTACCTTCATTCCTATGGGTGCACCTGGTCTTTTTGATTATATCACCGTTTCCGTTGTTTTCCACACATTTCACACTAGTTTTGTCAAAATTTCGAAGCTTCGTTTTATAGTTTACTTCACCGTCCACCATTTTGACACACGAAATGTAGTAAAGTATTTTAGAAAGTATTTTACTTTCTGTGAAAACAATAACATGCTATTGGGGTGAGGAGTTGGACATTTATATGAACAGTACGTTACTTAGCTTATCCATCATTAAGAAGCTATGCTTATTGCACATGTGAGAAGTTATGTCATAGGTGCAAATCTGAGTAGCTGTTTTCCTTCCAAACAAGTTTACAAGGAATAACAACTTGGTGGCTAATTTTGTTCATTTTTTTCAGTTTTAGTATCTATTAGATTTGATTAGAACATATTAAACACAATTGAGAATGGATTATTTTAGGACATATGGGATAGTAATTTAAGTCACCCCATTTAAGGCCTTCACCTCTAACGCACGCACGCGCGCACATACACACACACACACAAATTATTCTCAAGACCCAATGTACGAGGGTTGAATGAAAAGTAATACCTCCACCTTTGTTACTTGGGTTTGAATGGGAATATTTTAATAAATCAAATGCAGAAATAATCCTTAGAACGTGCTCTTGAATTACCACTATTCACTTTTGCACATAATCAGACAATTGGATACATTTCTGCAGCGATTAACAAGTTTTCTGAAGCCGTCACAGAAGAAGTCAATACTCTGTTTCTGCAACCAGCGTCTCACAGTTCTCTCAAGGTCTTCATCAGAAGCATAATGATGTCTCTGCAGATTTTCTTTCATCATCGGGAATAAATGGAAGTCAGACAGTGCTAAAACTGGACTGTGTGGAGGATGTTGTACGGAGGCGAGATCCCATCTCTGAAGTTCTGCTGTGGTGGCATGTGAAGTGTGTGGTCTGGCATTTCATGCTGCAGGAAAACATTTCAGTCTTCCTTTCAAAAAATGTGAATAATGTGACTCGCATGTTCTTGTGAAATGCTGATTATTTCATATTTCTCTGAGTGATACGACGATCGTCCTGAATCAATCTGTCAACCATTTGCTTGTGAAACTCAATGAATGCTGTTGGTGGACATCCAAATCTTTGTTTGTCATGCAAGTCAGATAATCCATCTCAACATCTTTAATTTACTAGCCCAACGACGCACAATATTCAATCAACACAATCACCATAAACAGCTTGCATTTTCTGATGGATCTGCTTTGGGGTGATACCTTCTGCTGCCAAGAATTCCATGACTGGACATTGCTTAAATCGCATTGACCGACCGTCTGTGCAGGGTTCCATACTTAGCACTTAAACAACACTACCGCTCAATGCTAAGGCTTCCTTCTAACTGGAACTGTAGAGGAGAGTCTACTGAACAAGCCAGTACCTACTGCATACCAGTGCTACCATTTGTTGAGGAGCTATGAAGGTGGAGGCATTACTTCTCATTCAACCCTCGTAGTATGGAGTGTATGATAAAAGTTATCCTCATTTTATCTTGCAATTGAAAGTAACATGTTCCACAGGGTGTCCCCAACTAGTAAATGGATGCAATCATTATTTGGAGGGCAAGATTTCCTCTAAGGTTGAAGATCATATTAGGAGTGTTGGAAACAATTTATTCATAAAAATGCAACATTTGAATTTGTTGAGTTCAGTAACTTCCATTTCAATACGGACATTTCTTTAATTTACTTAAAATACTATGAATTAAAATCATTTTATATAAAAACATATTTGATAGCAAAGTAAATGTGTATTTTATTGAAATAAGATACCTGTTTCCATATTTTTTTCTTTTTATGAACTTCGTTTGCAGTTTGTTTGGAAATAAGCAAAGATATAACCTGAAATATTATAAAGCATTTTAAAATGTTTGTAATTGGGCTGACTATTGCAAGAAACCAAAAGCATTAAAGTGATTTTGAAGAATTTTGGTCTCTCTCTCTTTCTTTTTTTCCTTCCTTGGGGTACATCATGCTTGATAAAATAGCCTTGAGTTTCTTTGCCAGTAATGTTTGTCACTTTCTGTAGAAATAATTGTCTAACATGCTGTTCCCAAGAGCAGTCTTTAAAACTGATCATAAGGAATGAGGAAAATGTCGGGAGAATTACTCATTTAAATGTTAACTCAATGGAATTTGCTCACGGTTAACCTACTGATTATTATTTATAAGTTACCTGTATCATTTGGCAAGTGGAGCAAAATGAGTGCTGAATGTCAATTTTTCATAATTCAATTACAGATTTTTCTTGCAACATAAACTTATGTTACTGCAATGGAATATGACATACAAGTATGAGGGCAGTTTGATAAGTCTGTGATTTGGCAGAAAATCGTGCACGAATCATGGGTTCCTTGTTGGCTCCAAAATTGTACACCTTTCTCTGTATAATTCCAGAAATTCATCTGTTTCTTAGAACATGTTGAGGGCGTGTAAAAGCTCTAGTTTTGTGTTGCTTCATAGAAAATGTAGAAAAGGCAATTTCATATTCCAAAAAGCAGTATTTTTTACATTGTAAGACAATGAAGAAAACAAAATAAATGCAGAAAAATTATGGGGAATGTGCTCCATCACATAGTATGGTTTACAAGTGGTTCATAGAATTCCAATATGGCCGTTTGACCATGAGAGGAGTAGAATGCACAAGCCCAGTTGATGTCACAACAGAAGAAATTGTGAACAAAGTTCCGGATATTGTGATGGATGACCGATGAGTGAAAATCTATGAGATAGCCAAGACCCCATGCATCTCAAATGAATGGGTACATAATACCTTGTACAAAAATTTGGGTGTGAGAAAGCTGTCGGCAAGATGGATGCTGCGATTGTTCACAGTTGACAACAAACGGAAATGCGTGACCATTTAACAGGAATGTTTGAACATGTTCCCAGTGCAGTCCAAATGAGTGTGTGGCAGTTGAAACATGGATCTATTACTTTCAGCCAGAGGCAAAGCAACAATCCAAGCAATGGATTCCCTCTGGCAAACATGCTCCAAAGGAAGTGGAAACCGTTTCGTCAGCAGGAAAAATCATGGCAGCCATCTTTTGGGATTCCCAAGATGCAATATTTATGCACTACCTTAGAAAGGGTAAAATGACCACAGATTCATATACCACAATAGTGGAAGAATATCTCAAGGAACTGTTACAGAAAAGACCCCCATTTGGTGAAGAAAGGTTCTCTTCCACCAGACTAATACACCCGTGCACACATGTGACTCATTGCAAAATTCTTGGAATTGGACCACAAACTGCTATATCATCCACACCATTCCCCAGATTTGGCTTGAAGCTACTTCTTCCTCATTGCAAACTTCAATAATTGGGTCAGTGGGAAGAAATTCACATCCAATGAAGGCAGAAACAAATGTATGTTGCAGTCTTTTAAAAATCATATTTAATGGAAAAGTTTAAAAAACCTGGAAGTACATTGAGCAAGGTGTATAGAGTTAAAAGGAGACTGTCAAAAAATAAAGTTGATTTCTTTTTCTCTTTCTTTCTTTCTTTCTCTCTCTCTCTCTCTCTCTCTCTCTCTCTCTCTCTCTCTCTTTCTTTTTTTTATTGTTATTATCTTTAAAAAGTTACAGACTTATCAAACCACCCTTCCTTGTACATTGCAAATTTGCAAATGCAGGCTCTCAGTACTCATTTTTTAAGTACTAAGCAAGCTTGGATACACAGTTGTATGGGAATGGAGAAAAGCAATAAATGTGATTTTTAAGGCATTTATAATTTGTTCGAACTGGATGTTTGCATTCCTGTAGAATATATTGAGGATAATAACTTTGCCATTAAAAAGTTAAATTTTTCCTTTCTTTCGTAATTTTCAACCTGCAGATATTCAATGTGTTTACATGGGGTAGTACCAAAAATGAATAGGTTCAAATTTGGTAAGCACCCAAGACATTTTAGAAGTGCTAACTGGAAGCTGAGCCTGTTGTCAAGCATGATGATCTCTGGTTGGGCTGACAAACTCAAGTATATTGTGAAATATATGGTACTTCTTGTAGAAATGATGTCCCTCAGCTTGTATGGACTGCTGATATCTGCGGATAAAATTATCATTCGCTTAGCAGTTTCTTTTCAGAAACTAATGAAATTTTATGCTCATGACCCTCAAGGCAATTTTATTTTAAGCTTTTGGCGACAGAGTTATTACTGATAATAGATCACCCTACCCCCTCCCCTAACTCATCTCATTTAGGTTTAATTTGTGGGGGAAAGTTAAGAAATTCAGAATATAAACTTGCATACTGAGAAAATTAAAATAAAACATTTGTCCTTAAATGTTAATTTCCGAAGTGGCACTGCATTGAGTATATGGAAACATCTGCAGATGACGCATACAAACGATGGACAATACAAGAGGTAAGTATGGTGTATTTCACAATATGCTTTCTTCTGTGCTGGCAGTGCTCAGCAGTTAACTGTGTTCCAGCAGACTTGGCTGCAAGTTAACAGCCTTGAGAACATTATCTTGGCAAAATTCACCCCATATAAGTGGATAGTATTTATTGCATTCCCATATGCTTAATAGCTCGTTCAAATGCTTGCAATATAAATATGTTCATTAAGGACTGGTATGTGTGTCAAGCTCAATACAGTGATAAAACTATGTATGTTTCAAAATCAGAATTCTGGGGGTTAGCTGTGTTATAAGGTAATTAATATTTCAGCATGCTGATAATACAAAATTTGTAATATCAATAATAATAATAATAATAATAATAATAATAGTAATAAATACTGGGAGTTGATGACTTGTTGGAATTGCATTAAAATAGGAATTTATAGTCGATTAATAACACTAAACAACACTCACTTTTAAATTTTCCCGGCACATGTTTCAGAGGAATTAACGTGTTTTTTGGGTAACTGACCAAAATATTAAACATTCCTTTGCTATAATCCTTTGTTCCAATGGTTTTTAATCCTCACTCTCTCTCTCTTCAAGAACCTTTTCTTGATTCCAACCTCTGATCCATTCTTGAGCAAATTTTTGTGCAGTTATAAAGTTACAGAAGTTTAATATTGATGGTGACACTGGTATGTAAAAGGGGCTTAACCCAACATACACCATATTTAAATCTCCATTTAAAGGGCTTAAATATTCAGAAAACTCATATTGTAATACATTATTAGATTAATTAAGGAAATTGAAGCTATTAACAGTGAAGCAACAAGATTCTAAAGTAAGAACAAATTAGAAACTAAAAACTTCACTTATCTTAGTAATGTTGCAAGTTATTTTTTCAAACACTGACTCGAGTTGACTCCAACTCATTTTCAACTCGAAACTCGAGTCAGTGTTTGAAAAAATAACTTGCAACATTACTAAGATAAGTGAAGTTTTTAGTTTCTAATTTGTTCTTACTTTAGAACATTATTAGATTCCTAAAAATCTCAGAGTTTTGCAAGACACAAAACAAAAAATCAATTTTTTGAGCCATTCACATGTAATACCGTCTTTATGGAAAATGCCCTTTGTATAGGGCTGTCAAGTTAAATTTATACTCCAATCACAGCTTATCCAAGAAATAATTTATTAACTATGAGCTCAAGGGACAGAATTTGTTTGAAATTTGGTTTAGAGAGTGAATGTTACGTATAATTTGAGTAAAATTTTAAGATTTGTCAGATTACAGATAAGAGATTGTTTTAGTTTAACTTAATAACCAATATTTTTATCTGTAAGTATGGATATTTCTATGGTCATTATCCCAGTGTTTGTGTGATGTTGGTTGCAAGTGATTAAAAAATACATAATTTATATTTAAAATTAAAGATAGCTAATGCGCATTTTTCCTGTTTTTCTCATGTACTTGATTTTATTTATTTCAGGAGAGGTACAGGAGCCTTTGCCAAGGGAAAGTCCAAAAACGATGAGCTTAACTCTGGATACAAACTACGGGAAACCGACAATAGGTTGAATCGCACCAAACATCGTCAGAACTCCAATATGAAGCCTGAACTTAGTGGAAGTGAAAAGTCGCAGTCAGAAAATAACTCGAGTAGTCGTTCATCATCTGCTGGCAGTGATGTTAAAAGTATTGTTGTTCCCTTGAGTATGAAAGAACTTAGGCAAAAAGGGCTGACAAAATATGATGCCGAGTTACTTATTGCTCAGGGTTGTAAGTTTTCTGACATCGATGACCATGGGGTGACAAGTGTGAGGAAAGCAACTTCAGCTGAAAAAATGTTCTCACAAACAAGTAAGTGCGACACTGCATCTGAAGGGCCCCAGCAAACGCGTGCAAATGGAGAAAGGCAGCAAGGGAGGGAACGGGTGTGTAGGAGTATGCGAAGTGAAGTTTCTAGAAATAACAGCAGCAAAAGTAGGCGACCAAGTGTTAGTGTTAGAAGTTCACGCATTCCTCGCAGAATGGCTAACAAGAGGGACAAATCGGAAAATCAGAACTGTGCCCCATGTGTTGAAGAAGAAGATGATGACAATGTATCACTATCAAGCCTCATCACACGTGGCTCCAATATTATGCTGGATGATTCTAGAAGCAATGCAAGTAGCTGTACCAATTCGGTAAGTGTAAATAGTGAAGTGGACTCTGTTAGTAACACAGAGCAGAAGGATGGTAGTGTGTGTAGTGAAAGTGACCACAGTAGTTCAGTTTCAGTTCTAACACAGGGGATAATGTTACGAAACCACAAACGACTAAATGAGCCTATATTGGAAACATCAGCAGTTATGAAAGAAAAGGTTAATAATACCAATGCTATAAGTGGTAACTGCCATGTGCAGAATGGTTGTATCAATAATGGGCAACTTCTGGAACTAAAAGATGATGAAATTTGTCGAAGATCAAGAGAAGATAATGAGGATATTTCATCAAAACAGAACAATAAGGCCGTTGGTGCCTTTGAAATCTTGGATGGAAATGGAAATGAACAGTGTCAAAATCTTAAATCAAAACTTGAGCTGCTGGCAGCAAAACATGATAAGCCTGTAGTGGATCGTAGTAAAAATGGACAATTTCTTAGAAAAATTGTAAATGGTAAGTTGGAAAAATGCTGGGACCAACATTTACATCGACTGGCTACTCCACGGCGTCCTTCAACAACATTAAGGGGATTTTTGAAACATTCTCGTAGAAGTGTGAACAGAATTTTGAACAGGAGAGAGGAATTTACAAACAGTGTAATACCATCCAGTATTGAAGAAAGTAAGATGAGTGGTGTAAACGTTGCTCCTTCCTTGACATCCCCACTTATTGGCGAAAGGACCAAAGACATATACGAATTTGATGATAAGGATGATTGTGAGATAGAGAAGCCACGATTATTAAGACCTTCAAGGATTGGATTTTCCTCTGGAACAAAAGCAAATGTGATTGGAGGTTGGAATGATACAGAAAATGTGTCAAGAATACAGAGTGATAATACTGAGCCATTACCAGATCGTAAGGACATGGAAAGGCTTTCCTTTAATCACTACCAGTCTAAGACTTCTGTATCACCTGCAAAATATGAAGGGGGAGGGAGGTTAAAGCTAACGCTTCGTATGAAACGCAGCCCTGTTCTTGATGAGGTGATTGAATCAGGTAACAGTTTCAGCGAAGATAGCTATGAGCCAGAATATGAGGTTCTTAGGGTTGAAGGAGTTGAAAATGAAAATCATCTCTTGGATTCCCAGGGAAAGAACCCACATCGCAAAAAGAGGCATAAATCAAAGGATAGAGAGAGACGACATAAAAAACTGAAGGAAATGATGGAAAGGCACAGCCGTGAGGGGGAGGAGCGGGGAGGTCGAGATGTATACGTTAGAGAAGAGACTGATAAATTTTACCCATCCAACATTGGTAGAGAATCATGTAATGTTCAACCTACAATGAAACGCTTGAGACTGATACTGGGAAATGAAACCCATACAATTGACATCCCATCTACTGCCACATCTCCAACAAGTATTAAGTCTGCGTGAGTGAAAGCTAAGGAGTAGAATGGAGCAAACTAATTTAGGAAGTAAAAGCAATGAACTTGATCATTTTCTCATAGTCCCTAACATAATTTTAATAATTACTTGCAATTTAGGGCTTAGATCTGGATTTGCTGCAACCTTCCCCTTGGTATTTTACTTGGAAAATTAATATATGCAAATAAGTTCTAAGCAGCTGCACAAGAGGGTTGCTTCCATAATTTGTTTGCTCATTGAAGGATCTTTCCTAATTATATTCCAGTTCTGTTTTAAGTTTTTCAGAAGTTAATCAGCATTCTGATACATAATGTAAAGTTGAAATACAAGGATGATGGTTCAGTGATAATTTCTGTAAATTATGTCAATAACTTAAAATCAGTTAGTTATCTTACAATGCATAAGTTGGTTTAAGGACTAGCTTTTCTTTTTAATGAGGTGATAAATTTGTTCTGGAAAAAAAAAAATTAGCATCCTCTATGATTACTTTTTCTTTTATATTTTGTATGACTAATTTTAGTTCTAGTTCTGCAATGCCAAAACAAGTACTCATGTTTCTCTTGGTAATTGGACATTGGACAAAATGTTTTGTCATCATTTGTCTTTCAAGAAAGCATTACTAAATAACAGAAAAATCCAGAAATATTCAGGCATTCTCTTTGCCATAAGAGTTGGACTCGGGGAGAGATTTCATTGTACTAATTTTAATTCATTGAATAACATGTATAAAAATGTTATAGCAATGTTTATATGTTGTAGTTATAAAATGTAGGGCAAGTTCAAAGGATGGATTTCCAAGATGAAGTTTGACTGGGTTTTGTGATCTACTTTTGATGTACTGCAAAAGTCAACTTTTGATGTGTTTTCTTAAAACTAAAAGTGATCCAGGGTTGTAGATGTTTGTCTTTACATTGTCCAGATTCAAATACACATTCTGTTCTCAATATTGGGAATATGGAATTCTGCTGGACACTAAAAAGCAATGAGAGAAAGTTACGTCTTGAATCAGAAAAATTAGTTATATATCCTGGAAATATCCAATGATGGTGAATTACTACAGATGATATAGATTTTGAAAATTAATCAGTAAAATACTTGACTTTCTTTTTAAACAAACTTAATTTTAAACCAAAATGAAAGAGTAGACTTGGTGTATAGAATCTGCCCAGAATATTACCCACTATTCTATATGTATATTAATGTGCAATATAAATTAAACTGTACCAAAGTCTGCAAAATACCTTAAGATATTGCCCTACAATTTTTCTTTTCATGTAACAGTTAATTTAACCATAATCAATGTAATACAATGATTAGACTTTTGACAGTGTAAAAGAGCAAACATATGAAGCGCTGCTTTGGTGTGTGAACCTAGTGGTGGAGCTCAAACTCTCATCCGTTAATAATGCAGTACTGTTCCTATCCATTCCATCCTCCTTCCACTTTCGTTCTTTTCTTTTATGTAATAACATTGTATTTTCATTAAACTGGAAATATAAAGTGGTGCTCTAATTCTGCAGCACGTAGCACAATTTTATTGAGAAAGGTGTATTTCGAGGATAAAGTATAGAGAATCAGAAATCATATTAATTAAAACTGATGAGTAGGATGATTACACTAGTTTCTTTTGCTAGATTACGTTACTTTGGACAGTTTCGACAGCAACTGGTGCCATTATCTGTTGTGTACCTACTGATATCAAGACTACAATCCTCCTTTATACTGCTGATGGTGCTGCCCTCTCATTTTACTATCAACCGTTGGGATTTCAAAATTCATTACTTTGTTGGCACTTGTAATTATTGGATTAAGAGTTTGTATGTTTTGTTAATGGAGAACTACACAAACACAAAAGTCCCTAAATGGCAATTACTGTAAACATTAAACACATTGGTAAAGGATGTGAGGGCAGGAATGCCATCTATTATCAGCAAAGAAAGTTGAGCTAAACTCTAGCCCACCATGGCCTTTCTAACATTGCAATTGCATTTTGCAGTACTCTGTCAATTTTAATTGAACCCTGCTGATTCAACTTCACAGTTAGGCAAACAATATTTTCTTACAGTGTGTTATAAGTGTGTAATAAGAGCTATAATCCAATTAGTCCAAATACCAAGCTTATTAGAAATTTGGAAATTGTGCCCATGTAACCTTGGTAGAATCCCATTGGAAGATGACTGTCGTGTTTGCACTCAGGACAAACTATGTACATTTGGAAGCTAGCTTTGTTGGTCCTCTACAGTTTTTGTAATTAGTATTACCACCTTTTTTCTTTATAGAACTCATGCACAAGTTGTACATATTCTAAGACTCGTAGATTTTCAGTAATTTATAGTTCAAATAAGTATCCTTAACTCTTCACAAAATTAGACAGTGGAGGAGAAACACAATGTAAATAATTTAAAATGCACAGCATAATTTGAGTACTTGTTTTGGTTCATGAAATTGTACAGCGAGGCTTTTAGTAAAACTCATCTGTAGTAGAAGGGTGTTAGTTTGTTCCAGTCTTATTTGGGCCTCACTGTTTTTGGTTTGAATGGTTATGTACATAGTTAACCTTGTACACATTAAGAATTAGTAGAAATATAATTAAAAGAAGTGGTTTATGAACAGGCAGCATGACATTCAGGAGCTTATGTATCTTTGAAAGTACTGAAAATGTCTGCATCTCAATTCTTTTATGCTTAATGGAACAGTTTATTGTCTGTGATTGAAAAAAGTTTTCTAGATATTCTAAGCAATTAAATTGCTCTTAAGTAAAGCAAATACATTGTGAGGAAATGTAAAGTGTGTAGATTTTGTAAGAGTTACTATAACAAAGCCATTCCTCTAAGTAATGAAAAATAAACTTAAAAGGGGAACAGTGTGTTCATTGATAAAATATAGCAGTATTCTACTGTGGAGATTGTGTCCCAGCTTTAACAGAACTTATATTACAAATAGGTTATCAGAGCTTATTAAGATTCCTTCTGCTTCCACCATGCATCTTTCAAGGATGTGGCTAAACATCATTTCAAGGAATTTTCTTAAGCTGTGGATAGTGATATAAATTATATAATTGTTATTCCGGAAACATTTGTGGTTTCATTGAACCTGTTAGGTCTCTATTATTATAATCTTAAAATCCTCTGGTTTTCAGTTTGGTTATTAGATATAAGAATTAGACTGATTATTTCTACTGAAGTACGTGTTTTTTATTCATTATGTTTAACAAGAAGTAATATTTTTATATACAGTGAAGGAAATGTTTTATTTAACAGCTTCATTCTACGTACTTTTTCTTTTTTACCAACAGCTTTTCCCTTTCTGTGTTCTACTTCCATTGCAGCAGTGAAATAATTGCAGACAGCTTCAGGACAACTTAATAAGACAGTGTGCATTATTGATGCAGAGTGACAGGACAAACTGAAGAAGGAAGTTGTCTATCAAGCAAATTTAAATCTTTGCAACCATTCAAAATACAGCACGTAACATGAAAGCTGTAATTGTGAATTTAAGTAAGCTGCAATGTTTAACTGAGACTTCTTTGTTTTGCTCTAAGGTGATTGTTATTAAGAAGCATATAAATTAGGGAAATGCAATAGCGCATCAGCACTTTTATGGCAGCAATAAAATAGAGCCCAAGAGTTCAGCTGTGAATCTGAGTTATATAAGGTGAAAATGCAAAGTGCCTCAAGTAAGCTTTTGGGCTTTTAATTTTGATACAAATAGAAATGCTTCAAGTAGTCGCCATAAAGCCGAAGTTGAAATGTGGAAGTGCCCAAATGAATGAAGTGCTACAGTACAGTTTTCATTCTTACCTTTGTGACACACCCAACAAGAACACAGAACATTGACATTTAGTGAAAAATATCAGTGTATTACAGCCTCTAGTGAAATATTGAAACTCAGTGATAAATGCATACTGTAGGTTAAGAGCCAGGTGCCCTCATCTTCAGTACAGATAAGTTACTTTTTTGGTGGGATCTGCTTAAAAATGGCAGATAATAGATCAGTTTTGAATACAAAAAAATTTGAGATAAGTCATCTTGTAGGAAATATCAATTTTAATTAGAGCTATTTTTTGAGGGAGGGATAGTGAGCAAATTTACATCCTTTAACAAGCCATATTGGACAGTGAAAGAAAAACAGTAAGAAATGGATTTACAAATGAGCTTGTGAAGCTAAAACTGTAAAACTAGCTAAGCACCCCAGAGGTCTGAGGAAAAACTAAGTAGCTTCTTCCACAACTGTAGTCAAATTTGGGCACAACTATGCAGTACAAAATGCACTTGGTTATATCATGTACAGTGATGTGTGAAAGTGTGTTCAAAACATCTGCCTGTGGACAGAGTTGAAATAAGATGACGGTTGTTAAATAACCAAGACTAAGTACATTCACATTCATCCTCCAAATCATGGACTTACCAAGAAACCTTCACCAAAGAAAGATTTCTTGAGTCCAATGAGGAACTGGAATTTGACTCAAGACCCAGGAAATGGAAAACAAAGGCTCTTGAACTGCAGCATGAGCCCAGTCAAAATATGCATACAAATTCCTTGCATGTTTGGTAAAGGGCAGTATGGGGAGTACTATATGGTGGTAATTCCATGGGGATAGCATTGCCAAAGGTTTGTTTTCAGAGATTAATTACTGACTCATCTTAGTGTCCTTTTGCATGCATCTGATACCATATAATTTGATTTCCTTCCTGTGTAGCTTCATGCAGAGGGTAAATCTGTAAAACCATAGATGCTCTTTGCCAATTTCATATTTAGTACTTCATTGCTACAAACTTCGCACAATCTCAACTACAAATTCAACTATACTGGCATTTAATTTTTTTCTGCACAAGCACACAAATTAAGATTACACATTTACATTACTTAATTTATATGCACTGGTAAGTCCTTTTGATCAACTGAATGCTAACATAGCTACTATTGACTTCCTGTGAATGCAGAGTGGGACGAACACTTGTACAGTGCACAGCCTTTTTGTATGCCTTGCATTCCAGTGAGTGGGGTTTAAGACCCCTTTGACAACTAGTTCATTGCATTCCAAAATAGTTATTTGGATTCGTGTTAACATTCAGCAGAGCAAGTATGCCTATCAGTAAATGTGATCAGTATACCTATATATAAACATGCCTATATAGAGGAATTAAAATATTCTATCCATATGCAAAATAAAATCCAAAAATGGAGCCATAGGCATAAACTCACTGTCTAGATGGCACAGTATATCCCATACCAAACAGACATGGCTACAGGAAAAGAAACCAAGCCAAACTGAAGTGCAGGTGACAACCAAAAAGAAGAGTGCCCCAAGTAAAGGCACAGACACAATGCATTCATTGGCAGTGAAAGAACAACCTTACATCAGGATTTAAGAAAAATTGGCAAGTTGCATTGGATTGTAGGAGCAAATTATAGAATGCACATATAGGTATGATCTTAGGACATTCAACAGTTGTGGTTATTAGGGAAACACGTTGGGGACTGACTATGAAATTAGTAGGGCCTTCTAATTATAAAGATGTGGAAAGGAATTGAGTACCTAAAACTTTTATTAGGATTATTGAAAGATGGTCCTAATTTTGGAACAGGAGACCGAGATTGAGTCCGCACAACCGGGATGGTGATCAAGGCTCATAATGTCCAGAGAAAAATTGCAATGTTTATATATAAGAAAGGAAGTCATGGTTTTTGACAGTGGTGTTAATTGAAGATAATTTTTTTATATGCTATACGTCGCTTATTTTCGAAAATTAGGTCATGGGGAAACCTTCGTTCCCATGTTAGCTATTACTTGACAGATATGTTGTCCAATATACTACTGAAGAATTTCAATTTCCTGCCAGCTTAGCAGGTTCATATTACCACAGAAACCTCCACCATCGATAGAGTCTGGACAACTTTGACGTCTTTCACTTGACAGCTGAAGCTGGAAACAAAGGTTTCCGAAACATGTCCTAATTTTGGAAAATAAGTGATGTATAGTGTAAATAAAAGTTGCCTTCAATTAATGGTTTAACTTCCATCGTTCAAAAAACTTCCAATAATTAGTGAATTGTGTTAGAGTTATTGATCACACCACTCCCACCAGAGTCCTGGATTTTCAATCTTGAACATAACTCTTGTGAAGGTCATTGGAACAAAGTAAATCCTGAATTAAGTTGGCTTGTGAAGCAAAAGTACTTTCAGTATCATCCCAAGGGTGATGGAGTTTTGAACAAGTACTTGGAAAGCACTCGTCATATAATTCTAATAGTATAAACTACAGTTTTAAGACGAGATTGCTTCCCCAGTGGATTTAAAAGAGTAACTTGAAGAATGACTTTGTGCCACATCAGAGTTAGAATAAGATGTAATTGCTTTCGTGCACATTTTCCCTCTCCATAAAGCTTCTTGAAGCATTTGTTTTTGATACGCTATTTTATTTAAATATTGCAGCATGAAATTGCTACTGACTACCGGTGATAGCAGAAAACTGTCCAAATAATATGTTATAATAACATTTACCATGTAAAAGCTTTAAATTCTTTTATTAGCTCTTGATATTGCATGCTGCCTGGGCATGATTTTGAAAAGCTAAAACAGACCAGAATGTTAATGTTTAATGTTCACTGCCCATTTTTTTATTTGCATAGAAATTGCTGTATGAATAAGGATCTTTGTGTGATATCTTATTATTTATAGGCTCTTTGTTAAAACTGTGAGAATCTTTAAATACATGGAACTAAGTTTGTGTGTTTTAAGTTTGTTTTAGTGCTGTAATTTATTTAAGCATATATCTGATGAGTAAAGTTTATTTTGCTAACTTTGCACATTTCAGTTCGAGTTTATAGCAAAGCCTTTTCCTTGAAAACAGAACTGTTGAAATAAGCTTTAAAAAATGAACAAAAGATACTTTTGTATAAAAAAACTAGTACTGTTAAGTTGCAGCTGCAGAAAAATTCTTCTATGGTAAATGCTTAAAACTTGAGTTAGCATTATTTTTCAGGAAGGGGGCATTTCTTGTGAGTTTAACATACCATGTGTTTAGAAAGAACTTGTGTTACAAAATGATGGGAATGAGCATGATACAACTTTATGTATGGAACCTTTCACAGTTGATTTTGTTGAAACCATTTTCAGGTTTCAGAGTGCATTAGAAATCTGAAGTGCAGTTGACAAAAGTTGAAGTTGGAGGGTTATTCTATGCAAGGAGGCAAATGAAAACTTGTATCAGTTTATTTCAGAAGGAGGATTTTTTCTTTTTTTGTTCTTTTTACAGTACTCTCATTAAAACTTGGAGTGATTAAGGCAAATCCTTTTTGAAGTGAACACATTAGAGTATTTTTCTTTGACTTTTCTTGATTTTCTTTGTTCCATTTTGCCATAATGTAGCTTCTTTAATGGGTCGTAATTTCCGGTGAATTGCATATATTGCTACAAGGTCCATGTTGCCTCACCTTACACAAACTTCAAATGGTTCTGGTACTGCATTACCAAAGTTTCATTTCTTATATTTACTTTTTCTGCCACCTACTCCACTCAAACATTTGATGTAGAGATTTCAATGGAAATAAAATGTTTTTGAGGCCCCCGAATCCTCCACCCCCAAAAAAGACATTTTTGAAATAAGTTCCATGTTTATGCATAGCATATTCCTATAAGGTACCTTATATTTAAGATATTTACATGACAAATAGAATATATATCTTGAATTTTATGAGAATAGCCCATGGGATTTTCATTTGGAAAAAATTTTTGTATAATCTTGCAAAATAAGTAAACCATGAGAGAGAAATAAGACTTGATGACACAAAAAAAATCTCTTTAAAAACAGCTTATATCATAACTTTTTTTGGCGGCATAAGCCATTTTTAAGCTGTTCATTGGTTTGTATTATATTTTTTGAAGTGCTGTTGCTATCACTTGTTTCTCACATCAAGGATAGAGTGAAATTTCAAAGGCAGCATAAAATAAGCTATTTTTAAACGTTTACCCATTTGATTTTCTCTGTCTTGCACATAGAAAGAAAAGTGTAATTAAATTCTTTTTGCCAACTTTTATGTTTACATTAATTGTATAAAAAAGATTACATTTCTGGTATTAATTTATAGAATCTGTATAAAAATAAACAATAGTAGGTAGAGAAAACTATGCGAATGTAGCACATCACATATTTGTTTTTGGTGAATAAATGAAAATAAGTTGTTTATAGTATCTTTTATTAAATAGTTGTTAAACTCAGTTTTCTTGTCTCATACCATTTCAGGAGTGATCCTGTATATTATACTACTGATTTAAATGTGATTATTCCTTCTTCTGTAAGTTAATGACTGAAAGTGTTTGCTTGGAAATTATGTCAAATTGGTCACTTATGAACCACTTATATGCCAGGTGCTTTTTTACAAATGGGCTTACCGTACCAAAAGAATCTCATATATTCAAACTTCACCCTGGAATGTAACTGAATATTTCAGAAACAACTAATGCTTTGGAAACAGTTTATAATTCAGTGGATGTTACATTTTTCTTGTAAATTCTATGTAAGGTTTCCTAGGTTTGATATAAGAATGAAAAGGCTAGGCTATTTATTGAAAATTCAAGATACATGTTGCCATAACAATATTGCAGATAATTTTATTAAGATACCCATTTTTTGTGGTGATTATTAAAAATTAGTGTATGTAAAATGTTCTTTTGTGTATTTCCTGATAATTTTGTTACATGTGTAAAGGTGCTTGGAGTGGATTATGAAATTTGGTATTCATCAGAGATCGAGTTTTAATGATCCCACATTCACATGCACCTATTTCATAAAGAAAGAAAAACTTTTTGGGAGGAATGGGGACTTCAGAATGTATATTTGCAATGAAATCTCAGTATCAGTTTTTGTCTGGAATGCAATACTTCTATGTTAACTAAACAATCATCAAACATAGCATGACTGCCCATTATGGGTCCTGGCCTTCTTGAGGATAGTCCACCAGGCTTCTCTATTTGCTGCTTAGTCCTTCCATTTTTTGGCCCTAATATCTCTGTCTTGCAATACACCATCCTTCCATCTTAGCTTAGGTCTTTCAGCTTTCCAAGTTTACAGTGACTGTGTTAAGAAAATCCTCTTTGTAATACTATTACCATTGATTCGTACTGAATGCCAGGCGAGCCAATCTGCTAATTTTAATGCACTTCACTAAGTCAGGCCCCTTAAACATTTCGTACAATTCACAGTTTGTTCTCCACAAATTATTTTCTTTCACAGCACTAGAAATTGTTCTCAGCACTTTGCTTTCAAAAGTATGCAATAATTTCTCGTCTGATTTCAGAAGCATCCAGTCTCTGACACATAACTAATTACAGGTCTTAATGAGCATCTTACAGATCAGATTGTGGTCCTTCATGATAACAAATGTGATTGAGATGTCTCCTTAGTAATAACTGAACAATAGAAAAAACAAAAGCTATCAAACCTACTTGTGTTTTCAGTTTGTTGCATAAGTAAAAGTTAAAACTTTTATTTTTCCCATTCAAAGTTAAAGCAACATCTTTTGGTCTTAATTACTTCTATTAAGTATTAAAATGCAACTATATGAAAGTATTAGTCTTTGGAATTAAATACTACTGGGTAATGGTGTATTGGTTTGCAATCTATGTTGCAGTAACTGTCCAATATGAATTTTCTCGTTTATCTCATAAATGCTAAGGCTTTCATGGCTGACGTTACAAATTGGCCATGACTTAAGCTACAAAGAAATGTACTTTCGAGGATGACTCACTACCAAGCTCGATTGACATGGAAAGCAATTGAAATATTAAAAAATGATGCCTTCAACTGCAAGGAAGAGGCGCAGCTCTTAAGTAAAGCTTGAATCCTGGTCCTGAAGGGAATGAGATTAAAACCAGATCAAAGGGGAGCTTCTCCTTTTATACCAGATTTGGAGCCAAAACACCAACCAGTGACAGCCAATAGGCAACCATGCCCTGCCCCCAATAAGATTTATTTAATTATTCCCCCGTCATCTCATTCCACCAATGCTCCATTTTCATTCCATATATCATCAGTGTCACCACCTGCAGTGCCGTATGTAGTAAAAGCAGGCATTAAACACTACAAAAATAAACACTCATCCTGTCTATGAACTTTGAGATCTTTATCTGGTTTCAAAAGTGAGGTATACTCCTTCCGCTTGCTACTTTTCTAAGATCCATACCTGAAAAGCATATTCAGTTTTGAGATAGTGCAGTTATACATATTCAGTTTACTGCTAAGATTAGCTGTATGGTAATGGGTAAAACAATTCCAAAAATATCATTGCCAATAAACATTTATTTCAGTGTAAACAGGAAAAAGAATCTGATCTCATGTATTCACGACTTCCTCTACCAACAACAAATTCACAAATTCATTATTCTAAGAAAGGTATTCTGTCCTTGCTGTGTTGTGAAATCTGTGTTTTGGAATTATTTCAAATTTAGCAAGGTTTCAATATGTGAAAACAGCAGATCGTAAGGAAAGAAAGGGGTGTGAGGCAAGAACTGCAAACATAGTCATGTTAGGTGACAATGAAAGGACTGAACTTGCAACATGGAATATTATTTACAAAATTCCATAAAGTAAAGAAAAGTTAACAGGTTGTTCATTGAAAATTCAAGATGTACATTTTATTTCTCATGTCTTTTGAACAAGGTCATTAGCATGTTTTTGAGAAAATAAATAATGGCATAGTATGGGCGAGGAATTTTATTGACAATCTTTTTATTGCATCGTTGGAAAATGTTCAACCAAAGCACAAAATTTTGTATATAACTGAATTTTTATTGTTATGCTGTTCACTGATAGAACATAAACATAAGTATTTTTCTAAAAATTCTCTTTTGGGTTCAGGGGTCCTAAAACATGAATTTCCAGTCAAATCTTGATATTGAATATTTGATTGGAGTAGGTCAAATTGGATGCCTATTGATCTTGAGTATTTAAATAAAGGGAATCTAGGACACAGAATAGACAGTATACAGAAAGGAAAGCTTGAGTCGGCTCCTTTGATCTGCATGTACCCGTTGCATTGCGCGCTTCGCCATATTGAAACCAAGTTTACAAAACGTAACTCTTAATCTAGCCGGCTAAATGAAAACTTTTACAAAAAGAAACGCTAATGAAACCGAACATATGATTAATTCAGACTAATACAATCTATTTTCCCTCCCATGAAGAGGTTTACTCACTAAAATGAGCCGGAATAATACACAATTCATATTGGGAACTGAAGATGTTCCTACGTTTACAAAAGGTGCTCTGTTCTGCTGCACTTCTTTTCGTGCCCTGTTCTTACACAAAATTTCAGGGCAATTAAAATTTGAGAAAAAGAATAACGCACAAAAGCAGAATGAAACCAACAAAATTTTGTTTTCTACTTATATATATTAACAAAGGAAACCCTAGTAATATGAAATAAGTGGAAAATAGGTAGCAGTAATTAATAAGCAAGTGGCTCATTAGTTGCTTTTATTTACCACAAGAACAAAAATGCACAAAATCTTGAATGAGATTCTGCATACAATGAATTATAAAGCCTTGTCATACATAGCATAAGAAGTAAATAAAACACAAATGTAGAGCATGGTGCAATAACATAAATTACAGCAGTAACTTTACAGTATGGCAAAAGTTAGGATTATTTTATATTAAGGGCTAAGGAGATCTAGGAAAGGTCTTTTCATATCATGTCTATTTGCACAACATAAAATAGTTGCAATGAAACATACAGTTGCATTTATTTTATTTCACCTTTTTACAATAAAACAAAGTCTGTGTACATTCACATGACCTCTGCCAACACTATTGCAGCATTAAAGAAAAATGTGTTCAGGTACTTGTACATTGTACTTTAGTCTTGCTTGTTTAATCTGCATTTATGAAGTAACTACAACAGCAAATCATATTATTCATAATGTGTCACTTTTTTTTTTTGCACTTTTATTTTTATTTTTCAAATCTCTATTCACAAACTTTAAGAAATAAAAAATTCTCATGCTGACAAACAGCCTTATTAATTAACGTATGGGGAAATCCTTGCATGGTTGGCTGAATTGCACATTCTCCATTAAATTAATGTGTTTCCAACATTATTTGTTGTCATTAATCTGAGAATATTGGCAGGGAAAATGTTCTCCAGATATTCACTGCAGGTTACAAAGGTTGAACTTGGACATTTTAGATTTCCAAAGGTATCCATATTCTTGTTCTCATGTGCTTTGAAATGAGAATACAGATTTGTATAGTTAAAATTATCATCATCCCTGTTTACCTTGTATTAATGGGTAAAATACATTAACAATTATGCACAAATTGCTGTGATTCTTAAATAACACTTATCGTAAGTTATAAATATATATTACGATGTTCACTTACCGTTGTTCATCTTTTGGAAAGCTGAAAAAGCTTATGTCACTATTTGCATGTGAATTATTTCTGCAGCTTGGTGTCGAACACCATCGGCCGCCTTTTCTCTCACTGCTACTCATTATAATCACATCGAAGCTTAAAATACATTAATACATATTTATACCTTTTGTAGTAGGCATATAAAACAATTCTTCAGTCATAGATATGCCCAGCAGCTAATATGCTCGAGGTAAAATAAATACAACGTATTCATTCGCTTTGGCTTCAACAACTCAGCTGTTTACTCAGTTTACTCACTTTCAACATGGCAGACTTCGTGCATGTACACGGATTTCTGCCGAGTTCCTTTCTGTATACTCTCTATTCTCTGTCTAGGAGCTGGAGCTTCTCCAAAACGTATGTGATGCAGGCTGCTTTGAAACCAAGTCTTGAGGAATCCATAACAGCATTCTTGGGCAATATTTACAGCATGCTTCAGAAGCCCCTTTATATTACCGGAACATTGTCTCCAAAGTTCTATTCAAATACTGGATGTTTCAAAATGAATATAGGAGTTTTAAGCTTTGTAGTATTTATTACATTTAACTTAGAAGTATAAATCATATCAAATGAAAGAGTAACTTGAACAGTTTTTCCTACACGTGTTCAATGTGAGCATCATTCATCACACAGCAGACATACAGTTAAGGCAAGGTCGTTCAAACCTTGATTAGTGTAATTTGAGGTTATTTTGAGTTACTTATTTACACTTACCTTCACTACTAAACTGCTTATTTAAAGCGGAAACGTTTTCAGGACCATTCGATCCCATCATCAGCCGTTGGGTAACTGACGTTATCCTCTTGTTCCTTTTCTCTGCTGTCTCTATTCTGCTGCCATCTGGTGTTAGAGGCGCAGAGCTTTAACACTTCATTCAATGCTGGTATTTCGAAATTAATAACTTTATTACTGTTCTTGATGATGTATATTTTTTCCCAAATATTCAGTTCTATTGGTGAATTAATAGATTTTAACCACAACATCGGCCTTAATATAAAACTGTTAAAATCTAAAATTCTAAAATAAGAACAAATTAGAAACTAAAAACTTCACTTATCTTAGTATGTTGATATCCTTTTTTTATTTTCCTGACCCAGGGGTTTCAAGCTATATCCAGCTCATTCTCAAAGTCATATAAAAAAAAAAAAAAAGGATATCAACATACTAAGATAAGTGAAGTTTTTAGTTTCTAATTTGTTCTTATTTTAGAATCTTGTTGCTTCACTGTTAATAGCTTCAATTTTTACTTAATTTAACTTATTTGGTTTGAAGCATTTGTTCCTGGCTACAATTACCATTTTAAAATAAAAAAAGGATATCAACATACTAAGATAAGTGAAGTTTTTAGTTTCTAATTTGTTCTTATTTTAGAATCTTGTTGCTTCACTGTTAATAGCTTCAATTTTTACTTAATTTAACTTATTTGGTTTGAAGCATTTGTTCCTGGCTACAATTACCATTTTAAAATAAAAAAAGGATATCAACATACTAAGATAAGTGAAGTTTTTAGTTTCTAATTTGTTCTTATTTTAGAATCTTGTTGCTTCACTGTTAATAGCTTCAATTTTTACTTAATTTAACTGTTAAAATCTATTGATTCATCAATAGAACTGAATATTTAGGAAAAAATATACATCATCAAGAACAGTAATAAAGTTATTAATTTCGAAATACCAGCATTGAATGAAGTGTTAAAGCTCTGCGCCCCTAACACCAGATGGCAGCAGAATAGAGACAGCAGAGAAAAGGAACACGAGGATAATGTCAGTTACCAACGGCTGAAGATGGGATCGAATGGTCCTGAAAACGTTTCCGCTTTAAATAAGCAGTTTAGTAGTGAAGGTAAGTGTAAATAAGTAACTCCAAATAACCTCAAATTGAAGAATACTTCACTGTCAATAGTGCTTCTATTTTTAATATTCTTGATTAGTGTGTTTGGACTAATTGTTGCTACAATTGCATGAATCCTGTTTATTAAGTCGGGTAGGTCAGTTGGTAGCGGAGACACATACACATGATCCTTTATGAACCTCCTAAGGTAAAAGTCGCATGGCATCAGATTGGGTGAATGTGGAGGCTAAGTGAAACAAGCTCTTGTCATCTGACCCTTTGCAGCAATCCAGCGGTTGGGCACAATGTTTAACCAATCGCATACTGAGTGATGCCAATAAGGTGGTGCACCACCTTGTTGCCAAATAAAGTTCTCTGGTTCAGCTTCTTCCAGCTGAGCAAAGAACCATAGTTGCAGCATATCAAAGTAAAAACCACCAATTACAGTTGCTTCACAGAAAAAAAAAAAAAGGTCCATAAACTCTGTGCGAAGATATGGCACAAACGACAATCCATTTTTCGGAGTCTTATTGCAACTGTGACATATTTGGAGTTAGGTGACTCCCAGAGGTGCACACTTATGAGTGGTCACATTTCCATTTAAGTGAAATGTTAATTCATCATTGAAGAGAATATGATCTAGAAAACCATCTTCATACAGCAACATTTTGTTTGCCAAATTTGTACGTAAATCGTAGTCTGTAGGCTTTAGAGCTTGTTACAACTGCAAACCGTAGGGACATAGTTGTGTCTTTTTAAAACTTACCACTTCAATGGAACTGCTAATGCACAACTACCCTTTTGTACTGATTTCTTGGGGCTGATCCTGAGAGAGACTTTTACTCGTTCAACACATTCAGTCACTCTTGGTCGTCCTGTAGTCTTCCCTTTTACAAGAACAGACAATGTCTTAAACTGATGATACCATTTACACAAGTTATCAGTTGGAGGATTACAACGGAACTTAATGCGGAACACATATTCCATGTAACTACAGGTTTAGTCCTTGCAAACTGCAAAATACAAAAAGCTTTCTTTTTACTATTTGCCGACTTTGCTAACGTTTTCTAACAGAAGGCAGAGGAAGCAGTGAATGTGCATGCATACAGGTATACCCAACAAAACTGTTTAAATTGCTCTTTCATTTGATATATGATTTATAATTTTAGGTTAAATGTAATACATTCTAGAAGGCCTTAAAACCCTTATATTAATTTTGAAACACCTGGTATAAAGAGCATTTGCTATTATTCACATTGTACCCGATTCCTAACCATCAGTGATGTCCAGACACATGCAGTTTCTTAATAATAAAGCATTCGCAGAGCTCCCAATGTACTAACATTAATGTCTCTTCTGCTTACCATTCTTACAAAAGCTCATTTTTGTATATGTTTCATATTGAGGTAAACATAGAAATTCTTTCAAAAGAGCGTTGCTATTTACTGGTTTTGAAATTCCACTCTTTGCAAGACAGCACAAGAAACAAATGGTGACTTTGCACTTACATCTGTAAATTACTAGAGAACAAACATCTCAGTGGTTAATGCCACAAAAGAAATAAACCAAACAATACTGACAAATTTAACAAGATTGTATTTTGTATGGCAAGCTTTTGTCTATTATGGTTTACTAGTGACATCAAATTACACAAAACCCATTCAGAATGAAAGGACTTCAAAGAGTAAGTGCAGAAATCCAGCATTTGCATTTTATTAATTATGCAAATAAATTACGTGTATATTACTTAAAATCTTTGACAAGAAAATGTGAAGGGTAGTTTTAGGTTGGGTATATTTCTTGAAAATAGTTAGGTCGCATATTTTTAAGTTGCTTAACTTCAAATGCAAGTTTGATATTACGTCATTGCTCTGTTTGCAATCAACATGGACCTTAATCTAAAAGTGCTTTTTATGAATTCTGGTGAAATCTTGATAGAGAATTTTTGGACAGAATACAGTACCCCCTCTTCTTATACAGATAAATGGTAAAGAAAGGGGGAAAAAATGTAACTTGGCACACAAAAAGTGATCATAATATTCGCTGTATAGTAATCTTTTGTTTCTGTAAAAATAGCTACATACATGGCTTGCATGGAAGATACCTTGACCACTCAGTTTATGCAACCCACAAATGAATGTTTTTTTTTTAATGAACCTGTGCAGAAGAGAAGAAACTTTGAATATTATGGAAAAACTAATGCAGCAGAAAAACTTACTTGAAAATTGTATATTTTAATGAGCTCAACATTTTTCATGCAGTAAGCTTTTGTTTTCCTTATCACCAAGGTATAGAAAAATCAAAGCTTCAGAGGCAATTTACAGACAAATTTATTAAGGAGTACCAAATGCACATTTTATTATGTGTCTTTAGTTTTAAGAAAACAAAACAAAATTTGTTAAAAACTTGATCAGTCTTTAGAACACTTGTTCCATTTATGAGAGAACCTGTTTCAAGGAAACATCCTATCATCGCTGATTGGTCAACTGGCTCTTGTCTGGTATCTGCTGTCCCCTTCCTCCATTATTTGGCTTGCTATGTTTCCAAACACGCACACAAAATAGCTTCTGGTTACAGTTCTAAGCAGAATTGAGGAGCGTTTTTTCAAAACTTGATAGATGCACAAAATGTGTTTCTGAGAAAAACTGGTTTTTCTATTTATTGGCAATACTAATTGGTTAGCACAGCAACTATGTTAATCATTCAATTCTCCTTCCTGATACGGTTTCATTGATTGTGAAAAGAAACAAATAGCATAGTTTAATAAGTGCAAATTTGGGGTTTGAAAATGCAGAGTTTTTTCAAAAACCAATAGATGCTGATTAACTTTTCTGCACGAGCGAGAAATTAACACATGAAGTTTTGTTATTGTTGTCATTTGTTGTTTTTGTTGCTTTTTATTTACGTATTTATAATTTTTTAATTTATTTTCACCTTTTTATAATACATAATGTACCATACAACCAACTTATTAATGTTTATAAGGATTATTTTATTTGGTGTAAACTTAGAAACTAAGTACTGCCACATTCACAATAACAATGTATTTTGTTTTATTTATATAACAAACATATTGAATACACACAAAGAAATTTCAAACAATATTAATAAGTAAGTTTTCACCAGTCTGTACATGGTTCTTAGTTCGTTTCTCTTTTCCACATCTGCCTCCGTCTTAATCTTCATCAGTCCCATTTTGCAGGTTGAGCATATGTCAGTGTGTGGTGTATGAAATGAAAGATTGAAGAAGTTGTAAAATATGTATTTATATTTTGACAATGAGCAGACTGGCAGATTTCTTAATCTTCTATCGTTACAAAAGTTGGTCCAGATTTTTCTGATATTAAGTTCTGGAGCTAAATATCCTCTTCTTGATTTGGTTCTTCCATAGTGGCTTTCTCTACATTTGTACTTCTTAATGTCTTGCTTTATAGCAGCAGTAATGCCCTTCTGTAATATTCCTATTCTTTCACCTCATCTGGTTTCCTTTGGCACATTCCCAGATAAGTGAAAATATTGACACCCCTGTGATTCCTTGGAAGCTTGCAGCGCATACTGACAATACTTGGCCATCATTACTTCTCACGCTGTATTTAATGCGAACAGTCTGCTTTCTATTTGCAGCCTCCTTATTCGCCGCTCTGCAATTAGGAGATGAAATACTCATATATTGCATAAGGAATTTAACTTGATCTATTTTGTTAAAAATGCAATGTAAGTATAACAAAGTTTGCAGAAGCACCTGCCTGCTGTGCAAGGGGTCGTGGGTTCGATTCCCGGCAGAGGGTAGCAATTTTTCTCCAGTCAACTCTATTCCTCATCCTTCCCTGAGTCTGGAAGTATGATTGAAAGTGTGAATGTGTGTGTGAATTCATTTTATAAAAACCCCCAAAGACCGAAAAACGCAGTTACACCATTTGTCAATAGGCAAGGCTGCCGATATGACCTCTACAGTTAAAGACGGGATATAAATGGAACAAACAAACAAAAAAAAAAAGCTTGCAGAAACGAATGTGAAATCTAAGCGCACCACCTGAATTCGCAGTTATTGCCAACGATGCAGCAGTGTACAAAGCTTGCAGAAATGATTGAGAATTCCAAGAATCGCAACAGTGAGATAGCAGTCAATGCCAACATGCATTTCATAGAATTGAGGTTGCTACACGCTGGATAATAAAATTGTATCCTTCGACCTTTGTTTTAACTGAGCAAGTGCATCTATCGAGTTTTGAAAAAACTGCTGATATTCCCTAGCTTCTACACAGGACAAGAATCAAATTTTGCAAAATCTGATTTCACAGAATGATGCAGAAGGTGAAAATTATGCCAATACCATATACAACTCAATTTCATAAAATATTGCATCTATCGAGTTTTGAAAAAACGCTCCTCAATTGTTGGAAGGAAGAGAAACATCTTTCGATGCAAAACAATTTAATCTTAACTTGAAAAAAGCATTTGATAAAGTGAATACAAATAAATTATTACAAATTATCTTACAGGTCAACAAATCATAACAATTTATAAACAACATATATCATAAAACAAATTTAATTTCAGTTAATGGGCCCTAATGACTTAGCTGTCAACAGGCCCTTAAACCCTACATATTCACTCACTAATCGCAGTTAACATCAGCAAGAAATCAGACTGGCTACAAATTTATGAGTAAAGCAAGGTTGCGGTCTCCTGTCCATTTTGTTTAGAATTCATAGCAATAAAATTATCCAAGAATTGAGACAAAAACATAGGGCTACTTACAATTTAAAAATAGTTTTATTGGCATTTGCAGATGTAATATTATGCACTGAAAATGATTTACAATACCCCATAATCTAAACATATCATTTTTCTTTCCATTTATTTTACATCACTTAAACTATGTAGTCGTATCTGTCAAATCTGCTAGGAGATACCTCGTAGATCTGTTGTGTCCCAGACAACCTTCAAGGTTCCATCCTTATACCATACTGTCTTGCTTTGTCATGAGTCCACAGAGGGATCAGTGCAGGCCAACTGTACCTCTGCCTCTGTGATGGGTAGATAACATTAAGGTGCCATCCAGTCCATTGGCTTTCATTAATTGTGGATAGATGTCACAGCATTTACTATTACCATTTATTTTTCATTTTTACTATTATTTTACTTACAGAAGAACTTTGGTTCATGATATTAAATATCCAATTCAGTATTGCTGATTCAGGGAAACCAATACAAAAAAAGAAAAGAAAAAAACTTAGATTGGTTGACTCAAGGAATTTAAAACCTGGGATCTTCTGAACACAGGCCATAGATGTTACTCCCTGAGCCATCCTACTCAGTCATAACTTAAACATTGTTGGAAAAAAAGTAACATGAAACCCAGAGAAACCAAAAATTATGTCCTTTTGGGAAATATCTATCCCCAGCAAAATTGTAAGAGAATGTCTTCATATGATTAGGCTGTTATTGTAACATTTGAAGATGAGACAAAAATTTAAATTGTAAAATATTCCTATACTATAGGAATATTCAACACAGTAATGAAACCTTTCCTACTCCAAAGAAGTACACGTACAAAGCACTACAAGGCCAGTGCTGCATTATGGTATGAAGTTGGACATTAAGATGGGTAGATGAAAGCAGATGAAAATTACAGCATAATATACTAGAAGGGACCATATACAAAGGAAGTTAAAATGAAAGAATTCGTCCTGGATCCTGTTCCCTATTGTTGTTGTTGTTAGCTAATGCTGCATTTCTGACAATGAAGTCATTAACCCTCTTGCTCTCCAATATTTTTCACTGATGAATGGGGCACTAGAATGTTCCCCTTTGTATACACACCTATCAGAACAACTGGATGAGCCATTTAAGACAAATGAGATTCAATAGAATCCCTAAAGCTTGTGCTCAATTATCTACTCCATGATAAAAGTTATCTGGGGCATGCCAAAAAGAGGTAGTAAGGAAATACATGTTTATGAGATTGTAATAGGCCATATGCTTAACACTTAATTGAATGTTGTACAGTTATGTATAATTTTATCCTCTTCAACAGGGAATTGTGCCTCTTAAATTTTGATGTATGTTTTTCATTCACTTGGTATGCACTGCTAATGAATCCATGACTAGCGACAGATACCAAAGCATCTAATTTACTTTTAAAATCTGAATTTCTTTTAAGAGAATCTTCTACAATGCATGCATAAATAAATAAAAAAATGTGTTGTACTCACATGGCTTTCTCTGCTCTTGTACTAACCACTCTTAAAAACTCTTATTCCTATATCTTCTTCATGTTAGTTGAGATAAACATTTGCAGAAAGTATCTTATTATTTATCTTTTTGTAAGTACAAGGAGAATATGAGAATACAGTAGGCTCTGAGCGATAGATCTTTTAAAGTTTTGAGGTTCTGTTCTCTTTGCATGGTTAACATATAAAAAATGGAATAGCAATGTTCCATTTGACAGAAGTATAAGTTCTCCAAAACTCATACAAATAACAAGGCATATCTCCTTGTTACTTAGACATGAATTGTGTATTTTAGCAAAATCTACACTTTTTGTGTCCTAAGATTTGGTCTATCTCTTACGGTTTAACAGTTATGCAAAAGTCATTCAGAGTAAATACAACTACAGGGGCTATAGCCAGAAAATTCAAGATATACATTTCATTTGTTATAAAAATATCTCAAACAGAGCATTTTAATCAAAGTCGTTAGTCATTTTCAAGAAAATCAAATTTTCTAAAAATTTTCCATGTAAAGGGTAGTTTAGAGTGAAGCAATTTTCTTGAAAATCTTTGTGTCACATCCTTGAAAGCTGTTAAACTTAAATACCAACTTTTCGTTTCTGAGTTATGCTGTTCACAGATTGACAGACACACGTATGGACCTTTTTCTAAAAATGCTTTTTTTGGATTCAGGGGGCCTCAAAACATATTCCTGGTGAAATCTGGACATCAAATTTTTGGATGAAGTACAATACTTCCTGTACTATACATAGAGAAAGTAAAAATAGTACATTTAACACACAAACACACACACACACACTCCCACAGAAAATAGTCAAGAGGTGTCAGATTTGGTGACCATGTTGGCTGTGAACTCGTCCACCTCTACCAGTCTTATCAATGTTGATGTGCAGCTTGAAGTGATTCTGCACATTTGCATCTAAGTGTTCTGGAGCTCCATTGTGTTGCAGCCAAACATCTACCAAACATTTAGTGGCACTACATCCAAAAGGGTGGGCAAAACATCTCTAATAAATGTGTAGTACATTGGTTCAATTAGTCTGTGAGGCAGTAGATATGCTGAGGTCATTCATCGCAGTACACAGGTAACTGAAGGGTTGCATACTTTCCGTATTAAGGAGCAAAAACAAATCAGAACACATTGTTATAAATGTTCATTTGCAATGGTCTCCAGTGCCCAGACAGGGGTTCCTTTTTGAAAACTGATCAGTTTGCCATTCCTAAGCTTCTTGTATTTTTTTTGGGATTTCTTGTGTGTACAAGATGTATGTTTATTTTTGTTGAATATTTCAGGGATGCTGTCCCAACACCAAAACAGTAAAAAACGGTTCGTGAGAACAATGGTCTGGAAATCATAGATTGCTGTGTTATTTTACAAGACAAAATCAAAAGTTACAAACATGCTTGAACTGGCTTCCTCACGTTTTAATGCATGTGTTCCATTATGTACTCTGCGGCAAATTCTAGGTGTTTCATATTTGGCTAAATCCAATGTGGATATGCTCAGTATCAGTATGCAGTACCGGAGTTGCATAAACTGGGACTTCAAATGTACCCAGATGGAGAAATCCATTGGATTGTAATCAGGAGATGAGCAGGCTGTGCAATGATTCCCCATTGACCATTCCATATGTTGGAAATGTATCATTGAAGAAATTACATACTATGTGACTTAGCACACTGACTAGCATACTTCATGTAAGAATCACATTCGTTGGATGACAAGTAGAGCAACATCATCAATTAAATGATGCAACTCATTTCTAGAAACTGTAGATATGTCTAAATTCGAGTGCAAAGGAAGGAAATAGGGACCAATAAGGTGATCATGAATGATTGCACCCAAAACTTTAAAGCAGAATATCTGGTGTCTATCTTGTCGTACTTCATGAGGATTTTCATAGTCCCACTTATGAGTACTGTGAGCATTGAAGATTCATGGTATGGAAACCCAGCCTCATCAAGAACAATATGAATGTAAACAAATTCATAAATATGGCACAATTCTGTAACATGTCGTGGCAAAAAGTTTTTGATTCAAAATCTGCCACAAATGCTCACACCTGATGAACCTGATTCAAGTACAGAAGATATTCAAACAGAATTCTCCAGATAGTCATGTGACTAATGCTTTCCTTATTGCAATGCATCTTGTGCCATCTGATTGGTTTGCAACCACATCACAAAGAATTTGTTCTTAATAGTCAATGCTTTATACCCATCCAAAACACTCCTCTCAAATCACTCTCTCTCTCTCTCTCTCTCTCTCTCTCTCAAGGATTGGAGAATGTTTGTGAACAAGGTAACTGCCTTTTGGGATACCTTTGTGTATAAAGTTAATGTGCTCATTATGCATTCCCATCTGCAAGGAAATACAGTGATGCATGTCGATGTGATCTCTCACAAGCTATATATCTTCTGCTTTCTGTGCTCTAGAGCAATTAAACAAACAAAAAAATCAGCAGACAACAATATAATTAAATTAATTATTTGTGTCAATGAAGGAACACATCCTTTAAGAGAGATGCTGCCGGCTGGGACAGACAGATAAGTCAGCATTTGAGGAACATGCAATATAGGACGACAGTGAACACATTATTTAGTACAGACTACTGTTCTTTCATTTATGCCTTACTACCATGGCAGACTACAACATGAAGCCATAGAAATTTACAAACACCCCAATAATTTTAACAGAAAGGAAGAAGCTCTAAAACTGAACAAAGCCTGCATCCGATACTTGAGCATAAAAATGAAGCACATTAGCCATTCAGCAATCAGAGTGGAGAAGCCTGGCCTAGATATAAATACGGCACCTCCAGCCATTGATTCTGTTATAACTGACCCTTTGCCGAGAAGACTCAGACCACGCCACCGATGATGTCCACCACAGGTGTGGACAAAACGTCTGGACCTCTTAACTCCAGCAGACGGTGGTTTTTCAGCTCTGAAGAAATCTCTAGCTTAAATTCATCCTTTAATAATTCTCAAACAAATGATTTTCAGACTCATGTTCACATGAACTTAGAATGTTTTGGTGTTGGGAGGGCATCCCCAAAATACTTGACATTAGTAAAAATACATTCATATATACAGTTGAACCTACGTTATACTTAACCCATTTCTAAGTAATTTGTATTTATATGTAAATTTTTATAGGTCCTGGCAAAAGGTGATTTGGAAACGTGTTAACAGAACCTTATTTATACTAATGCATTTATGTGTAATTCTCTGTTATAGATTTTAAATTCAGTGAAATACAACTGAGTTTTACATTACCAGTAACAAAATTTGGTGTAACCACTTACTGCAAGAAAAATGAAACAAGTCCAGTTAACCACCTTAAAGTAGGACCAAGTTCAAAACATTTTTTTCATACATATCTTTGTCAAATTTTACACATGTACGACCACTTTATTGCTTTTTTTTACTTTCTCTACTGCTAAGTAGGGGAAGTATTGTATTCCACCACAAAATTCGATGTCGAGATTTCACCGGAAATATATGTTTTGAGGCCCCCTGAATCCAAAAAATGCATTTTTAGAAAAAGGTCCGTGTGTGTGTCTTTGTGTCAGTCTGTCAGTCTGTGGACAGCATAACTCAAAAACAAAAAGTTGGTTAAAAACCAAAGTTGGTATTTAAGTTTAATGTCTTTCAAGGATGTGACACAAAGATTTTGAAGAAAATAGCCCCACCCTAAACTACCCTTTACATGGAAAATTTTTCGAAAATTTTGATTTTCTTGAAAATGGCTCTAACGATTTTGATTAAAATGTCATATGTTTGGGATATTTTTATGACAAATGAAATGTATATCTTGAATTTTCTGGCTATAGCCCCTGTAGTCGTATTTACTCTGGACGACTTTTGCACAACTGGTAAACTGTTAGAGATAGACCAAATCATACTATACAAAAAATGTAGATCTTGCTAAAATACACAATTTATGTCTGAATAAATTTTCTTGCAGATTGAACTATTTCAGAGATATTCCTTGTTATGTGTGTGAGTTTCGGAAAACTTAGAACTTTTGTGAAAAGGATCATCGTTCATTTTTTTATATGTTAATTGGGCAAAGGCAACAGAATCTCAAAGCTTTAAAACATTTGATTATCGCACAAAGCCTACTGTATTCTAATATTCCCCTTGTACCTACAAGGAAATAAGCAATAAGATAAGTTATACAAATGTTTATCTTAACACGAAGAAGATATAGGAATAAGAGTTTGTAAGAATGGTTAGTACAAGAGTAGAGAAAGTCATGTGAGTGCAACACATCAGATTTATTCTCAATATAATCCATTACCAAAATCTCATTTGTAAGTAATTCTAAGTTACAAGTAATCGTCCCTCTCCCCCTTGATGCACACATAAACCAGGTTCAACTGGTGGCAATGTAATTGAAGTCTGTCTTGTGCATAAAGACAGACTATGTCAAAAGTATTATAGCTACCAGTTTCAATACTTAACATAGTGTAAAGCTACTTCTTTGTGTATGCTGCTTTCTACCCCATCATTTTAGCTAACACATTTGTTTCAGATTGCACATGATACCTCATGTCATATTGTTTACAGGTATTAAAATATAATTTTCAAGAAGCACATTCCATTTGGTTTTATAACGTGAGTTGTCCCTATATTTACCCAGTATTCTCTATCATATTTATTAAGCGTATGCTTACTATTTTTATACCCATATTAGAAATGTGGTTGGAATTAAAGTTACAGGAATGTGTTCATTTAGTAAACTGATTAGATTTAATTTAAAGCAGAAACTGTAAAATGAAAATGCTGGTGTAAAGCTTCTAAAGGGTGTACTGTATTAATGCTGCAGGTTAAAGTGGCTTAATGTAGCTATGCAGGTATTGTAGTAATTGAGTAGTAGAAACATATTTGGATCATTAAAATAGACTTGAAAACTGTAGTTAAAGGAAGGTGGTGGTAAACACAGCTTTGTAGTCATCTTTCCTATTTTCAGTTATACTTAAGTATGATACATATTTTGAATTTGTCATTTATTTTAATTTAAAGAATTGCATGATAAAAATGTTTGTTGAAGTCTCATACATATTTAACAATATGTTAGAAAAATTATGTTAGTACACCTGAGTTCAATATGGCCAAATGTTCCAGGAATGTAATTGAAGAAAATGCAAGAATTAAAACTTGGGTTTTTTAAGTTCCTCTTAGCTTTTGGAGTTTGTTTCACAGAAATAGTGAACATTTTAAAAGCTCATTTGGTTTTATCTAAGTTTTAAATAGCTGCATCACCAATGATGAAACTGCTGTAGAAAGAAGTTCAAAGCCATTTTCACCTACAAATATTTTATATTGTGGAAAAGAAAGGATTAAATTAAATAGTACTTCAGTTTCTGAATATTGGGAGGTAAACATCTATGTGTATGAACTAAATATGCTCTTAAGAGTTGCAACAATATTAAGGGTAACGTTAAAAAAATTACCAAAAAAAGGTTGCAAGTACCCACATGTCATTGAAGAAAATCATATCACTATGGAGAATGTTGACTCCTAAGAATGTATTGCAATTCAGAAAATGAATACTGTTGAACCAACGAAGGGCATTTATATACGTTTATCTTTTGTAATTGGTTTGTATTTTAAAACAAAAAGGCAATAAATGCTTTTAATAAATGCTTTGGCTCTTAAAACTGGTTAAAAGGATGCAGCTCTGCTTTGGGGTAGACATTTTTGCACCATTAGAGCAGTTTGCAGGCATTTGAATTGTGATTCATGGTTTCAATTATAATCTTCAATAATTTTGAAACTAGAGCATTTTAATATCTCCTGCGGGTAACTTATATTTCTAATTTTTCAGAACTTGTAGAGTTGACAGTCTTTTATTGATTTTTTATGTAAAGCAGATGTGTCATCACATTAAATCTCTATTGTTGGCATACTGGTTTTGTGTTGCATTTTAAAAGCAAAGGAAAAAGTTCCAACAACTTTGCTGCTAACCACACTCCAAGTTAAGCTGTTGTTTTCTCTGGTGGTCAGCAGTATGCCTAAAAAAGAAAGTAACAAACAAGAAGAAAGTAATTTATGAACAGAATAATATCTTAAAACTAACCATAACTAAATCAAGAGTTATTGTTAGTTACAGTTGAAATGCACATGGATTACTTAAAATACCAAACAATAGCATTTAATATCCTTGGGAGTATTTTGCGAATGGGTTTACTTTCCCTTTTTTGACACCATAAGTGGACATTGCAAATACATGGAGCTTAAATTGGTTAGAAATTTAACTTTTTTTTTGCATTTACACGTTGAGATTGAAATTTAATGTTGAGTGCACCTCCTGTTTTTGTAATTGTCTTCATATGAAATGCCTTTAACATATTCAAAAGTAACAATTTTCAAAATATGATGCAAATTTTTGCTTTCAAAAGGAAGAGATCATGAAATGCATCCATGTTGGAATCGGATGTTTAAAAAAAAAGAAAAAAAAAATAAAAGAAATCACCAGGTATGTTTTGACAAACACTTATTAGTATGTCTGTAACTAAGCCTTTACTATATTCCATGTAATGCATATAATTTTATGAAAATGAGGCATAAGGCTGGTTAACACTTTGTAAATAATTAATTTTACTTCATAGAAAGTGCACATTGTCAGTCTTTCAAAGCAAGAATTTTGCTGGTTAATGAAAAAACTGTAAATAAAGTTGATGTAGTCAAAATGAGTTCATATGAACACCATCTGGATGATGAACTAGTAAAAACTCTATTGAAACTTTTTTAATATGTACAATATAGATATGTGATAGTAATGGGTATTAAAATGTACAAGTTTTTTGTCAGGAGAAAAACAGGCTGAGCTAAAGAGCATTTTTCCTATTTAAAAAAATCAGAAATACCACATTATTTTGCTTTGCATCGAGCTTAGTATTTAGAATTAATTATTTATGTCTAAATGTTATTTTTAAGTATTAACGTATTGCAAATGAATAGTGTATGTACTATTTCTTATTTGGTTAAGTATGATGTTCCTATTTTATCTTCTTGGAAATGTACATCTTTTTCTCATACTGTTTTGTGGTGGAATAATGATTTGGTTGCTGTAGGGGTATCCTCAGTAAATTAAAGTGATCATTAAATGACTTATTTTACATGCTTTTTTGAAAACATTTCTTGTGAGCTAATCTAACTCCTTATTGAATACACACCTAAATGCTGTTATTGAAATGGTTTCATAACCATTTGAGTAGAAGTGTTACTTTATAGTTGGGAGAAGTGTTCATTTACCAGATAAATGCTTCAATTTCTTCATTCCCTGCACCCAAAATGAAAGAAAACGGGAAATTCTGAATACTTTTGGGAATAAATACAGGGATGAAGTTAGTAATGTAATCTTTATTTCCATTTCATTTACAAATTATTATACATTTACATACTTGTTACTACATTGAGTTGCTGATTACCCTTGGGCCCATTAGGCTCAAACACTGAGGTTGTCGAGCTAATGGGTCCCCATTTACATCTTATCTAAAATACTTCGTCTTCATTTTCGTCATATTTACTTATCTTCCTCAAACATTTGGCTCTTACTTTGCCCAAAAAGTTCTCAATTTCAATTAAATTTTCCCTAGTTTTTACATTCATTAACTTCATTGCTTGAATTTCATTTGGTAGCCTTGTCCAATCTTTTTTACCTATTCTCTCCCTAAGCAACCTAGTTTCTTCACATTCTAAAAGTAAATGCCATTTTTTATCCCTTTGGTGACTAAATGGGCATTTCTCTAGGTCCCTCCCTCTTCTCAACCCTTTCAGTTTCACCACCCCTGTTCTGGCCCACGCAAAGCCTTCTCTTGCTGCTTTATCACAAATGTCTATATATTTTTCCCTGTTCCAGCTCACTTTCATCCCTCTATAAACTTCCAGCGAGCTTTTCAAATTGAAACTTCCTATCATTTCTTGCCTTTCAATATCTTCCATTCTTAGCCTAAGTTCTTTCCAAAATCCACTTTGTAATAATTCCCTGTTTTCCCACATGACACCAAACCCTATTTTTCACATCATTTCCTTTATCTTGTTTAGCCATGAATCTTTTTGATTTAGTCTTTCCTGTAGTGTCAAGCATTGATGTAGAATATTCTGCTCATCTAAACCAGTGGTGTCAGTCGTGGCCCCAAGTGGCAATGCCACGGAGAGAGCAAGTCGCTGTGCCCTGGGCATAGCAGGCCAGTCCATTAGAAACCAGCTCAGTGCAGTTTACCGTGTGATGCAGGCAGAGGAATGGCTGCGTCCGAGAGCACAGACATGAGTCATTTGGATTCGCATGTTTCGAATGGGAAAACAATTCCTCTGCAAAGTTGTGGTTGTAGTATTCAGTACCTAATATGCAACCAGTATCTTTCATTAAAAAATACAACATACAGAGTTCTTATGAACATAGATAAAGTAATACAGCAGTTCATCTGGAGCTGTTACAAGTACAGTGTGACTGTCGCTTTCAAGAGAAATTTGACAATTGATGCCCAGACGCACTGATCGAATTCTACCAGAAACTTCACAATAGGCGTTTCCCAAATTTGATTACCAACGCAGCAAAAAGTATGGCAATGTCTGGCAGTACCTACCTTTGTGAACAGGATTTCTCTATAATGCAGCTCCTGAAAACTCGCCACAGAAACAGACTCTCGGATAGCAATTTGGCATCCAGTCTTAGAATCTGTCTTTGTAAGCCAAATTTTGAAAAGTGTGTGAATTGTAAAATATGCCAAGTGACTGATCCTACAAATGTGTAACATGTGGTATTTTACCTAGGTTTTCAGTAAGATTGTCTTAAATTCATTATGCAAACGCTTAACACTAAAATACGTATCTTTAAGGACAGTAGTTTTCAAACAACTTACATGTAGTCCTTTCTTTTAATTTTGGAGGAAACCGCCAACCCCTGTTACTAATAATATTTCACTTTATTTCACTTATTTGAAGATAATACAAGTAAATATTCTGTTATTATGTTCAATCAAAATAGCTAAGAATATTAATTTAAGGTATAACAGGATTTGAAAGCTGTTATTTACTTTTTATATAAATATAGATTATATCTAATACAAGTTCGTGTCAAAAGCACTTATTAATACTGTGTAATTATTCTCTTATTTATTTATTCATTCATTCAAAATAGATTGACATTTTTACATCTGGGATTGAAAAGTAATAAAAACATCTATCTTTAAGAGGAATGTAAGTGCATAAGTGGTGTACTTTCCAGTTTGAGAATGCTAACCCAAGGGCTAGGATAGGTTTAATAGTACCTATAATTCAGCCTAATCATCAGAAGGTTGCAACTATTTTAATCAACTTTAATAACTACATCAAGTAGTTTTCTATTTACGCGTGAGTTGTACTGTTCCCCTTCGCAGATGCAACTTGTATCTGTGCTATGTATCCTTGTAGGCAATTCTGAAGGAAAAAAATTTGTAAGGTGTACGCACTCCAAGAAAGGTTTTATTCGTGGATGCGACCAACTTGCAAGTAAACAGGTGTCAATTGATAAAGCTTCTAGTGTTGATACGTATTACGTCATGTTTTGCTCGCTGTATGTAGCTGTTGCACAGTTGAGCCCCAAAGAGCGTGTGACCTTGACACCACTGATCTAAACTCCTAATTCTCGCCCAATATTTTAACATCCTTTCCACCATTATCCCTCTAGTTCCCAGTCTTCCCAATTCTGCTTGTGCCACTCCATTTGGTGAAGCTCGTGGTAAGCCCAAAAATGAAGCTAGTAAACAGGAAGAGACATTAAATTTGGTTCCCAGAAAAGATTACCTTTTATTTTCAAATGAAAATTATAGTTTTAAGTTGAAATTTTACAGTTTTATACAGAGATAGCCTATGATTAGTGCACATGCACTACAGGACAATATAAAAATTGTACCAATACTACACATATTTTCTCACAGTGTGAGCCATTACACAAACAAAATGGACAAAATGTGTTTTGTGCTATCTCTCTGGAATAACATGAACTACCACAGCTAGAAAGTATGGTTTCAAGCTTCAGCTCCTGTGATTTCAGTCAGTGAGAAGGGAAGGGGTTAGGTTGGGGTACCGAGGGGGCCACAAATCTCTACTAACAAATCTGTCCTGAAATACACTTTCAGTTCTCATTGAAAGATTGGCCATATGAGCTGTTGCAGAAACTTAGTGAAAAAAAGCAAAATCACGCTCCCTGTCTGTTAATTCTCAAAAAAAAAGCAAAATCTTATTTACATCTGTACTTGCGTCAACTATTAACTTGAAAAAAATTGGCCCTAATAACCTAATATTGTTCATGAAGTACCCCTTCATAACGAAAAAGTTGGTGTATGGTATGCCATTAGTGGAGAAAGGTTTCTAGGTCGTGAGGTGAGACATGAACAACTCTTGCACACACAGGGGAAACTGCTTTCCTTCCTTCCTTCCCTCTCTGCAAGAACTGAGAGGGGGGCGGGGGGAGAACAGGCCAGCTTGCTGTGAATGAATAAATATTACCACAACAGCATGCAGCTCACATGAAAGTAATTGTTGGCACATAGCCATAGTTACAGATAAGTCGCTTTGTTTGTTATAAAGCTAATTTTTACACATGTATAATGTCATTAGTAATATGCATTAAATCTATGCTAACTTCACTTTTTTGTGGACAGAAACGTTATGACTTCTATGGATACATGATTGTGCAACTTCCCTCAACATTGGCCTTTCAGGTGAAGAGTTGCCATTACACAGCTAAGGGAATTGGTCTTGTCTTGCCTCATAAGCTATTTTTACTTTCTTTCTCTACTAACAGTAGGGGAAGTATTGTATTGCACCCAAAAATTGGATGTCGAGATTTCACCGGAAATATATGTTTTGAGGCCCCCTGAATCCAAAAAAAGCATTTTTAGAAAAAGGTCTGTGTGTGTGTCAGTCTGTGGACAGCATAACTCAAAAACGAAAAGTAGGTTAAAAACCAAAGTTGGTATTTAAGTTTAATGTCGCTCAAGGATATGACACGAAGATTTTGAAGAAAATAGCCCCACCCTAAACTACCCTTTACATGGAAAATTTTTCGAAAATTTTGATTTTCTTGAAAATGGCTCTAACGATTTTGATTAAAATGCCAAATGTTTGAGATATTTTTATGAAAAATGAAATGTATATCTTGAATTTTCTGGCTATAGCCCCTGTAGTCGTATTTACTCTGGACGATTTTGCATAACTCGTAAACCGTTAAGAGATAGACCAAATCATACTGTACAAAAAATGTAGATCTTGGTAAAATACACAATTTATGCCTCAATAAATTTTCTTGTAGGGTGAACCATTTCGGAGGTATTCCTTGTTATGTGTGTGAGTTTCGGAAAACTTAGAACTTTAGCGAAATGCAACAACGTTGTTCATTTTTTTATATGTTAATCGTGCAAAGAGAACGGAATCTCAAAGGTCAAAAAGATTTGACTGTCGCACAAAGCCTTCTATATTATAATATCTCCCTTGCACTTACAAGGACATAAGCAATAAGATAATTTGTACAAATGTTTATCTCAACTAACATGGAAATATAGGCATAAGAGTTTGTTAGAATGGTTAATACAAGAGTAGAGAAAGTCATGTGAGTGCAACACATCAGATTTTTCTATCTGTGGGCATGGATGTCACGAAGGGGGGCAAGGAGGGGCTACAGCCTCCTTGGAAACTAATGCACTCAATATGCAATCAATTACTATTAGACTATTATTTTAATTTAGATGTAAAGAGCAATTTTTATTTAGCACAAATTAATACACTTATCCACAACAAATCCTATAACTTTTGAAAACAAAATAATGAATTAATATTGTTTGATTGCAAACTTCCAACTCTCTGGAAAAGGGTCTGTTGGTGCCCATGTCTGTGGGACAACTTAAAATATAAAATGTACAAGACAAATCCACACACCCTGGAAAAATTAAAACAAAATATTCACCAGGAAATTGTCAACGTGAAATATGGCAAATGACGGATAGTTTCTGAAAGAGGTGCCAAAAATGTATGGAAACGACAGTGGCCAGTTTTAGCATCTCCTTTCGTAAAGTTGGTAAGTAAAGCCTCCAAAAGTATCCTTAAAAATGCTGTAAGTTACATCTGCACCTTTCTGTGATAGTGGCAGACTGCAACGAACACTGAGAACATAGGCAGGCAAAACACTGTAGAGCCCATTCAGAACCTTTTTTTTGCTCTTCCCATATTTCTACTATATACACACACCATTTAGAACTAACTTAACAGAACAAACAAAATATTAGACACTAATTGGATATACTATCCAAATATTTATTACTACTATACACCTAATGCTAGGAATAATTTTAACAGAGCAGATCATACATTTATATTTTCACAGTATCATAAAAATATGCCATGGATAGTCTCAAAATGTCTATTTTTTTACTATGTGCATAACACCAGGAAGCAATCTATTTACCAAATAAATAATACAGTGCTTGTATTCTAAAGACATGGCAACAATTTGAACTTTTTATCTTAGTATTACAGATTGTCAAAGTGACATAAGATTCCTATGCCTTATCAAATGCTGTATGTCAATGGCTAACTGGCAGAACTGTTTACCAATTATTTTTTGAGGACTGTGTGTTTTTTGTTCTAATGAACACGGAAAACTAGACATTAGAGGACTGCATGGGCCAACATTCTTAGGTTCAGCTTGTCCCGAGCCCGAGAAGAGGTTGTAGTGCCCAAGCCCGGCCCGGCCCTATTATTTTATCATCATCATCATCATCATCATCATCATTATTATTATTATTATTATTATTATTATTATTATTATTATTATTATTATTATCAAGGCGAAGAAGTCTGGGACTACAAAACATAAAGTCTAGTTGCAATTGGATAGTCCAATGGAGGCATGGATCCTCGAACACGTGACGTAAATCAACGGAGTGTACGCCACATCTCGGATGAGACGCAGGGTGAGAGATGGGAACTAAAGTTCCTCCAGCCGAGTCGCCTCGTGACAGCCTCGGCAGTTACCACAGACCCATTTGCTGCACATTACTCTGCTTAGTTCCTCCCAACGCAACATCATATACCGTTACTCCCGAGGCTGTCAAGATCCACCCTCCTGGCCGCCTTGGTAGCGTGATGGTTAGCGTGTCTGCCTTCACGTTCAAGAGATCGCGAGTTCAAATCTCGCTTAGGGTAAGTTATCCGGGTAAGGTTTTTTTCCGAGGGTTCCCCTTATCCTGAGGAGACGAATGTCGGGTAACTTAAAGCCCCATGGACCTCGGGCTCATTTCGCCTATTTCATTCATTCACCGTCCGACATGACGTTACGTTGGAGACCGTTAATTAGAAAAAAAAAATCCACCCTCCTGGTAGAGTGTGGCAAGAGGGGTTCAGAGATTAAAGTAAGGTCTGAAGAAGGCGGACGTTGGGGCGGTGGCCCATAGCGTGGGGGTCACCGGTATTCAAAAGGCGAAGGCGGAAGGAGGCCAAAGAGTGTAAAACCCGGTGAGTATGCGCACGGTCCTGTGTCTGCTGCGGCGTGAGCCCGAGATTAAAGTCGCCACAGATGACGTTTGGCAAATGGGGTTGGAGCAACACTTGGGAGTACCAAAAAGTTTGCGAAAATGGTGTGCCGGAGCGTTGTACTCCGTGAGGATCTGCAGTTGAGGGAGATGTAACAGACCTGCATGAAAATGTTCTTCGAAACTATAGATTTTATTAACGGAGAGGATGGTAAGGGAAGAATGAATTAGGAGTAGGCCTTCTCCCTCTCGGTTACGATCGTGCCTGATGAGAGGTGCAGCTACATGTGTGATGTGACGCAAGTCAGGACTCAGAAATAACCACCAAATCACCGTGTTTGTTGATCAAGTATTTTAACTCCGCCCGTTTAGAGCGAATGCTACGCGCGTTCCGCTGTAAAGTGGAAAGGGGTTTGTCAATGGGGCAGAAAGGAACTGCACTAAAACGTCTGCACCTGTATCAGGCCCGCGAGTAGATACAGTAGTAGATACAGTCTGATTAGTTTGCATCAAGTTGTCGGTGAAATGCCAAACTGCCCACCAATTGCGTTACCACTTGAGGTTTGGTGGGGGAACCATCCTACTGCGAAGTCAAAGGGTCTGGAGCAGCACTGGGAGGTCGAGAGACATAGGTTTAGAAGGGCCTGCCCACGTTAGGCAGCCAGAAAAGATTTCTGGAGGATATGGAAGTAGGTGCTTCGGAGGCGGCTCTGGAGTCAGGCGAAGCCATTTGGTGTGATGAAATAGGGTGAGGTATGTACGGCTACAAAGAACCAGTGTGTACTGGACCCTTCTCCAGCCCGTCGTTTATGGGTAGTCAAAGTCAGAGTTGGGGACGCCTGCGGTGCCCCACCGGGGCGACCAACATGTGGAGCAGTTTCCCGGACTTTATCGGCATAAGAGAATGTACCCTTAAGAGTCGCCAGAGCTTCGTATCGCGTGACCCGCAGCTCGGCGACACGTTTGAGTACTGTTTCCTCCCTAAGACGAATGAGGTAAGTTTTCGCGTTCGCCGGATGAGCAAGCTCGCAGTGTACACAACGTATGCTGTTTGATTGACAAGATGACGTGGCATTAGGTTCGGCCAGTGGCGGCTTGTGCATTTAACAGATAGCTGCTTTATGTTCATACAGTGATGTAAATCTACTCACCTGTTTCTGATTATAGTAGTAAATCGGCCAGGCGAGTTTTCATGCCGGCAAACATGTTGGTGACCTTGGTGTTGAAGTCTTTGATGCTCGAAACTAGTTTCTTTTCTACAGAGAGCATGACGAGTACCGAAAGTCGGACCTGCTTCATTGTGTTCCTTAGGAAGCACTTGACCTGCTTTAGTGAAGAGAAGCAACGCTCCGGTTCTGCCATAGTCATAGGGATCATGAGATAATCCTCAGGAGGTTGCTATTTCATCAAAACCTTCAACCAGATTGTTTGAATAGAGCATCTTAAGTAATGCCCTACTCCCATGATGAAATTCTGGCCTTTCATAAATAATTGAAAGCTCTGATTTTAGTTTGTTCCTGTTTAACGTATATATATGCCATTACAGCCAAGTCTAGAATATGCTCCGGAAAATTTCTGTCTAAGGACTTAAAAACATCAAGATGAGATATTATTAACTCAAACCAATATTTTGTTATATACCAATATTTTTGATCACACACCCCTTTAGCATCTGCGATTTTGTTGCAGTCCCTTCGCTTCTGCTTATTTCCATGTTGATCTTCGGTAGAGGCAATATTCAAATTCTTGCGTAGTCCATCGATCATCTGCACGAAGTTTTTCACCGAATGGCTAACTTTAATGCAATCAGATTTCCTCATCTGCAGTTGGTTGTAGAAGATATTAAAATGAGGCACTAAACGTGAAAGAAGTTTAGCCAGAACAGAAATTCTCTGTCGTGCAAGTTGTATCTTACCCCTTGCTTCTCTTCACGTGCCCTTTGAAAATGAAGCCCCAAGTTTAAGAAAACATTCAATAAGTGTTTTACTATTTTCAAAAATACAATTCACTGTTCAGGACTTAAAATTCCATGTAGTGGTAGAACTGGTAGAAATACAACGTCCACAGATTTTTCCGAGAACTGGCATACACTGGGGCCAACGTGAGAAGATAGCAAGAAATCCTGACAGGTAGAGAAAAACACTCCACTGATTTGTTTTGCGAAGCAGCTTTCTCCACTAAGAGATTTAATTGATGGGCATAACAATGTACAGTGCACGGAAATTTTCCGATGCTGTTAGTGTCCTTTGGTATTACTTTATTTAATGTTGGCATAAACTTTTTACCAGTCGTGTTCCACACCAGTCCTGACTGTGCCCCCCTCCGGGGGAATGTCGCCTTGACGTAGCGGAGGGATTCAGTGCTCGATGATCCAGACGGTCTACTAAGTGAGTCATTTTTTTACTACTGGTAGGGAAGAGGTGAGAGGAAGCTAAGAACATTCCACAACGGGTAGATGGGACACAGTAGTCTTGGTCGACGACTCATCTAGGAGAAGAGGATTCCGAAATCATACTCTCTGAGGAGGTCCTACTACGGTAGGTACCGGTTTGGCAGACCCGGGGCCCCAGCCATCCTCTCGACTGGGTTGAGAGGGCACATGTCAAACGCCCACTCTCCCTGTACACAGTCTGATGGATAACCTACGCGCGGGTTGTAGGAGGATGGGATGACGCAAGGACGTAAGGGGTGACTGGGTAACCGCGTGATTCCCAGCTCCTGGTTATCCTGGTTATCTGTGTTCGTATCCGCTGATAAAGGTCAGTCCCGGGGAGAGGCCATTGCATGAGCTGATGCACCCCTGACGGCGATGGTGTCCCTGTGTCTATACATAGGGAGGTGAAACCCTAGGGTGAACAAGATCCAGACCAGGACTCTCACCTAAGCTGGGATGGCACCCAGGATGTGAGCATGCCATCGGAGACATTTGCAATGTGGAGGATTAATGCGCTATGGGTTCACAAAAAAACTCAAAATAAAACCAAAAGCAGTAAACAAAGTGTAAAGGAAGTAGTCGAGTGTTGTGGTCCTCGTTACTTGGTTATTTCTAGAACTGAAGAAGGAAAAACGTTTTTATCGGTGAGCCCATTTGTAATCCAGAAGGGCCTGAATAAGATAGCTGGTCCAGTGAAGTTATGCACGAGATCTCCTAATGGCACGCTTCTGATTGAAGCTCATTCAGTAGACCAGGCAGCAAAGTTACAAAAAGCAAATATGTTAGCCAACTATCCAGTACGTATTGACCTGCATAAAACATTGAACTCCTCACGCGGTGTGGTTAATACCCGTGCATTAGACGGACTTAGTGTTGAAGAGATTAAGGAAAACCTAGCAGATCAAGGTGTTACCTGTGTTTATCTGGTTCATCGCAAAGAAAGCGATGAATTGAAGCCTACTCATACCCTGTTCCTGATCTTTGATAGGGTAGATCTCCCTCAAAGGATTAAGGCAGGATATGAAACAATAGAAGTAAGGCCATACATCCCCAACCCGATCAGGTTCTTTAAGTGTAACCACTTTGGACACACAAGCGAACTGTGCAACAGAGCAGCTAACTGCATCAACTGTGGAGGCATCGTTTACGATGCTCCATGTTCATTGCCTCCCAGTTGTGTGAACTGCAGTGGTGAACATCCAGCTAATTCCCGAGAATGCCCCCGTTTTATAGAGGAAAGGGCAATCCAGGAAATCCGAGTCAAGGAGGTGCCCTTCTCAAGCTCGGAAACTCCTGCGTGTCCGACAGCCCCCCCCCCCCCCTTCCAAAGTCCTGTAGCTCAGTTGCAGCTAGGCCGATAAAGAAGCGGGAAACACAATCCAGCGATCAAACTGGGGCCACAATTTCACAAAAAAATTCTCGTAGCAAGAACAGTTCAAAAGCCTTCAACATCTACAGGTAAACCTACGTCTCCTAGCAAGTCTGTAAAGGAAAAGAATGCCTCTACAAGGTCACCATCTAAATTGCCAGTCTACAACAATGGCAAGAATGAGCCCATTATTTATATTGCTTCACCGAAGAAATTCAAGAAACAGTATGTAAAATCTGACTTTCTCAAAGAAGAAAACGTCTGTTCCCAGTAATCCAAAGGGAGAGAAGAGCCAGCGTTCATCCCCTCGAAGATCCTTTTCTGAGGATTCCTCTGGGATGGACACAGACCAGGGGCTTTCATCTTCACCGATATCCATTAACAATTGGTTCGAGGCTCTCGAACCGAAGTTTGCTATGTCCTCGGTATAGGAGATGCAAGAAGATCAAGCCTATGCTGGGAGAAACCCAGTGAAAAAGAGGCAGGATAGAGCTGAAAAGAGCATAAGCCCAAAAGGTCTAAATTGAATCGACCACCGTCTACTACAAGGTAATGCACAGTTACCTTGGAATACTTATTCCACACAGATATTAATATGGCTATCCTACAACGGAACATACGTGGTATTAGAACACAACGACCAGAAGTTGAGCTTCTGCTCAAAGAGAACGAACCCTTAGTCGCATGTTTGCAACAGACTAAGTTGTGACCTCAAGACGCTTTCCTTCTAAGGCGATGCGCCTCAGTACAGTGTAATGTCCTTCCGAAGGAGTGTCGCCTTGACGTGGTGGAGGGGCTCAGTACCCAAACCACATGGCCTACTAAGTGTCATTTT